>JANRMJ010000079.1:30836553-30850004 GCA_025584955.1 Alethe diademata | reverse complement strand
TAAAATGTCAATAACTTATTTAAGGGGGTTAATATTCATCACAAAGGCACTGGATGAGTAGTAGTGCTAATAGAATCACATAAAAATTGTACTTTCTCCCAGGCCTGGGTGGGGCACTGGGTATTGATTTCACCTGCAAGAAAAAGAGATGGAAAACAGTGACAGTTTGTGCTTTTGAGTGTAACCTGGCAGCCTAAGTGTTGGTATTTTATGGTGGAGCAAAGTGAAACCACTTTATCTTGTCTAATGGGACACAACATAGGAATCAAATGTGTGAGTAGGAATTCTTGTTCACAAGCACAGTGGTTGCCAGCTAGCTAAATTTGGGGAAAAGAACAGAAACTGCCTACTTGCTGTGAAAAAAAAAATAATACTTCTCCATCTGTTCCTGGTTTCCCACACCTTCTCCACTTTGGAGGGAGAGACCTGTGAAGGTTGTTCTGCCTTGTGAAAAGAAAACTGTGATACAGTCTCTCATGTGTTGGTGGAGCAGGGAACCCAACACTGTATGTAAGCAAGTCTTCCCTCTCTGCTGCACTAGGAAGACAACAGATACTTTCCCCAGAAGAAAAACACATACCTTTGCCTAGGTTTGTTCCAAACACAAAGGAGAGGTAGTTGAACTTTGGAGCAGATGTTGGAAGAAAAGTGATTGTTCCTGACACTAATGCAGGGAAAAGGACATCCCAAATTCTCCTTTCTTCAGGTCCTATCTACCCCCCTTACCTAACTGGAAGAATGACATGCTTCAGTCTTCTGGGATGTCCTCCTTACAGAATCGTAAGAGCTTCCTTGCAAGTCTGCTGACTTTAGGGTTTTCTTTTTTCCAGGAGTCAAGAGACTGCCATTTGCTTTTGGACACATTTCTGTGGTTCCACTAAGGACCTTCTTCTGTGATGGTTATTGGCTCAATAGCTCTAGAGAAGCTAGAGCTGGAAATTCAAACTCTGGAATGCAAGATAAATATCCTTGTCCCAGTTGGTGGAGGAGAGGGGAAGCACAGATGGTCAAGAACAACTAGCTTGTCAACGAAAATCCAGGGTTCAATTAAAAGAGAGGGGAGAGAGAGAGGTAAAGGGACTGACAATTGTGGTTTTCTGGTTAGAAAGGGATAAAATAAAATGTACAGGGAAACAGGAGGAGAGGAGAGGCTGTGAAAAAAAACAACTGAAGGCAGCAGAAAAAGTGATAGAAAAGATATATTGTGTGTTAGGGACTGGGCAGGATTAGGAAAAGTCAAGAGCCAAGAGAACAACAAAGGTGATGTCCGATCTTTAAGGAGGGAGAAGAATAGCATTAAAGTAGGGAAATTTGAAAAGGGAAAATTTTGGTGGTGGTAGAAATGGGAGAGGGGAGAAACATTAGTAAAGAGACATGAAAAGAGAAAGAAAGAAAACCCTATATTTTACTCTGGCTTTAATATCTCGGTAATTGCAATTGGGTGGTTCTAATTTGGAGCCCTTTTCATTTAGAATGGAATATGTCAATGAAGGACAAATTAAACAACTGATATCTGGAAATACTGCAAGTGGTGAATTAGAAAGTTAAATACATCTTGTGCAACCTCCATGGGTTTTCACTCATAATACCACACCAATTACACAGATCTTTCTATTCATAAAACACACTTGTGTAAGCATTACCATCATAAATTACCCATTCTTGGAAGATGACGAAGAATACATTGTAAGGGCTTTATAAAACAATTATAACAGGTGAAAAACTTCTGCATTCCTTTCTCGTTATGTCTTAGGCACTTCTGGGAAAAAGAAAGTTACTGAGTTCCTTATACACTTAACCATGGCCATGCAATTTTGAGCCCGACAAGCTAGCTGGACCTCAGCTAAGCTAAGGGAAAATAAAGTCCTCATTGTTAAGCCAGAAGAAAAAACTTGCAGCTGCTATATGTGAAGGTAAATACATGGAAAATGGAGATGATTATATGCACCATGAAAACCTCTAGTTTATGCATCCTACCATTTCTAGGTCACATCAAACTGCGCATGGTGTGAAGAAGTGTGGATTTCAATTTAGGTAATGTATATGCAATTGGAGTGGAGCAGGGGACCATGACCATGACAATCTATCTCCTGCAGATTAATGTCTGGTGCAGGCAGGTATGTCATAAACTATAGCTTAATATGGACAACCTCTCAGTTTTCCCCCCATTTTCACTAATGCATTGTGTGTGCTTGTAAGAGATTCACAGTAGATGTAGGGCTATTGCTTTTAAATGTTGCCTCTGACCCAGATAATGTCAAAATGTCTGAATATGCTATGCTCTTTTTAGAAAGAGTATCTCTAATGTAATGCAAATGCACACTGTGGGGAAATTCCAGCTGAGAAAATGAGGCCTTATATTTCTAAAACTATATACATGTCAATAGCCCATTATTCTCAAGTTTTAAATGTAATTGCAGCCCATCTTGGAACGAATTCCTGAAATAATAAAATACACTGAGTAGCAGTTACTGTGTCTTCCAGTTATTTTATGCTCCCCCCTTGCCCTGAAAAAAAAAAAAAAAGAGAGAGAGAGAGAAAAGTCAAGTGACATGAAGAAAGTGGAGGAGAATGGAGTGAGTAAGGAAGAGAGAAGATAAAAGTGAAAGTCATATCCTTTTCTCTAATGTGCTATTGGAACACTCTGTGCAAAAATATGCTGGACTCCTAAAAAGCATTACAACATCAACGCATCTGAAGCTTTTGTATAAATGCATCTCAGTCCAATTTTTATGACAAATTATTTCCAAGCAATTAAGAATATTTATAATTGTTTTCTTTAGTTGGAACTTTATTCTATTTCCAATTTTTTTTTAAGCTAATGTTTCCTATAAATCCTGAACAGCCATCATTTTGAAAGAATTCTCTCTTAGTCATGTGAACTGCCCTTTGCAACCATCTTTTTCTGATAAATTTACCATGTGCATAGTATAACCTTTATCTTCAGTATTGGTAGATTTCAAGGTATCATTGTTTCATTGCAGAGGTTCCCCCCTGCTCCCCTTTCCTGGAAGAATTCCAAGAAACAGTTTCTATGATCAAAAACAATATAGATTAATATTACGGTTGTGCTGAACTGCAGTATTTCTTTCCTTTCCTTGCTATCTCTACTTCCCTCACAGATTTTCCTTCTTAGCATGAAATCCTATGCTTCTCAGTAAATGAAATGTAAATGGTTCAATTGCCTAGTCACATTTCTAGGGCGAAGAACATATACATAGATTTCCTGAAAAAAAACAGCTTTTTAGCAACTGCTTAAGAAGCTAAAGGACTATTATGCAGTGAATCCATGACAAATAGTTCCTTGGAATACTAAATTTGAGATACAAATGTGTGTTTACTGTAAATGCCTTCTGAAGACTTAAAAATGTGAATTTAGTTTGTCAGGGGAGGTGGTTTTGTGGAAATGAACAATCACACTAAGAACCAACTTTCCTTCTCAGTTTCAGATGAAGCAAGAGGTAGCTGCAGATAACGCTCAACATGCTTTATTCCCCTTTCAGTCATTTTTTTTTCCTTTACTTAAGGGAACTGAGGTCTTTCTATCTGACTTATAGAGGTGCTGTTAATTATTTAAACCTTTCATCTTTCTTTAATTTATGTCATAGTGTAAGCATAATTTCTAATTTTTATCTGTTTCTCATCAAGCTGCATTTCTGTCATTGTTTGTAAGCCTGAGGATAGACGAAACTGCAAAATTAACTGTGCTTCAGTCTTTGAAAGAGAAAAAAACAGATAAAAAACAATCTCCTTAGGACTTAGTGCCTCTGGTAGTTGATTAGTCCCTGCAGTAGGGAAAATTAAATTTTGTGGTTGAGACCCAGCATGCTTGGATGGTTTAATAATGCTGTGGCCATCATCCAATGGCTGACAACCAAGAACTGAGGTACTTTCTGTTCTTTACTCCCTCATGCAACACCTGAAAATCCCGGGGCAAATCAAGCAGCAAATTAAAGCTCAAAAAAATCCTTCACCTGCAAAACATGTATAAGGAACTCATTTTAATGCTTTCAAGCTGAAGTCATTGGGACAGGAGCCCAAAAACCAGTGACAAGGGTATCTTGGTGAGTTCTGAAAGCACTTTTTTCCAATTTTCTGTAGCTCCAACTGGGCTTGATGTTTTAATGTATTTTTGCTTCCAGTGCAGTTAAGGCCAAGTAGCTACTAAAAGCAATCAAGTCACATGAAGCGTTTTAAAAAGCCGAATCAGTGATTATGACTATAAATACAAATGAAGACTGTGGCTTCTCAAACGTAGTTAGTGTAAGGCGTTCCCTCCCATTGCCCAAGCCTGGGTCTGGCACCCAGTGTGGACTCAAGTGCTGCCTTTGGATTCGTTGTCCAGGATAGGGCTTTGCCTGACAAATATATCTCCTGTGCTTGGGGCAGTCCCTGAAGATTACTGTCCTGTGACCATGACTGCCAAGCAAAAATGCCTTTGTTAGCTAGCAGTGAAAAGTCAGCTGTAGTGGTACAGGCTCTGTTATTCCATGGATAAAAAGCACAAGTGTGACATTGGATCTGGATTATTAAATGTACAAAGTATCCTCAAAAAATAAATAATAGGAAGTGTGTTTTTTTTAACCTCCAAATTTTTTTCTACTTTGTTTTTAGTAAAACAAAACAGAAACCACAGGAAATTCAGATGGAAGGAAAACAGCCATTTTATGCTTCAGTGCTGGGAACATGGTGGATATTTCTCTTCTTAAGGCAAATACCTTTACTCTCACAATTTCAGTAATCTCACAAGTTCAGTTGGAATTTTGCTACATTTCTGTTTTAATGCAACATTTGCTGACGAGAAAAGTGGCATTTTCTTTTTAGATCAGATGTATTGTTAGAATAATCTTGAAGAAACAGCTGTCAGTTTTGTTCTGATTTAGACAGAGGCTTCAGTCAGAAAGACAGCAATTTCTTCTTTAATCATTCACTGCAGTAGTATCAGAAAGCTGCATTACAAGAGCTGACTTCAGAACTGTACCCTAGTACAGTTTCTCCAGTGCTTTGCTACAGCAGGATTGGAAAAGAGAAATGAGACCAGGGATTTTAGTGGTAGTTTTTCAGTTAGGTCATAATTATGACAATTACGGCCATTGAAATTATTGTACTGCCTTTAAATTCTCTTTATCAAGCGTGCTTGGAAAAAAATGCTGCGCAATCACATTGTTCTGTTTCTTGGTCTGTCTTAGCTGTTGAATCTACCAGTTTTACAGCCAGTGGTCAACTTCAGAAAATTTGATAAAAAGAGAAGATAATACATTTTTATCAGCTTTTCTCTATGGAGGATAAACAATTGCAACTTTCTATACTGACAGTTTGTCCCATCAAAAATTTGCCCAGACAAATGAGAGACTACCCTGAGTGCTCTATCTGACCAACCTCTAACCAGCCTGCAAATCGGCACAGAGCAGAGCTGAGAAAACCGTGCATGTGGAACATTAGATAAAGATATACGGAAATTTGTATTTATGACTTCAAAACACAGACTTTTAGAAGGGAGTTGAGGTTTTGGAATGTTGCTATTTGAAGGCATTTCTACACCATACAGTTGGACAGCCATGAATTAGAAGCTAAAAGAAACCTGAACTGAACACACAGGCTGTTCCTCAACCTACGTCCCTAGGTTTAAAATCTTAAAAATCACAGTTTGGAGATTATTTTTGTAGTTTAATACTATTTATTATTTGCTTAGATAGATATTTATCATACTCTTTCCTTGTGGCAAGCCCTTTCCTCCAGAAAATATCCTCACATTTGGTGTTTTATAGATGTAAGGCCATCTTGTTTTGCAGGTGGTGACGCAAGAATGGGACACTATAAGTGATTTTCTTGGGTTTGTAAAAGTTACACATGACACAGGTTTAAATGTCTGCCCTGAATAAAAGTCAACAAATTAATTTCATGTGCCAGTCTTCTAGTCCAGTCAGACTATGTTGTGTGATGACTTCTGCATCCAGGAGTCTGGTAGAGTGATTAGAAACAAAGGAATCCCAAAACAGAAGATACCATTTTCCAGGGAATGTAAAGCCATGTTTCCTCCACATTACATCTGGACCAAAGTATACTATTTGGAAACCACATGGTTTCCCCCCACCCTCTTTTTCATCATGTTAAACTGTTGGGGGTTTTAGTTTAATTCCTTTGCTGGTTTCACTGCTAGTTTGTATAAGCAAGCAGTGAGATTTCAATATGCTGTTCTGACATGTTTTGCCCAGTTTAGACAACGTTCTTAAATCTTTACCCAGCCTTCTTTTCTTTGTTTAGTCTTTACCGTGATGGCAGTCCTGGTTTCTCTGCCACTCAGAATGGTTGATGTTGCACATTCTCAAGGGCATTTGCTAGTGCAGTCATTCCTTGAACTCTCAGACCTATTGGTAACACTGTTCTCACAAGGGTGATTTGCATTCAGTCTAGATTGAAGTCCAGTACGTGCCCACAACATAAAATGTGCTTGTTATGAATGAAGTGTATGCAGAGCCTCTTAAGAATTCACCCAACATAATTAGATACACCCTGGTTCATCTAAATGTTATCCAAAGGCTAAATATCTGAAGCTTTAATTGAAAAAGCTCATTAACTTTAAATACAGCTAAAGTTGTTGAAAAAATCTCAGTGGAAATAGTAGATTCTCCATAAAGACCAAAAATAAAAGCACATTTGAGTCAGAAGCTATTAATCATAAAGTTGACTTGCATATTTGTTCTACGTTTGAAGTAGGTCTGAGTGCTTAATTAAAAAAAAAAAAAAAAAAGGAAACTTGTGCATGCATGCAAACTAAATTTTGCTATTTTGCTGTGTGTTTAGTGGATTTCAAGTACTTAAAGAGTGCAAAATAAAAAGAACTACTTGATGCAGGAGCACAGTAGACAGGTCCACAGTCAACTTGAAGCAAACTGATGATTATGTGTGATACTTGCCCTCAGTGTGTTAAACTAGTAACTGTGTCTATGGAATGTCACATTAGCAAACAAGTCACCAGCAGAAGAACATTCAACATGAGTATATATGAAATTTGCTATTACACCCTACAGAATTTTGTACCCAGAGGTGAACAAGGCTTAGTAATAATGTAGGTAGCCTAATGTGCAACGCTGCAACCAGAGGAAACTCTTATGGTGTGGATGGTATTGACAGTGAGCTTCCACCAGATGGGTCCCTTCCAACCCAGGGGAGGGGAGAATACCACTCAAAGGTGTGGTACTAGTAGAGATGACAAACTTGCATAATATTCACATGTGCTACAGAATGACCAGGATTAGCTTTCAGTATCATTTGAATTCCAGAAATACTGTTGGGTGAAAAACCAGCCTGATTATTTCAGAAGAATTTGGATGCAATTGGCATGGAATAGAGAGGGTGTTACTTGTGAAATTTGTGAAATACAGTTTTCAGAGCTTCTTTGATAATATTTTTTCCTTCTCTTGGGAACTAAAGCAAACAATCTTTTGCTGCAGTTACAGAAGTGATTGTGAACCTGGCATCAAGCCAGATTCAACACCACAACTCTTTTTTTTTTTCTTTTGCTATTCAGGTGCACATTAATTAATCTGAAGCACATACCAGAAGAAGTAAAGAATTAATGTTAGCAGTATTGGTGAAGTGTAAATCTACATTAAGTGTCTGACAAATCTGGATGGGAATTTCACAGGATTTTAAAAGACTTTATTTATATCGGAGCAGTATTCTTCTACCAGCTTTTATTTGCCAAACGCCCAAAATACTACAGTTTTAAGAATTCATCTGAGAATTACTCTCTCTTAACCTAAATGATCAAAAGTCTTTACTTTCAAATTATTTATGTGGGAAAACAGATAATACATGATCAGGCTTCATACCACAATTGTCCTTCTTAAAATAAATAGCCCTTGACATTAAAATAAAAAGAATAAAATCTGAACCCAACCTCCCTTCTCTCTTCCTTTCCCACAGAATTATCTGTTAGAAATACATTTTGGAGATATATAGACATAGTAGGTCATTGTAATTCCTTGTTATATCATTAATTAATTAAAATGCAAGCTAAGAAAATTATTTTCAAGATTTTCAGCTTAAAAACCATAAAGATGCAGTGAAATCATAATAACTAATAGCACTAGAACACTGTCTTCTATTGATGATTTTTACATAGTATTAATACCAAAGAAAAAAAATTAATAGACATATTTTGACTATTACTAAACTTCATTTCAGGCTTCATAAATAAAAAGAGAAACCATGACTTTAAGAAAGTCCTAATATAAAGTACTACAATTAGAGACATATACAAAATTTTACTTAAGCAAATACAAAATATGGTATTTGTTCTTCAAGTAATGAAACCATTCTCACAATTTTTACAGGTATAGGAGCTTGAATTATTTGTTCTAAAGCTCACTATTTTGCTATTTCATTTCATATTACTAATTTTTACACATTCAGATGCCCAAGAAAATACAGTGCCTATGTAAAGATAGTTATTTACAGTTTGTGTTTCTAAACAGTGCTTTTTTTTTTTTTTTTCACCTAATAATCATGGTGTAAAAGTTGAGAAATTTTAAGACTGCTAAAAAATCTGCTAAATAGATTCACTGGCTTTTGTTTAGTAGATATTTACTAGACATTTAGTAATTGGTAGATATTTTTAAAATGTTTAGCTGATACTGTATTTAGACCTGTCACATAGAAACTGAGGTCAATATTTATGACTATGAAAGCATACAGTTAGCCTCTGAGTATTGCTCTGAACACGGGGAGAAAGAATGCATTTCATCACAATATGTTCTGAACATGTGTATAACATTTTTAATCAGGCTGTTACTTTACTGCCCAAACAACTAAATTAGTGCCTAAGTAGAAAATTCTGATTTAAAATTAAAGTAGCATGAGCTACTATTTTCTGTAATGCTGAGGAAAGAATGACCAAATTTTTAAATGGAATTGCTAAACCTAATCTATGATTCAGAGAGTTGTCTTTTAACTTCCTTCCAGCAGATTTTTAAGGACACATTAAACCAGTCCCATTCATGAAAATATATGAAGAAAAATCAAATGCAGGTATTTTCCGTTGGTTTTGATGAAGTCCCTAGTTATAGCTGATGTTCATACCCCAATTACTTGGTTGAAATGTAACAGGAAAAAGGAATTTTGGCATTTTAATAATTTTTAATTAATTTTAATAAATATGGCCTGTATCTTTCTCTTTCTGAGAAAGAAATCAAGTATTTTTCAATCTGTCATTGCTGTATATAGGTAAGTCTAAAATTCTTCCCTCTTAAAAATGCAAAAAGAAAAGTTCGATATCACAAATTAGCTTTAATGACTCTTTGCACTCTGAAGTGGAGTTTCATCTCTCTTGTCTTGGAAAAGGCTTTTCTTTAGTTGGTTGAGGTTTTTTTTTGGTATTTTTTTTCCTTTTTTCTCTCCACTTCTGCTTGTGAAAATGCAAGCTCTTCAACTGGCAAACAGAACTGCACTTATTAGCATTCAACCAAACTAAATACTGGATTCAAGAACAAATGCTTGCAGAGGTGCTGGCCTTAAACTCGCCCCATATCGTGCAAACTGGTTTATCAGAACCTTCATGAATTACAAGCTACAAAAGTTACAGTTAAGGATCACACTTCTACTATCATATTTAATTTGCAACCAAATGAGGAAACCCTCCAAAATGTAATTACTGCTTTGGTTTAAGAGTGGCTTTATCCACATGTATTTAAAGTGAGACAGTATTTGACTTAAGAATGGAAAGCTACATATACATAATGTTCCCTGAAGATATTACTTTCAAGTAAACATCCAGCCCTCTTCCTACTTGAAGGATGGTTTATTTCTTTTTCAGTTAATGCTCAGATTGCAAAGGAAATAGGTGTGATGTTTACATGCCTCAAGGTAAATGTATTAATACACACCTAACCAGTTTTGTTGAAAGGTACATTCTTACCTAATCAAACCAAAAATAACACTCCCTGCAACGTGTGCTGGAGGCTTTTAAGACACAGAAAATGCCCAGAAAACTCTCACTTTAGACAAGGAAAAATGCATTTCCTGGACACTTCATAATTAGTGTTAAAGAGTTCATGTTATTTTTTTAGAGAAATGTTAGTACAACACATGCTTGGAGCATTGCATGAAAAGTATTTTTCTCTACAATCCCACAGTTTCCATGAGTTTGATTTTTTTTTCTTTTTTTGGCTTTTTTAATGTTTTGTGAAGTTTAATGAACACTCTTCGATCGACAAATACCCCCTGAGCCCCAAAACTGTCTTTTGAAACAGGATTGGGGTAATACAAATCCAACAGAAATAAACATTTCCTAATTTTAAAGTGAGTTTTGAGAAAATACAAACCAGCAAATGAAGTAATAGATCCTGAAGGTCTAAAATATATTTGGTACTCCAAACTTTTTGCAAGCTTTATACCAGCAGGACAGCTAGCTACAGCTAGCATTGATAATAATTTTAATCTATGGTCCTGGTTGATCTGCTGTGCCTGTATTCCAAGAAACAAACCTTGCTAAAGGGAGTAATTATGGAAATAAAGTCAACTAGGAGAAAAATAAATATGAAAGCAAGTTGATGAACTACTTAGTAATCAAGCAGTATTAGATTTTTTCATGTGAGCTCATTCTATGAGTGTTGAACAGCAAGAAAACCTGTTTCAGTGCAGATGTCCCTCTCAGCCAATCTGAAATCCTTCCCATGCCAAAGAAATAGGATTTGAATTTTGCACTGCAAATTGTATTGTTACAACAGAGCCATTGGTTTTCCATACCATGTTTTTGGTTTAATGTTCCTGTCTGAAGACACTGATGGATAATAAGTATAAAATTAGTCTCTAGAACTGGATTAAATTAATCATCCAGTAACACTGTTGTTAGTCCAAGTAATAAGAACATCCTAAAAAGTCCTCACTAAATTCTTGTAAAATTCAGAGTTCTCTCTGAAAAGAAATATTGTGAAAACTGTCCTTCTCCCATTTATAAATTAGACCTATTCCCTTTCTTAAATATTTGTCTTCTACATTTTTATCACTAACCACAAGGAAAGATTTTACTGTTTAATCGGTATATGATTTCTAGCCAAACATAGAATACACAAGTGAAAGTCTGTGGATATGAAAGAGAAATTGGAATGTAAGCTGAATTTTTTCTCTGACTAATTTAATTCCTTTTTCCTGTATTAAAAAAAGATCTGCAACTGTAAACCCTTAACAATTGGGTTGATAATGAATAAATCATGAAAGAAACAAGCTTATTGTCTCCTAGATGGATCCGTTTCTGTGAAATAAAGAGAAAAAAAAGTCAATTTATGTCCAAAACACAAAGCACATGTAACTCAATGCAAACATGGTGCACTTGTGTTGCATACACATAATTTCTACAGTTATTCTTCTGACCATAAACAAAATTTAAGATGTATTTTGTGGGGAAAGTGGTAAATTCTACTGTGTAATTAATGAAACAAACAAACAAACAAAAAAGACAAAATAAAACCTTCTTGTTAAATTCTTTGAGTCAAATTCTGCGTAAGAGATATGTACAATGGGCAAAGTTTCAACATCTGTGAAGACCAGATATGGCCTTTATATATAGCTGATGATAACTGAAACCAGGTGACGATTTCTACTTTGGTGACCACATCTTCAAAATAATCTCAATTTTTATGATTCTTCTGAAGCAACAGGGACCCTAATACTAACAAATATCAGAAGGAAGAAGAAGGAAAGAACATAACATTGATTCATGGAAGAAGTGCTGTTAGCTAGATGCATCAAGCAGGTGGCCTTCGAAGCAGACAGGAAACATAGAGGCTAACTAGCTTCATTTTGCTTCATGTTGTGTTTTTGGGAAAGGTAGCTGAGAGTATTTGGTGTCAGGCTACAGCAGCTAATGCAATTTTGGTCATTACTGCCTTTGACTCTTAATTTTTTTCTCTATTAATATCATACTGTGACTGTTTGTTCAGAGGGTGTCTTTTATTGCTTTGAAAAAGCTGCTGGAGATGCCCAATATTGACTTCCTCTGGTCCTTTAACTTTTGAAAGTGTTCATCTTTTACACAGGAAAAAATAGATGTCTGGAAGGAGATAAAGAAAACAAATAGTTTTGGCATGATTAATAAAATAGGTCTGGCTTACAGCATGAACACAGAGAATTGAAAAGTGATACACCTGGAACAATACTGGTCAGTTCTTTAAGGATTCTTGGTCCTGGGTGTTTCTTTACAAGAACTCGTGGTTTAGAAATAAGTGAGGGTCCTTTAGCTAGCAGTTTCACAGTCCTGACTGCTTGAGGATCTTCGATCAGTTAAAAAATCACCCCAAACCATGGACAAAGGCCTTGGCCCACATAATCTGCTGTGTACATTGCACTTATGGAATATCTCAGTCCTAGCAGCTATGATTAAGTAGCTCATATGACCTGCTCCTGCATGATTTGAGCTGCCATAGCCAATCTTATGTTTAGACTCCTCAACCCAATGTACAAGTAGCCCAGCATCAAACAGTACCCACTTTTGTGTAGTGTTTAATGGTACTTCTGCACTGTTTTTTCTGATTACACAATTTGTAAAATGGTCATTCATTCTAAGTCCTCCTCTAGTTACACTGGAGTATTAGCATGGTACATCCCAGGATTTACAGGAGATTTTAAACCAAAAATATTAGAAAACCCCTTTAAATACACAAGGCAAAAGTTTAAATTTTCTCCAACAATTCTTCATAAAGCTATGGATTAACAACTTGAGTGTGGCTCTACTTAGCAATTAAACAACCAAGTAAAAACTGTCTGAAATATTAAAATTGTTCAACTTGTTGAACTAAGATTCGGAAGACACCATAAAAATCCAATCTTGTACTACATATGGGGATTTATCTGATGCTGTTCACATAGTTTATACATCTTTATCTTTAAATCTGGATAGTGCTTCCCTTTTTCAAATGCATGTGGTGAAGATAAAAGTGGTTAACCATCCTTTTGGACATTGGAAATAAGACAGTCCAGTGAAATGAAATTAACTGAGCAAACCACACATGTAGATAAAGAAGCCTGAAAATATTTCTAAATTTCTATTTGCATAACCAGCTAAATTTCTTTAAATTATCTGTCTGTACCTAGTATTATTTTCATAGCTTTGACACTGATTCACTGCAGAGCACATTTTAAGTCAGAGCAGTGGTCACAGCACCAGCCTGTCTGAGTTCAAGAAGGATTTGGACAATGCTCCCAGGCACATGGTGTGTCTGAGATTCTTGGAACTGTCGTGTACAGGGCCAGGATTTAGACCCAATGATCCTGGTAGGTCCCTTCCAACTCAGCATATTCTCTGATTCTATGATTCTAGTACATTGTACATTGCTTCTAATTTAATGTTGCCATCCTGAAGATTTACATAGGCTTCTGTGTACTTCCCACTGCACGCAGTTTGTAAATGATACTCAAAAATGCTCAATTTTATCAAGTACATATGTAAGGAC
>JANRMJ010000079.1:30755925-30771313 GCA_025584955.1 Alethe diademata | reverse complement strand
GCTGCCAACACCCTGACTGACTGACGGGTGTCAGCTTGGATTCTGACTCTGTCAGGGTTGGGATTGTTCTTTGTAATACTGCATTTCTATTTCAATTTTCCTAGTAAAAAACTCTTATTCCTGATTCCCATATTTTTGCCTGAGAGCCCCTTAATTTCAAAATTACAATAACAATGGGGAGGAAGGGGGTTTACATTCTCCATTTCAAAGAAAAGCTTCTGCCTTTATAGGCAGACACCTGTCCTTCAAACCAGGACAGCTAGCAATGGTGCATATCTCAGCAAGTTATGTCAAGTATTCATTGCAGAGCTATAGAAATTGGATAATCTTGCTATCTTTTGGCAGTGAAGAATTACTATGACGGGTTGCAATTGGTACTTGCTGAGTTCCTAGAACTGCTGGAAAGAAATAAGCAAGGTGAGAGAGGATTTAACCAAGTTGCATATGTTGTCAAAGTGGTGCCACCATCTATCATTTTTCACAGCATAGTGTTTTGATATCCTCTAGCAGGTGAGCAGGTACTTCAAAGGCTGTGGTTTGAGCTCAGCTCATCTGTGTCTGGAAAGGTGCCCCTCTAAGGACTATGCTCAGGACAGCTATCTTTGGGTCAGATGGGGTGCATCAAGGAAAGCAGCCATTTCAGTAGTGAGCAAGGCAGACATGTGACAGTGAGATCATAGATGGGTATGATTTCATCATGGATTTTTTTATTTCCCTACTGGGGTGAATTTTCATACCTAGAGGTGGGGCCAAGCTACCAAAGAGGTATTAAAGCCACCAAAGGTTATGAAAGGTCTTGCACATGTGCATCTTGCATATGAAGATCTTACACTTATGGTGTAGACAATGGAAAAGGAACATTATTCCAGAAAATATTAGCAAAGTTCTAATGCCTATGCAGCCTAGCAACTGAAGACAGGCAGCCTTTCTACCAAGTTTTAAAAGTATTTTTAAGTATAAGTAAAAAGTTATACTGCTTAATTAAATACAGCCTTCCTTCCCTGAAAGTCTGTACTTGTCATGTTATATTGTGCGAAATTGATCTTCTGCCTATGGTTCTAAACCTGTGTCTTTCTTTTCAACTTTAGTACTGAGGGGACCAAATTTTTCCTTAAATTTTGTCAAAATATCACTGACTGATTTTAGTTTAGCTCATCAGAGAGCAATAAGTAAAAAGCTTTTTTCTCTTTCACAGGGACAAACCCTTCTCATGTAGCATTGCTGTGTGATTAATAGAAGTACTGGAGAAATGGGTGAAAGGCTTTGAAGTGTTATGTGTTACGTTCCATTTGCTTTCACGGGTCAGTTGATTTTAGGAGGCTAGTGCCTTCATGTAGAGTATTCCTTATCTTTGATCCCAATTTCATTTTCTAGGCTGTGTATTAACTAGAGTCTGCTGGGTGCCTGATTTCATTTCTCTTCTTGCTTGTTCACATATCTGATCAGAGAACTTAGTGTCACTGAGGTATATTCATCCCAAGTTCTGTATCCATTCCCCTGTTCTGCATGTTATGTACTTTATACATCTTAATGTCAGCTGTCTGGTAATGATCAGCAATGTGGGACTGATTACTGGCTTTCATGAAAACTGTGGAGATTATAAATAACACAGTCTGTTGAGTTTGATAAAGAGATGCTAAACTTTCTATGATTCATGAAGCCAAGAACGATGTTAGTCAAGAACAGACCTGTTCCTGATTATACTGGCGTCTTTATAGAACATTGTGCATTTCTCAAATGATTCACAAAATATTCCACCTCACCACAGGAAACTGATATTTGTATACAGACAAGGCACAGATAACAGGAGTCAAAGGGAGGAGACAGGAGCATGTAGGTTGATGAAACTTATATATTTCAACTTACTCTGTTTAGTATTCCATTGTGGGGGCTCTCACACAAGTTTCTAAAAACCCAAAGAAGTAGAACAATTTGCCCATAATGACTTTATTTAACTTGGCAGTAGCTTGTACTAGTTACTTTAAGAGTTTAACTGTCATTTAAGAGTTTTTCTTCTCTCTGCTTTTCATTCTTCGGTTTCAGGTAAACATCTCCATGAATTTCATTCTACCACAGACTTTGGGTTTTGGAGTGAGTTCTGTGTTTCTCTGTCAAGAGTTAATGACATCACTAACATCTAAATCATCACAGAGAATTGAATTTCCTGCTGGAAGTGTCATGACTAGCATTAGTTATTGCAGGAAAAAACAAAGAATCACAGTCTTGGCATATGAAAATTTAAAATAAGAAAGAAAAGCATGGTAAGCTATTTTACTTTTTAATGACATTCTAAACTTACCAGTTCATTATATATGGCCCCACCAATACAACTGCCTATATTAGCCACCATGCAGTTCACTCAGCTCTGGACTCTACCTGGAAAGATCAGAGAAAGCTACAGCTATCTTTGACAAATTGTTGCTGTGCATTTGGAAAGATAATTCTAGGTTCTGGTGGAAAAAAATCAAGTCCCAATACTTATTTCTGTTAATGCTATGTTAATGTACATTCAGTAGGTTTTGGGGGAAAAAAAAAGGAAAATTAGAGCTGCTGTTCAGAAAGTAAAGAAGATGTGTAGAAAATACCTCTGAATTTTTTTTCAAGCTTCCAAAGCTATAAATGAAACAGTGCAAGACAAATAGACTCAGAATTTTCCCAAACCATCACACTAACTGTTTCATGACACAATTTTCATTAATATACTTTCATTTGTCTCTAGTAGTGCATATGAAGAATATGCTCTCTTATATTATAGTTGAGTTCAATGGTTGCACTGACATCTACTGGTAAAACAATATTTTTAGCTATTATGTATGATATTTAAAGTAAAAAATTTCAAGCCGCATTAAAAAATTACATACCACTTGTGGTGTAAGAAAACATCACTTTGTGCAAGTACTTATTTTCCTTTGCCTTTTTTCTCTTAAAACAACTCACTATGCTATTGTCCTCACATCTCACTAATAATGGAATATATTTTAAGAACCTATATTTTCACTGCAATTAAATATATATATCTATATATATAAACCATTTATTTATATTTATTTGAGATGTATATATTCATATACAATTTGACTACTTGGATGGCATTTTGGTAGGTTGGTATACTGAACAATTTGGCTGTTTTTTTAGCACTCCCTAGAGATGCACTGAAAAGGAATGGTGATGATACAGAATAATTTGGTACTAAGCAAATGTCATTGCAATGACGTAACAGCTATACTATGCAAATTTAACAGTAGGCATGGGTTTTCTGAGTCAGGTTTAAATAGCCCTAGTACAGCACCAGAACTGCTGTATTATGACTCGGACAGTAGAAATATCCTTCACCACAGTGTCCTCATGAGCACAGAAAAACAACAAACACTCTCCTGTCATCACATCTGACTGAAGTTGTTTTGATACTTCTTGGATTAGGTTTTAATTTACAGCTGTCCAAGCACACTGTGAAATGGAACTGAATTCCATTAAAAATGAACATGCTAAAAAGCTGGTAGACAGGCAACAGTACACATGAATGTTCACAAATCATGTCCTGAAAGCACAGAAAGACAAACAAAACAGAGCTTTAAAATGCAATAAAATTTCATATAATATAAGGAATGTGTCCTAAGCTATTTAAGATACAAAAGACAGTATGCGCTCTATCTTTTAAACATCAGTCTGCAACCTTAAAATAGATAACTTTTACTATATTTTAGATGTTTTCTTCCTCAAAATCTGGGAAAGAAAAAGATATGTTAGGGTACCACCTCTTAAATAATATTTCCAGTTGCGTTTCTAAAAATGTCCTCTGTAGGGAATGTTCTCTCTGATTTCGGTCGGGCCCTCTGATTGCATAGCAAAATTTTTTATCTTGGCTGGATGAGAAAGACACATTGGGTACCCTGCCAGTTCAGGATGAAGAAAAAAGGCTAAGAAATAAGTTCCTCTGATATTTAACAGAAAAATTTATATGCTTTGTCAAATATTCTTTGGAACAACTAGTGGAATAGCCCACTTAATAGTGAAGTTGCAGGGTTTGTATAGCAGTTGTTGCTGGATTTCTGTCTATGCTTTTTAAATCTACATGCACAAAATACCAACCCAACAGAATACAGGACTATCCTAAGTTGGATAGAGCAACACTTCAAAGTACTGAGTTATGGTTAACCTGCAGTCACACAGGTTTCACACACTTCTTAAACATGCTTATAGTTTTTATCTCTTGTTTTGGACTTTACTGCAAGTATAAGAAGTTGATGATGAAGATACAGTAGTCTTGGTAAGTGGTTAAATATTTATTTTGAGAGGTGAAAAATTGCTGACAGATATCACAGAATCACTGAATCATAGAATTAACTAGATTGGAAAAGACTTTTGAGATTATCAAGTCCAACCTATGACTGAACATCATCTTATCAACTAAACCATGGCACTAAGTGCCACATCCAGTGCTGTTTTAAACACCACCAGAGACTCCACCACCTCCCTGGGCATTCCAATGCCCAGTCATGCTTTCTGTGAAGAATTTTTTCATAATGTCTTGTCTAAACTTTCCCTGGTGCAGCTTAAGACTGTCTTGCTCAGTCACTGGTTGCCTGTGAAAAGAGCCTGATCCCCACCTCGCTGCACCCTCCTTCATGGCAGCTGTAAACAGTGATAAGGTCACCCCTGAGCCTCCTGCTCTCCAGGCTGAACAACCCCAGCTCCCTCAGCCACTCCTCACAGGACTTGAGTTCTACACCCTTCACCAGCCTTGCTGCCCTTCTTTGGATGCATTCGAGTATCTCAACATCCTTCCTAAGCTGGGAAGTTGAATATCAGTAGCTTTAAATGTGAGGATATTTTGAAAGTGTAATGATCTTATATTATTTTAATTTAAACATCGTAAGTAGATTTGATAAATCCTTGTATGCTTCAGTCATTACAAGGATACAAAACTCACCGAGTTTGCCCAGAGAAACTGCTGACCAATTGCCATGTTAAATGTTTTCCCTGTATCAAGTTCAGCTTTCTAAAACTACAAAAAATTACAAGCAAGCTGGCTGAATCTAAACATCTTGACATCATGTGCTCTCATTGTAGCATGAGAACAAGGCATTAGGAATATAAACTAATTTATATTAAATGGCTAATATTTTTTAAGTGTTTAAAAGATTATTTGAAAAGGTATTTAAAAAACTAATTTGTCCTTCCTACAGATAGTAACAATATGAAAGCCAGCTTTTAGTTGGAGACATCCAACTAAATATTCACAAATATTAGTTAAAAACATAGTTCTTTTGCATTGTTATTTTGTGAGAATTACATTCTTTTTATAATTTTCAATACAAAATAATCCTTACATATAATTTCATAATCCCTAGGGCTGTTGTAGTAGAAAAACAAAACTGATATTCAGGGCCACAAATAAAGAATTTATTTAAGGTATTATCAAAATGCTGCTGTAGCTAGAAAGCCTAAATATTTGAAAATGAGACTTTAGTACTCCTAAACAGATGTAGACAGATTACCTTTTATTTTCCAACTGTAATCATACAGAGACACAGCTTGCTCTTTTTACAAGGAGATAAAAGTGAAAATAGTGGTAAGTTTGTTACAGATGCTTTTAGAAATTTTCATATCATTAGATATAGCATTTAAATATTTAAATTAATCATTTTTCCATCACATGCCTTATGTATTGGAAAATTCTCTCTGTGGCCAAACCTACCATGACTTTATGAGAGTGGACTTGATAACCACCTCTGAAGGACATTCAGTAGTCAAAACAAGGGCTCCAACATGACCCCTTGTCAAATCACTGATGCTGTGAAGGCAATCTTTGGCAAGACAGACCAACTTTTTTTGTAATCTAGGGTGTCAGATTTTAGATCTGTTAGAATGGGTCCAGAGGAGGGCCAAAAAATTGATCAAAGGGCTGGAACATCTTTCCTCTGAAGAAAGCCTGAGTGAATTGTGATTGTTCAACCTGGAGAAGGCTCTTAGTGCAGCCTTCCAGCACTGAAAGTAGAGCTGCTGGGAAAGCTAGAAAGTGACTTTTTAACAGGGCCTGTAGTGAAAAGACAAGGTTCAACAGTTTAAAACTGGAAGAGGTTATGTTCTTTTTGGGCATGAAGAATAAATTATATATGAGGATGATAAGACACTAGAAAAGGCTATCTAGGGAAGCCATGACTTTCAGCTTCATTTCATGTCTCCTGGCACTTGCAGTGGAAAAGGTCATGAACTTTTGTTTTCCACTTTCCCTTTTTATCCTTTTTTTGCTCTGTAGTGCTCCTCAATCAGTGTTGGTTCCCTGTATGCAAATACTGAAGCAACTGTTACAGGGCACATTGTGAAAAAATGTTGCACCAGTCAACTAATTTGTGTATCTACAATTTCAACAATTTTCACTACAATCATTGTAGTTTATAGTATTGTAAAACAGTGATGTGAACTTTTCCTTCCTTGCAGCACATATTTCATAATTATGTGTGTTTACATTATGCAACCACATGGGTATCAGGAGCAGGATAATTACATTAGCACAATGCCTACCCGGGCTAAAATGCTCCACTACCCAGAGCAAATTAGCTGAGTCACAGAAGTATAGAATCTATAGAATATCTTGAGTTGGGAGGCAGCCACAAGGATCATCAAGTCCAGCTTTTAGCCCTACAGAGGAGATTCCCAAGAGCCATAACATATCCCTGAGAGCGTTGTCCAAATGATTCTTGAACTCTGGCATGGTTGATGCTGCACTAATGTCTAACTAATGTCTCTGGTATCTCAGCCATCTCTGAACACCTAAAGCTAGCCCTCTGTCTCTGCAGAGCAGTGCATCATGACACGCTGGCATATCTGAAGTGCTAGGTAGTAACAAGGAGACAGGACGGATTCCAGTGGCAGCTTGAGCCACTGTGAAGATGAACTCTGCAGAGAAACTACTAGGGACCTGAATTCTTTCCTGCTCTACAGACTTTTAATAGGTTCAGCAAGCTGCTGTGATGGATACTTAATACATTATATGCCACTCTTCATCTGACACTTACTAAATGTATTCCTTGACTCTTAGTTTATCTTGGGTGTCCATCTGATTTTTTAAAATTTTGACTTAAAATTAAGAAACCCTTCTTCAAGCCATCTGCCAAATTAATTTGAAGCATAAATCTATTTTTTAAAATTCTTTCAAGTCTGTATACCAAAAGTCTATCAGATTTATTATTTCACTCTTTGGGGAAATGCTTTCTGAGTTTCAAGCGGTGTTCAGATTCCAAAGAGTCAGCATTCCCCCCACCCCCGCCCATATCCCACTTTTAGCAAGTGTCTTCAGAACCTCTAGATCACAAGGCACTTTCACTTGGTACACAAGCTACAATCAGACTGCTGATGCTTATGGCTTAATGAAAGTCTGAAGCAGCTGAGAGTCAGAAGAAAAAACTGGTATTTTTTTCCTCAAGGCTTTTTATAAATGGGTATAAAAATACAGGTTGTGAATAAAATTGGAGAGGTAAAATAAGTCTTATTACATTATTCAGAAGATTACTCTTCCTGTTATGTAATTTCTAGGATTTTTTTTACAATTCACACAAAAAAACACACAAACATGTTAAAGATGCTATTTTCTAACTAATAACAGAATATTCTGAGTTGGATGGGACCCACCAAGACCATCAAGTGCAATTTGTAAGTGAATGGCCCATACAGGGATCAAGCCCAGGATCTTGGTGTTATTAGCACCATACTCTACCCAACTGAGCTAATCTCATGTTCCCAAAATTGAGAGCATAATACAAAGTAAGAGATCATTTGGATTTTCCTGAGACAAAAATCAAGGTAATGAATGTAATGTTGGATCCGAAGAAAATGTGACTGATCCAGTTTCATATATATTTGCAAGTACGCTAGATGGCTATAACCTTGCTATGGCTTTCAAGATCTTCATGGAAGTATTGAGGTATAGGCAGAGGCCATTTGTTTTCTTAGAAAATGGTACTAGCCCTAAAACTAGCTTAGCAAGGAAGGACATAGACAAGGATATTCAAATCTTTCTCCCTTGCTGGACTGAGGCATTTCTTATTACTTCAGATTACAAAATTCTCTGATTATTTAATCCCTGAAACAAAGGTTTGGTCCTTTTCATGTGGAGTAGACATCCACATACACACAAAATAGCTCCATGGACAGACTCTCTCGCTGGATTGTAGCAGAGTCAACCAATTTTATTTCCTTCTCTTGCTATGACTGAAAGCTCTCTTGATCAAAGACTACTGTGACATTCCTGGAAGGAGTTAGGTAAAAGATTTTGGGGTTTAGATGTCAATAATGTAATGTATGAGGAATATGATATCAAACAGTCTTTGTGTCAAATGCTTGGACTGTGCCCAACTCAGCATACCAATAGGATAATGTAGGTTACTTTTTCAAGAAATATAAGTTTAAATCCTTTCCAAGAGAGATCTCAATTCATTTGCCTGTGTTTCATATTCTTTCTCAAAAATGAAGAAGTAGGGTTCCCTTTGGTCCTTGTGGTACCTGTACAGGAAGGTGTATCTTCTAGCAGAGAAATCTGGGTACAGCCTCCAAAAACAGATAGAAAAAACACCTGGTTTATGAATTCTAGCAGAATTTATCTGAGGGTAGACCAAAAATATATTAGGAAACAAAAATGGACTCATCTAGGTAAATTCAATATCCCAAAGATAATGCTGGTGGCTCTTAAGGTGTGAAGACTCAGGCACCAGACTTGGATGGGGCTGGGTATTGGATATAGCAATACTGGTAGCCTTCTCTAGGTACTCACACAGATCTGAAGAAAGACTTTTGAATCTCTCCAGCTTGAGTTCATTCTGTAAGAACTCTTTCTCTCTAACTTTTCTGAGGATAGTTTCAATACTCAGGCCCATTTATTTCATTACAGTGGACTGGACACTGGCATTATAAGAAAAAGCTCTTGCAGAAGGCATCTGCATTGAGGATGACCTTGCAGGCAGGGATATCTGAAAGCCCCAGAACTGTTCTTGAAGTCCGTGTAAGCTGTCATTCATTAAGATTCTAGAAAAGGAGAACACATACAATGAGCAGGAGGAGGGAAGGAAAAAGGCTGACTGTAACCTCATGAGTGTGATGATGCACTCTGTGTTGCAGGGCAGGGGCTTATATACAAACTAGCAGGTCTAAGTTTGTGCACAGCCAGTTTATGCAAAGAACAGTCCTACAAACTGCAAGCATTTTCCCCCTGATGCTGGCTTTACCTCTGTTTCTCTTGTCAAGTCTTTCCTATTGAAAAGGTTACAAGAGGGATAGGGAGGTGTAGAAACATTTCTCTTACCTGAAACAGCTCCTTGCTGCTGTTTGAGTACAAACCAGTGTTCATTGTGCATTGTGCATTCTTCCTGTTCAAAAAGGTCTGTGTATGCTAAGGCAATACTGGATTATGAGACAGAATAGGTTCAATATTTATTTTCTTTACCTGCATATGTTTCTGCAGTTGCCTGGGCATTTATAGCTCTGTTTTTCAAAGCTCAAGTAGTCAAATAAAAGGGATATGAAAGAGAAGAGCATGAGAGGGAAAGATTTTTGTTTAGCTGTTTATTTTTGGAAATGGCATTATTATTATTCATTCCTCCTACATAAAAATTAGATTCAGAGTTCAAATATTATTAACACGAGATTTAAAATTCATCACTTTGCAGTTGTTTTATCCATTTCCTCTTGGCTTGCCCCCTTGGCAACAACAACAACAACAACAACAAAAAAAAAAAAACCAAAACCATATAATGAAAAAATAAATTGCAGCTCACTTAAAAGGCTGGAGAAAACAAGAAAAAAAGTGATACTCAGCCAATGAGAGCAGCTACACCATCTAGCCAGAAAATAAACTATTTTTTGCATACAAGGTTGTGAGTACTGATAGGCAACTACCTAACTCCTGAAAATGAGGGGTTCAGCTTACTACTGTGGGGTGATTTGGATGGAGTATTGATTCTTATTTTTACTTATACTGCCAGTTTCTGGAACTTAATGATCAGATGAGGGCAAATTTGCTAATTTCATATCAAATTTTTTAAGAGCTCCTTCTGACAATATCACTATGAGAAGGAACCTTTATCTATAAGAGAAGCAGCTATCCTAAGCCAAAGTGGATTTTAACAGAAGAAAGGCACTTACTGAATTAGTTTCCTGCTCTTACAGAGCTTTTTAATGTTGCAGTTGGACTAAATCTAAATTTGTTTCATTTGCTAAAATGATTTTCACTTAGTGTTAAGTTTCTATTTAAGAACAAACTAAAGTGAAACTTCCATTTACTTGTATAAATGAGCTTATTCCAGAAATGCCAACCTTTTTACATCTTCTGGTCTGCTCTTTTCCAGCTTCTGTAAAGCTCTTCTCTCTGTGCTTTTCTCATATTTTTATTAGTACTTTCTGTGCGTCTTGTAGGAACAGTGAACTCCTTTATAGCACTTGAGTATGCACAGAGGAAGGAAAGACCCACAATGTGTCAAAGCAAATCGAAGGGAATTTACATCTGTGAACCTGACTGAGTCTCCAAAAAACTTGGCCAGTTACACACACGCTTACTCATATCTGGGCCAATAGTCTGTAGCACAATGTATCAAAAATTTCCTCCTTACATCCAGCTGGCTGAATAGGAGAAATTCTCAATAACAAAAATCTTCCCCCCACTCTCCTTGTTTTCACAGGTGCGAATCTTGCTAGACAAAACAGCTTTGGTATAGAAGGACAGGTATAATAGCTAATAAAGCCTTTTGCCTGGGTAGCTTCTTCAAAAGAGAGGAGCCGTCTTCTCTGGACATGTTACCTGCTGTCCATAAATGACTGGGCTGATGTAAATGAGCAATATTTATTTTTCAAGTTCAGAGGCAGATGGATATATTCTTTGCATATTTGGATTTTGGACTCTCCGTACTTAGAGCACACAACACCAAAACACTGGTGTTTGTTTAATGCTGTTAATTCCTAGACTGTAATAATCACTTTTTCAATGCAATAGGTATTAATGGTATGAACGGCTGTTAATAATAGTGGTAAATATTAATAGCTTTAGACCTGACCCAAAGTTCACCTACACTATAAACAAGGTGAAAGGATGTACATTTCTTCCTCTTCTCTACATATAAATTAAAACTAAGAACATGCAGAGTCATGTGGAACCAGCTCCATCAGAAAAGCAATGGAGCAGGGCTGTTTGCACGGTCTCTCTGTACACACTACGACTTGGCAAAGCTATCTGTAAAACTTTATTGCCCTCTCAAAAAGAAAACAGCTCTAATACTGGTCCATGATTGGGACAGTGTAGAGAGTTGATACCACTTTAATAGTCCAATAGACACGGAACTATTTATCCAAAATGGGTAATACGAATGTTTCTGGAAAGAAAAGGCCTAAGACTGCAAATTAAGAGATGCATTTCTTCCTAAGATTTTAACTCTGAAAATCACCGAAAGCAAAACATTTCTCCAATTTCACATTTGGATCAGAAGCAGAGACTTGAACATAATGTGTACTCTTAAATTCAATCTGCATCATACACTTCACAGGGCAGGATAACACATACTTTGATTGGCTAAATAGTGCAAACAGAGGTAAATACTATTTGGACAGTGATAAATTGCAGACCCATACAACAAATCATTCAGTACATATTGCTGTGCTTTACTTTAGTTTCACCAACTCATCTGTACATAAATTCCTGAACTAGTCAGGTCAGGTTCCTTCCATTCTGAATCTTTTAGGTCTAAAGGAAATGTCATGCAGGACCTCCCAATTTTTCTAACACAAGAATTGCTCACGAGATATTGCCTTGTCTTCTCAAATATTGGAACAACTGTTGCATTGACAAGTATACCAGATCACATGCTGCTCCGGACAATGTCCCTGGAGGAACTTCTGAAAAAAGTTTTTAAAATTAGGTTCTCTGAGAGTAGGGCCTGTCAAGCATGTGGAAATCTCTGGCAAAATGCAACATTTTGAAAAAAACAATGCTGTAATCTGACAAAACCAGATACTCCTTGTAGGTATTATGTGTCTGAAGAATTTATGATAAGGTTAATATGCTTTGTCACTTATTTGGCTTCACTTCTCTGCTACGGGCAAAGCCTGTGGCTTTAAACAATCCTGTTTGTGTGTAAATAAATGCTTTTTTAATTTGTCAAAATTGCAAGTATTTTGTTTTGTAGTTATAAATAATTAACATACCTTTTATGATTTTTTTTACTCTGTTTTACCTTACAGGGCATACTTTCCCTTCTATGCGTATGTGCAACCTCCAGTAGCAATAATAACAGTTAGGAAGTATGTCCCCAGGGAACACAATCTCCCAAAGAACCTTTAAAATGTAAATCTATGCACCATTCTTGCCAACATGCATGCTTCAGTAAGTGAAACTAATATTTGCTACTTGCCAGGATAATAATGCAAAAACTGTAAATTTCAAACATGAAAGTTAAGAGAAAGTTCCCAATTTTAACTCTGTGTAATAACATACATGGCATTACCTCCAGTAACAGAAGTAACTCCGTAGTTACACCATCTGACCTTTGAAGTGTAACTTGTATTTTGAAATTGAGAAGAGTCCTATATTTAATAGTGTATGCTTCTGCTAGCATAACTTATTCTACTCTAAAGAGCACCATGAAAAAAGATGGAGACAAAATGCATAACCACATACTTAATATATTTAGATTAGCAGCTACAGCAATTAGGATCATAGTTACCTTTGATCTCAGATTGGTTTTCTACAGCTTAATTCCTCTTAATGCAATAGATTATTCTTGTTTTTTTCTTTTTTACATAGCCAGGAATAAAATTTGATCTATAATAAATTATTACCATTCTCTAAAATGGAAGATGGTAATTAGTGGGTTTTTTAGTTGAAATTTGAGCAAATGCTGTAATGAAAAGTACAATGTTGTGTCTATGTATGCATATATACATTTGAAAATACATTAAGAAAATTATGCTGAATATTGAAGAGTAAGGCTATAAAAGCAGAAATGTATCCAATTTTTAATCAAGGTAGTACTTATAAAAAGTGTTTATTGGTGCCTTTTAATATTTTATTCTAAGTTCAAGGATGGAATACTTCAAGCCTAAATATAAAATACATAAATATTCCTGAATCCTTCCTCACAGGATAATTCTAGGTCCCTAAAGTATATATTCTACCTATTCTGCAGTGGAGCACACAATAACAATGCCCATGCCAAATATGATAGCCACATTGATGAAACTAAACAATTATTGTTCTGAACATTTTTTTTTTGTTGTTAGGGAATAAATAGATCTGTGTCATAAATGTCATCAAATGTGTTTCATAGGTAACATCTTCTCTCAGTGAAGTCAGTACTGGTGACTCAGAGTAGAATCAGACTGTCATTTCATTGGTTAGATCCTGTTCCCATTACTATTTTAAAAGGCTGCATCCCCAACAGCAGCCTGATGAATGATTTAATGGACACATAGCCTTGTTTCTGGTGCCCCTATTATTTCAGGAAAGACTTTTTTTTTCTCACTTTACTTCTCCTTCATGTTTTCTAATAAATCTAAGCAGTAGATCATTAATATTAATATTTTATTTATTTAAGTAAATCAGCAAGACAGACATCTCATCCAATATTGATACTTTGACCATGAGTATATTACAAATTCACCTGAAAAACGAAATGACCTAGAGAATATCAAATGAGTGTTTCTTTAGATCCCCTTCATCTTCTAGTTAAGAGTCCTTTCTGACAGAATATTTTTATGGATTTTGTAGTCATCGTAGTTTTTTGAGGAAAGTTTATGATGTAAAAAAATGTTTGCAATTTTTATTTACAATCACTTAAATAAATATGTGTAGACACATCAACTATTTGTAGTTTGTTAAAACATTTAGCCTGGAAATACAAAGTAGATTCTCTTTTCTCACATTTTAAGGATCTCTCAAGATTACACAACATGAATGGCCACTCTCCTTACACTAACAAAGCCATGACATAACTTTAAACATTGTGTGTCACATTATATGAGGTAACCCACACTAAGGAAATCATTGATATGTTGTGACCCTCTTTTTCTAGGAAGGCACTGGAGAGGTCCTGTTTTATAACAAAAGGAATAAATAAGGAAAAATGAATTGCTGATGTCTTTCGAGTTAACTTTCTAAAGCTAGTACTAAACATATCTGCAAGACCAGTTGTGTACTCTGAACCCTAACAATCTGTTTTGCTATTTGCTAGAACAGTGCCTGCGTGGCTTTTCATCAGTGTCATCAACTACTGTGCACGAGAGCTCATTAGGTTACAGTGATGCAAATTCCCATTACAGTTTTATGTTTATTGTATGTATAGTTGTATGCTTACTGAGAGGGCTCAGTTTCTGTGTACAGCTGTGTTGGCATAACTATACTCATGCAAATATTTTTAACACAGGCAAGGCGTAAGGTAGCACAATGTTCTGAACTTCAGTAATTATGACCGCCTTAATATATACTCCAGGGATTTGACAAAATCTGAAGAGAATTTAAAGTGTATTTCTGCTTTAGAATAGCAAAAAACTTTCTGAAATGTATATGCCCTACAAAGACAAGTTACACTGGGAAGAATTATTACACAAGGGATGCTGCTGTACATCAGGAATACTGTAGCACCTAATTTTGACTAGATTTTGTCCAAATAAACTTAATAGAATCACTGCATTTCGTTTCAGTCGTATGCCATAGTTAAAGCCTGAGTAACAGGAAAAAATAACAGTAAGAGTCTTATTTTCTACTTATCAACTGTAGCTTATTCATTGAACAATGATACACGGAAACAAACTGTAACCTATTTTAAAAATTTTATTCTGGATTTAATAAAGGCTTATGCAACACACAAAAGTTGGTGGGACAGTTATAGAGCATTCAATGTCTTAGCTATATCAGAGCCTCTGTGTTAGATTAAAAAACCCATAAGTTTACGAGCACATGCCAGACTGAACAATGGAACCTGTGAATAAAATCTAGAAAATTACTTTTTTTAGTTAAAAAGTGGAAGAACTATTGTTAAAAAGGTGTAATTACATGCATATTTTAGTATTCAGCAGAGTAAAAGGCAGCTAATAATTTGGAGTTTTTCAATCCACCAGCTGTTATAAGAGCAAGGGAGAGAAATATTGTTTAGCAATTTAACTTTTTTCAGAATTTAATTTTCCAAATAAAATTTTAAAAAACCCAACCATACAATGTACAAAGGCCTAAAGTTTACATTTTAAGCGTTGTGCTAAAGAAAGTCTACTGGAATTGCATTTACTGATACTCTTGAAAATAGGGCAGTATTCTAGCTTCATAACATAAGGTATCTTTAAAATTTTTGTATGAGCAAAAAAAAAAGCACCAAACACCCAAAGAAACTCATCAACCTAACAACACCCCGCGCTC
>JANRMJ010000079.1:30742312-30754827 GCA_025584955.1 Alethe diademata | reverse complement strand
GTCCTGCGGGGATGCGGGCCGGGAAGGGCGGGGAGGGTCCGCCGCGTCGCTGGAGTTTGAGCGACCTTTTAAAAGGCGTTTGTCTCCCAAAGTTTTATTTATTATTGTTCATTTGACCCGAAGGGTTTTGCTGGGTGGACCGGAGGAGGACAGAGGCCGTGGAGCCGCGGGCCGGGGGGCTGAGCCTGTTGCTAAGTCCCGGCACATCCCCTCTTCCTGTCCCCCGGCCGACCGCGGGCGGCGGGAGCGGCTGCGGGGACGGGCTGGGCCGGGGCTCCGGCCTGCGGCGGTCCGCGGACTCGGGCGGCCTGGCGGGGCGTCATCTTCACGTAAACAAAAGCCGAACCTCCCCTGACATCTGCAGGGAGCCCTGCTGCTCGTACACGCATTCCTTTTTTAACCCCCCGCGGGCGTTTCGTGACGGGAGGAGGTCTCCCCATCGCCGCCGCTGGCGCAGACCTCGCTGGCGGCCGCGGCCTCGGCCGGCACTCGTGGGCGGCGGCGTTGGCTCCCGCTCGCAGCACCGGGGGCCGTGGCTGCGCTGGCGGTGTCCCTGGGCTGCGGGCGGGCCGCGGCTCCTCGGCACCGGTACCTGTTGCCGTGCTGGTGTCGGCGCTCCCGCAGGTCCGACCCCGCTGTAGCGCTGCCGCAGCTCCCTGGTGCGCGTTTAAACGTAACGGGTTTGGCTGGGTGGAAGCGGAGGGCGAGGGGCAGCCCGCAGTTGTGCTCCTTGATGGGTCTGGGTGCGCAAAGGAAAGGGGTGGTTCGTTTCTCGTGTCCTCCCTTGCTGCCAGCACCTCCCTATGTTGCTGGAAAGAGCATTAGGAGGGAGGAAAGAAAAAGAAAAACTCCCAAAGCCGACCTTTTGAACTCCGTATACAGCATTTAACAGATTTGATTTTCCGTTTGGCTGAAAAATGTTTTTGGTTTGTTTAATTTTCTGGGGTTTTTTTTAAAACTTCCTTTTCCTTGGCTTAAACACTGCATCGTCCAGCTATATTTTTGTGTCTTACTTTAGATTTTTTTTTTTTTTTTTATTCTTACTATAAACTGTTGGATAGGAAACGTCCTTACTGGCTTTGGTGCGAGAAAGTGTCGGGAGTCTGTTGCGGTAGGAGAGCAGTGATTCACTGAAATCAAGCGGAAGGGTCTGAATTCTGTGTGATACCCTGTGGTTTCCATACCACTACTGCGTTTCCCAAGGTAACAGCAACTCCTTGGTAGGGAAGAATCTAAACTGGAAAAGGAGGAAGTGGTAGAGTAGTTTTTGGGAGTGTTACTTGATGCTTCTGGGGAAATTGGAAGGAATTGTAACGCTAAAAGAGAAGAATGCAGGTGGAAAATACCTAAGGATATACCCACCTTAACGGGCAGCATTTTTTTAGACAGAGAGCATAAATTTTTAAAAATTGTTACGAGTTTTTAGTTTGCCTATTTTTATCTCTCCTATCTTGATAACAGTAACATGCGGGTAGCATTTACTAATTAGCTGTGTGTTGCTAGTGATTTCCTTAGTGCTTTGAAGAAGCTTTTCACTAGGAACTGGTTACATTCTCCTCTCTTCACACAAAAGTGCACTAGGAAAGTTAGATCACTATCAGCTCTAGAGAAAGAGAACTGCACTACTTACATACTAATGGATCTTTTTCTTCCACCTGGCCCTGGTGGGGCCTTGGTCTGTGAATTCTTTAGAGGGGAATGCCTTATATCTTCTCAGTCATGCAGATAGGTGTAGATGGTTTTGTTTTAACAAGTAGCGCTTTATTCAGTATATTGAGAACCATTTGAAAGACCTTTTAAATCTCTGGTCCGTGTTTCACATTAAAAAAAAAAAAATTGTGAAGTGCATCCAGTACATTTTCTGATTGGCTATATATTTGAGTATCCTGGTAAAGGAGTTTTGGCCAATACAATGCTAAGTGGGCAGGATATGATATTATTGGTGATAATGACAGTTTTGTTTCACTGCTGGCGTTCCCAACAAGTCAATACAAAAATGTGCTATTTTTGCCTAGGCAGTTATAATGTATTTCTTCTGTAGTCTTTTCCGACCCTGTCCTTGCATCTGAGACCCCTTGCACAGTGGTCTTGTTACACAGTATTATTATTTTCTGTGTAAGTCACTTGATACTGTCGCAATACACAAAGAGAAATTTATGTTTTCAGTTTGCAGGGAGAATGATGACTCTTTGTTGATGCTTACTGGCAGCTGTTTGGAGAGGCTTTTTATTTATTCATTTATGTATGCTGTTGTCACCTCTGTGAAGAATCCAGTATACATTGAGGTGCAACTGCTGTAAAATCTGTGCTTCCTCAGGTTTAATTGAATTTAATTAATATGGTAATCAATTAAAAAATCAATTGTGTATACTGGAAAACATAAAGAAGCAAGATTAACCATGCCTGTATTTCTTTAATTCAGTATATGTAGCATCCTCTGTATTCTGCATATGCTAAAAAGTTGCTTTTCAGTTTCTGAAGCTAGCATGGAAGGATTCCAATTGAACTTAATTTAAGATATTTACTGAAAAAATAGTTTTTTGTAAAGGTGATTTGTTTTATTCATTAACAAAAAACCCCAAACAAACCCCACCAGAAACACTTACCCTACTATGTTGTTATTTTTTGGAATGCTCTTTACAAATCAATTTTGAATACACTGTATCACACATATCAGTAGGTGAAATCATTAATGGATAGTGCAGGCCCATTTCCTAGTTGCAATTATTGGCGCGTCAGTTAACATGGATATTGTATCTTACACTGAAGTAGGGCTTCTTACAGTGTTACAGAGCATTATCAATTAAACACAGTGAAGAGATTTGTAGTTCATGGAAAAGCATTTTGAGTTTCCTTAATACATTAGTGTGGTGCATACAGAAGGTTAAAAGTAGTTGAATGTTCAAAATTCTATTTTCATATTTGTTTCGAAGTATATGGTGCTGTTCAGCTCTATCACAGAACTTTCCTTCAACATACAGAACCACTACCTCTCTATGTATTTTGGTGCATTCAGCATTTTGCTAAATTTTAAGAGGCTAGTAATGTATTTTCAAAGTGCTTAGAGTCTTAATATACGCAATACTGCCTTTGTATTACTGCTTTGAATGTTTCAGAATAACTTTCATTAGCGTAGCTTTTAGATGTATGGATGTCAGGAATCTCTTGCTTGCTTGTTACATTCCAGGTAGTCAGTGGAAATCTGCTTTGTTCCTTGTGGAACAGTGCGCATTAATTATGCTTTTCCCTTTTGTTCTTTCTCTTTTCCCTATTGGTCACTGCTGTCTTGCATTTATTTTCATACCCTTTGTGTGCTTAAGAAAGTGCTGTATGCAACAGCAAAATTGCATTTGTGGCAGTGGAAAAGTAGCTAGAAAAAATACATAGAAATGCACGAGATCTTTCAATTTACTGTGAATAGTTTCCATTGCCTTTATTTTTGACAAGACTACTAGGAGTCCAGGAATTCATCTTAGTTCTCCTCCTGGGGTTAGTAGCCAGCTTTCAGGAGGTAACTGGGAGAAGTGGAAGAGCTTTTACAATCTGCGGGCAAAGCAGAAAGTGTAGCAGTTAGGAGTATCTTCCAGTTCCTGCATGGTTTGGTTTCACTTCCTGCACCACACGGTGCTAACACAATATGTATGTTTGAGTGATAGCCAGAAAATTGGGGAGGAAGATGGCATAGGATAAAAATCAAGTACCAAAGGATATCGTAGCCCAGACAAATCCAGGCCAAAGTGTTAGATTAGAAGTTTTGAAATACTCTTTTTAGCAGCTGGAAGATGCATGTTGTGGTTACCTTGCTGCTTATTTGAAATAGATTTAATTTTAATCTCATGCAACTCCAAGCCAAAGTTTGGGCCTAGAGATCACTCTTAAGATAGGCATTTCCTCTGTATCCTCAGAGCACTTCAAGTAATGCAGGAGCTATGGGGCAAAGCCTATTACTATGCTTTCTATCTTTGGCATTGCATGTTTCCTAATCCATGCTATGAGCATTAGTTTCCAAGGTATTATCTAAAATAGCTTTGTAAAATAATTACTGGAGTATCCATCAATGAAACAGGAGTAGGTTTCCTTGTAGAAGCTAAGTGATCGGTTGTGAAGGAATGATCAATGGAAATGGGTTGTCTTTCTATTTTAATGAATCTTTTGTCTGTTTAGCTAAATGCCTTCTGCAATTGTAGTGGAAAGGGGGTGATCAAATAAGTTAAGGATTTTTAAAATATTCCACCACCTATATATTTAGTGTTTCAGAAGTGGACAGAAAGAAACCGGAGTTGCAACACGGTAGCTCTTTTCTGGCAACCATTGTTATCAAAGAAGAATGGCAAAATGTGTATATAATACATTTTTGTTCATTTGCATGGGAAGAATCAAATTTTGGAAGTGCACGCTTGAAAGGGACCATCTTTAACTTTGGTTTGTTCTTAGAGAGAATATGGCATGTTTGTCACCATGTACCTGTCTAAAATTCCTTGTGTTTTCTATTCTAATGTTCTAAAATAGAGGGAAAAGGAGAAGATAATGAGGTTTGTTTTCTTCCTTTTTTTTTTTTCTTTTCAGTTTGTTTGACTGTTTGTTTTTTGTTTAAATCACAGCTTTTAGCTACCTGTGTGTTTAGAACTTGAAAATAGATTTAACTTGCTATTTGCTTAACTGTATTTATTCGATTTGCCAATAAAGTCTTAACTCAGACAGTCTGTGTTCTTAATGCTATGAAGAGATTAATGAACTTCAGCACCGAAATACAAATATAGTTTAATCTGCTTTGAGCTAAGCTAGTAAGCTCTTTGAGGTGTGAAGATTGTTTTATCATGTATAGAAGGGCTGGTTTTGGCTTTGGGTTCCTGTGATACAGACTGCAAAATGAGATTGCAAAATGAGAAAATCATATCTAAACTTCCCACTGGCATCTAGAAATCTACAATGCTGTTATAAAAATATTCACTATGGCGGAATTAGGCCTTTCAACAAGTAATCTTGCATTCCACTCTACTTCTCACTGGCACATTATTGCTAAAATACCTAAAAGCAAGCTGCTTTAAAGGCCAGCATGTCCTGCAGTGGGTGGTGGTGTTTATGGAGATGTTTCTGCAGTGCATTTTGGACAGATATGTGGTTTCTTCTCCAGTACTTCCACTGTGTTAACGTGCCACTAAGCTGGTGCTGACAGCCCACTTGTTAGCGTGGATGTGGCACGGCAGGAGCAGTCACATGGCTTTTTGTCAGTTCAGAGTGCAGGCACAGCACGCTGGGGTCATCTTGGCCTGCAGCCTGTGGAGGCAAACACTGGTGTGCCTCAGTGCATTGTGTCTGCTTCAGAGGTGGCTGGGGGAAAACATTCTGACGACATTTTTGGTCTTGCTCATGCTTATTGCTGCAGTTGACAGAAGCATTAAGCTAGCCAGCTGGGGAGGGATTCCCTGCTAATATAAACCCAAATAAGGAGAATAAACTGAGTTCAGAATGGATTTGCTAATGCTAAGACATGACATGGCACAAGAGCAGTATTCACTCATCTCCCTAAAGCATGAGGTAAATAAAAAGTGGGTAATGAGTGTCTTAGCAGAGCTAAGGACTTCTTTTCATTGCAAATTACGTGACATAATCTCAACCTATAGATATGTTTAGGACTTATGTCTGCGTTTAGAACCTGCTGTAAGTTACTAGAGTTCGTTCCTTCCGGGTTGCATGAGCACAATGATGACCTTGGGTGCTGTCACTTGTCAAATTTGCCTTTCACAGCAAAAGAAGAATGAGATTTTAGTCAAATTGAGTTCTAAGGTAAAGCAATATCCAGCTACTGCAAAAGATGAGACATTTTACAGCTGCATCTCTTCTTGAGGTTCTTGCAGAGCTAAAGCAGAACAGTAACCCTCTGTTTTTCCTGAGTAGTTTCATCTGTTGAACATAGGTGTTTGTGTGTGTAGAGCTGTGATAAATGAAATGACTGAATAATACTCAATTTCTATTTTTTTGCACAGTTCTCTGGTTCCATCCACTACACAGCCCCGAGACTAGGTATTGAGAAACAACTGGAGCAGTGAAACAGGAAAAAACAGCTTTAATTGGCATGTCCACTTGAGCATGATACAAATACCTCTGTTTTTAAATAGGGGCTCTGAATAGAAGTGATAGTAGTTTTTAATCTAGAAAGAGAAGCTATGTCTGATTAAGGTTTAGAGAAGTTACCTTCCTTCATAATGTTTAAATAATCTCATCCAGCCCTTCTCGTGTAAAATAGACTTCATTTTGTCCTGCTTTGTAGAGTGACAAGGTGAAAATACAAGATATTTGGGTTGTTTTTCAGACCTGGTAATTACATGCTGGGATTTTTCTTGCCAAGTAAGGAAAAAAGAATCGTAAAGGCTTATTTTTATTTAAAGACAGTTTGGATCATGGAGTAACATGACTTTGACAACGTCAGGTTTAAGGAGTTTGAATATTGTATATTATCTTAAAAAGGATGATCAGTGATTCTGTACCAATGTATTGTCAAATTCAAATGCAATCTTCAGAGAGGTTACAGACTCCCCATTCTTTTAGTGGGCTGGATTGGGCTCTGAGTAGCAAGATCTGGTCCCGTGGCAGTAGGGTTGGAGCTAGATGATCCTTAAGGTCTCTTCTAATGTAAACCGTTCTGTGATTCTGTGAATAAAACTGATAAGAAGCTTCAGGCATATTGAAACTAGGAAAGTCATAATGATGGAACTTGAAACCATTTAAAGCCCATTTGGTTTGCTTTTTCTGCACAAACTGCACATAGTATAGGCTTGACAACTAATGATCCTTTTAGGCTGTCTTATCTAGTGATCTGTCAACATCATTCCTTTTCCTCTTTTTATCCAGAGTTTCAAGAAAAAAAATCACTTTTCCTGAGTGCTCAGTGATCACAGCTCTGCATGTTTTTAAGTTCTCCAGATTCAAGTGGGGGTGCTGTACCAAAGTGTTTTCCTACTATAAAGAATGCAAAAGCACCATTAGGAAAGATAAAATCAACAGTTCATATACCAGCAATGATATTTGAGCTCCTCACTTCTCCTTAGCTATCCATCTCCATCAAACATGTTCTGTCATTGCAAATTTCTGAGCAATTGCAGGTGTACATTTTTAAAAAAGCCCCAAACAACCCCAGAAAACCAAACTAACAGAAAAGAATAAGCAAAGCAATTTCAGAATTTATCGCAGTAGAATTTCCTTCCTGGAAACCCACATTGGTGAAAATTCAGCTGTCATCCGCATCTGAGTCTCAATTCCACTAGATCCTAGTAGTAGAGTCTCTAGCGTGAGAGTCCTGCAAGCCTGTGGGCTTGTGGTTTATATGATTTTTCTTTCTAAAGTGACTGGTAAAAAATGTGCTGTGGCTCACGCACCTGAAATTGTCAACACAGAGCTTGAAAACTGATCCCGAAGGGAATATCTTTTGTGAATCACTGAAAAGGAAAGCAATGAAATGGTGTAAAATATCAGTGGCAGCTATGATTCACAGTGTCTGATTAAAGCGGTGCAGGATGTGTTGTGCAACAGTATGCAGACAGCAGCTTTGATATGGAAATGCAAATATATTACAAAGTATATTCCTAAAGCAATTTTCACGAAGGTTTTGAGCACCAAAGTGAGGCAAAATATGGTTACCTGTGAGGTTATTTTAATTATCTGTGGAGATAGTTTTTTTTGGTGGATTGTTATTTTGCTGTTTATTGCTTTTAAAAGTTAAGTTTTTTTCTCTCTGTTCAGACCTTAGTATTTCTATAAATGTGACCTTTTTTCCTTTCTGTTACTTTTCAGGGAAATATTTACTTGTCTCTTTCCAGTGTTGAAATAGAAGCTGAGAAGCAGAAAACATGTTGGAAACAATTGGTAATTTTTTTTTCATTTGTATCACAGTACTTTTGTGGCCAAATCAAGTATATGTGATAGATTTGGGATATAGGTGTATACTGCTGTGACCCCTTTTGAAAAAAATTGCCTACTTTGCTTGGAAATGCATGTTGTATTTGAGTTTTTTTATTTGAAAACAAAAGTTGTATGATCATACATTTAATGTACTTAAATTTTAGCCTTGTCTTGATTTCATTGTTTTGATCTTTTCTTGAATTGATAGTTTGCAAGGAAAAGACAAATGTTTTCTATTATGACTATTTTTGCCGCTATTTACTTACCGTGGACTGTAGCCACAGTTCCTGTAACTGAATTTCAGTGAAGACTTTCATTTTTGTAATGCATTTCTTGAAGGATAAAAATACAATTTTCATTGGTTTGTGCTTTGCCTCTGACTTTGTGCTTCATTAGACCGGCTGGGATTTTTGTTCAAAACGGAGCCATTCAAGTTCTCTGTAGTTTAAACAGTAAAAAGAGTTATATTTAAACCTGTTAGCTTGTGTGGCTGTCTCTAGACTGCTACTGACTAGGAATAATTATTTCTACAGATACACATCGGGCCCTCCAGGCCGTGGAGCGCTTACAGGCAAAACTTCGGGATCGAGGTGACATTGCAAATGAGGAGAAACTGAGCCTATTAAAATCTGTGCTGCAGAGTCCACTCTTTAATCAAATTCTGAGCCTTCAGACTTCTGTTCAACAACTGAGAGATGAGGTAGGAAAAGCACTCTTGCCAAGTGCAACGGGAAACTTGCTAAGGGAATGCAAGGATGTGTGTGTTCCTGCTTGTTGAACAGTGAAATAGCAACTGATCCAAAGGTTCAGGGACATATCCCATTGACTTTTCAGGGCTTTGTTGAGACCGTATTTTGTGTATGTAATTTTTATGTGTATGCTCATGACTTAAAATGTGCAGGGTAGGGAAATGGTGATATGGGTGGGGGTTAACATAAAGCTTTTTTTCTCTGCCCTTCAAAAGAAGCATGTTTTCTATGAGGTCTAGGACTTTTTTCCTAGGAGCCTTTTATTGCTCTTTTGTGTCTTACCCTGCTAGAATGAGGATGTAGAGGGAAGCTGTGGAATTGTTGACTTCAGAAGAGTATGAAGATCTATTTTGTACTTTGTATGGGAATAAAAGATCAAAGAGAAGCCGGAGCTCCTGCCTCCTTTTTGCTTGCTCAGGGTGCTAAGTATTAATTTTCTGCATGTTTTCAATGCTTGAGAAGAGGGTCAGCTATATTGACTTTTTTTGTTGCTATAATTTTCTTGTCAGAAGGATAAGAATTTTAAAAATATAGAAAGCAGTTCAGTAACAGAATTAAGACTAAACTATGTATCTGGCTTTACAAGTTGTTGTTCCTGTTGACTCCTGCAAGATGGCCAGCTTTGTTCTGGTATGCAGAATTGCTGAGTGGGAGGGAGCGGACTCTGCACATGAACTTATTGTCAGTGTGCAGCCCAATCTGGTCTCAGATGAGAAGGATTCCTCACAATCCTCAGAGTACTTCAGCTGTGTGGTGGAAGAATGCGCTGTGGCCCTTTATTGCTTAACTTATGGATCATCTTGATGCTGTTTTGCACAGACAAGAAATAAATTAGAATAGTGTCTATGCTGTATTCAGCATGATGTTTTTCAGATTTTGTCTGTTTAGTATTTAGAGACTTGATGACAATGGAGTAATTTTAAAATGTCTCAGGAAAAAGAAACTGTTCTGAGGGTTTGTTTGCACTGCTGTTTGAAAATGAGAATTTAACAGTGACATCCAGAAATTGCGTGAATGTGGTGAAGACCCTTTGACCATGTAGTGAGAAATAAAAGTATGCCTGAAAGGTTAAAAAAAGTTTGGTAAAATGGCAAATTAAATTTTCAATTCTGGACATTAGCTGTGAAGTTAAAAGATGGCTATCTTTTTAAATGCACTTGCCTAAATTAGAAAATGAAGCAGAACATACTAGGATGTATTTTTTTAAAAAGCAAAGAATAACTTCACTTTCTGTCCTGACTCTGCAGGTTTATCTGTGAAGTAAATTTGTGATCTGTGCATATTGCATGGTATATACCCTGTCTAGTTTACAGAGGAACTATTTGGATGTGGATTCCCTTTTTTTAATGTGTGCTTATATGAACACTTAGACATGTAAATATATATTTCCAGCATTCTTAGATTTGTGTCAGTTCTTTATCGTGTCCTTTTTCTGCAGAATTTCTTCCCTACAATATAAAATGAGATTATTTATTTTTATTTTGTGCTATTTAAGTATTTACAAAGCATACTGAAACAGGACAAAGAATAGAAGCATGAAATAGGCAGTTATGTTAAAAAAACTTGTATTTTCAAAGACTCACTTTTGAGGACACCCTTCAAAGACACCCTTTTTACAAGTGTGAGTGTACTGTACTCTTGAGTGATTTAAGCTACAGGTTCATTAAAACTGCAAGGCATGTGAGTATTGACCAGGTTTTTTGGCAAGGCTGTGCCAGACTAGAGAGACAACTGTTGTGTTTCAACAGTTGCAGTCAGAGCCATATTTGAGACAGGATGAAAAATGGTGCTGTGTTGTGCAATGACAAGGGGTTGCGGTTTCTACCCACTGGAGATCAAGATGGCTAATTTTTTTATGTTTAATGATGAGCTACAGTGACAGTTGAATGGGGATTTGATTCTTTTTGAGGTGAAGTGTGATAGTCTGTTTAATTGCTCCTGTGTTTTTAATGAATTTTTAAAGAGCTACTAGACTACTGCAAAATTCTCAGGGAGGTCATCTTTTAGGACAGTGTAGTTTGAAAGTGGGGATGGGAGCAGAGAAGGCAGAATGGCAGTTTACTTTACAAGTCACACAGATTTCTTGCAAGTATCCTGAGCAGAAGTAGATCAACCAGTGAGACTTCATTGTGGGGCTCTAGAGTCATTAATAAATTTCAAGGTAAAGCATGTATTCCTGGCTTGAAACACTGTGTCTGGAAGGCATAGAGATGATAGTGAAAGTCCTGTCCTCTGTGCAGTGTGTGCAGAGTGGTGTGTTGCTTTATCTTGTAGCATAGTGCTAAAGCCAGCAAATCTGATGCCTTGGTTCTTATTACTAGGCTTTAAAGTTGTGGGTTTTTTTTTTCTTTTTCTTAAATAAGCAAGCAGGATTTGTTTGTACTGCAAAACTGTCACTGTGAAGTTAACTGAAGTAGAAAAGTCTAGGCACAACAAAGCGATGGTTTTTTGTGAATGACTATCTTGACTTCACAAGTCTCTTCAGCTAGGGAGCACTGAAGGAAACAGTTGTTTTCTTCTTGTCTCTTTCTGTCCTTTTTCTTGAGTTAATACTTGTTTTCTCATATTGAAGAGCAGTCTTGTTGTTTGAAGATAAGGCAGAGACAGAGAAGAAAAATAGAGATTGTGATGGTTTTAAATAGCTTAATAATATTTTATTTTCTTCATAAAATATTTTTTAAAAAAGATCGGGTCATGCTAGCATTTCTGTCCTGCTTCTCTTCCATTCCTTTTTGTCTCTCAGTTGTTCACCTCTTCTTCCACACCTCCTCCTTGTTCCTTTCCACTCAGAGCTCTCACAGAACAAAATATTTGGTGGCTGGCTCAGATGGCAGGACTGCAATTCTCAGTTTTGGGGGTTTTTATATTTACTGGTTTGTTTTGTTAGGTTGGAGTTTTTTTGTTTTTTCTTTTTTTTGTTTTTTTTTGTTGTTTTTTGGGCTTTTTTTGTTGTTTTGCTTTGGTTTTTTGTTTGTTTGTTTGTTCTATTTGTTTTGGTTTTGTGGAGGTTTTTTTTGTTTTTTTTCTGTCGTGTTTTTTGATTTTGTTTTTACTTGTGAGTTTGACCATAGTTTTTCCTTCACAGTGCAGTGGTGGGTAGTAGCTGGTTGTCAGTGCAAGACAGGATTTAGGGAAGAAGTGAGAAACTGTCTTTTCATATTGCCTGTGAACACTTAAGAGTGTTAACTGTATTTTGCACAACTAGAGATGCTTAGTTCATGTTTTGAGCCCCTTTTGGCAACAATACTGTTTGCTCTTTTAAATGAAGTAATCACAAGAAATTCTAATTTGTGATCTGCTTCATCTACTCTGAGGATGGAGTCATAAAGATATAGCCAGCAGAGTGGTGCTAGTAGTACCAGTTCCTGTTCCTGGGAGCTCAGGGCCTTTCCCTGCTGTTGTGCTTGCATGTTCTCTGGCTTGTGCTTCCTCACTTCCAGAGTGATTCCTGTCGCATCTGGCCTTTTTGCTATTCAGGAATCTTGCAGTCAGACTTGTGCATCTTGGGGTGTCCAGGGCTGCTCCTCAGTGGCTGGAGTGCTGAAATACTGAAAATTTCTTTTTGTCTAAGCTGAGACCTAGCAATGTCGAGGGCATTGCTTTAAGTGTTGATACAGTGCGGACGTGGCTTGTGTTGCTTTTTTGTTAAAAAAGTATTTTGAGTTACTGCATGTAGGCGCTACTTGATTGTATTTATCTGTGTGACTAAAATTTTGTCATGCTAAGTGGTATTTATGAATTTTTCTTTTTATCTTATCAAATTATGTCCCCATTGGAGATATTTATACCGTAAGGAGAAAGCCAATCAAGAAAAAATAGCATAAGCAACCTTATAAAATAAAACAGTAATGTTTCATACTGTAATTA
>JANRMJ010000079.1:30724278-30742231 GCA_025584955.1 Alethe diademata | reverse complement strand
TTGCTGCAAAATAGTGCAATTTATAAGCTATGAAAAATATTTCATTTTAAGACTTACACTTATGGTTTATTGCTCGCCCTGGAATGACTTATACTTCTATGGTCAGCAAGAATATACAGCAGTTACTCTTTACTTTTTCTTGCTATGGACTTTGGAGGGCACATGGAAAAGAGTGGTCATCACATTTCTGCTTGTAACTTGTCTTGGAATTCTGAACTGTTACCTTATAAAAACTTACCATTTTTAAGGTGTAGCCATGTCTGTTCCAGAAGAGGAGATGTGAAATGTGAGGTTTTTGCACACACACATAGACAAAACTTCACTCTGTTAACAGTTTAACACTTTTTTGAGTTTATTTTTTTCTTGGAGTTTCAGTGGCTTGATGACATTTTACATGAAGTTGGCTTCATATGCTAAGCGCATCCTCCATTAAACATGAGCTGTGTTTGTTTAAAAAAGGTGTGATGGAAATGAGATGTTGCTGTCAGTTACTCTTGATGTGAATGTTCAATACTGTGTTGTAGCTGTGCTGTCGTCCTGAAATTTTGAGAAGCTTTTAAAGTTCTAGTTAAGCTAGTGTGAATTGGAAGATTATTATTTCCTTTTCCTGCAATATATATGGTATGCAAGACTTCTTTTCAGTGGTATTTTAACCATCATGCAAATAAATATAATCCAGTGTTTTCAGAATACTGAAGTTGTTACTAAGTTATGTGTATTAGGAAAACATGAACAACTTCCATCTTTTGCATTGAAAGGTAGAAGGAATGGGAGAAGTCAGTCAATTCCTATATGTCTGCAGTAATGCCGCTGCTCACAAAAGTATGGAGAAAGGGTGAAATTTCAAACGGAGAAAGTGGTCATTATATTGCCAGTTTGAGCAGGACTTGGTCAGTGAAAATGTACAGTGTAAAAACCAAAAAAAATTAATTGGCCTGTAACTACTTCTATTTCTGCATGAGAATGTGAAAATTCTGTACCAGGCAGAAAACCATAATTCCCTAAGGACATTGCCTTATCTTTTTTGAAGACCTTCAAACTTGAGTCGGGAAAAGCATTGTGATACTGGACAGTTGTTCAGGTTGAAGTTAAAGTGCTCATCGTGGGTACTCTGATCTCAAAATATTGCAGTGCAGTGGGCTAACTAAAGCAATCAATCCACTGTTCAGTAGTGCTGGGAGAACATACTTAAATCATAGTGCAAGATTGAGTGGTATAAGAGGTATTTTGGATTCAGATTAGGCATGTAATATTATTCATAATGCAATTTGTCATGCTCTAAAACCTTTTATTTTTGATGTGTAGTTCCATTTTTTCTTTGGTGATTGTGCATACAGAGAGTCCTTTATTGTATACTAGAGAAAAACAGTATCATAATGCAAACACCATTTATAACATTCATATTATTGTAAAACTGCCATAGTTTTAATTACTGTGGCTTGATGTAGGTTTTTGTACATGATTTTTCTAGTGCAACTTGCTCCCTACACATTTGTGTGTAGAGAAGTACTCTAGATACATGAAAGACAGAGGCTTTTTATGCAGAGAGAGGTTCCACAGACTGAAATTGTCTCTGTGTTAGCAGTCTGAAACAGTGTGGTGACATGAAATAAATTTGAAGCAGTGGGGTCTCAGCTACAGTCGGTTTCTGCGAGATAAAATTCTGTTTCTCTCCTTTTTCCCTGCATGGCTCGTTCTTTGTGAAGTAGAAGGTGTTCTAGCTTTCTGTACATGGTCTCAAATTTTGCTTTTATCATTATTATAAAATTATCCTTCTTTTCCCTTTCTTTGCCTTAGAAATTACTATACACTACTCAAAGTGAGGAATTCACACACACTTGGCTTTTGTCAGACTATAAGTAATACCAATGACTCTTCCATTCTGCCACCCTAAAACATGAAACATCCGGAAGCTCCTACCACAGTAAAAGGACCCCACGACAGAATAATGCAGTTACAATGGTGCTAAATGGAATTGCAGGCATTTAATGTATTTTTCTCAAGGTGTAATCATACTGACTGAAGTCATTACCACGCTCAGCTGCTGAGCTTGGCTCACTTTGAATTTAGCACTCCAAAAGCTGCAACAAAAGTAGTTTTGTGAGCTCTCTCTGATTGACATTGTATAAAATTAGTAGGTTTTACTCCTACTGTTCTGTTCTTTGTTTAGGCTATCTTTGCTGGCTTTGCCTGAGTAGGCAATTAGTTCTCTAGGGACTGCTTTAACCAAGAGTGCTCTGAGGATGATAACCTTCAGCAGAAAGGGTAACTCAGTGCTATTTTCTGCAATGAGCACTGCAATTTAGAAAATGAACTTGAATCTATGACTTACTAACATTTGTGATATCAGACCTGTGTACTGTGGTCTTTGGGTGCACATGAAAGGTAGTTCAGATATGCATCTCATATAGCTCTTAAGCTGCTTCATATTGCTGTAGAAATGTAAAAATAATTTAGTAAAACCAGTTAAGAATGGTTAATTGCAGTAATGTTAGATACTCCTAGGATTAATGATTTCACCAATGACCATTTTCTGTGGGAAGAAGCATAACAACCGGGTCTATAAGAAGATTTGAAGGTGGAGTGGAATGAAAAATAAAGCACATAATTGACCAAGTTCAGTTAAACAGTTTTATACATTGAAATGGACAATATTGGGAAGGTGGAAGTGAATTAACCTACTATATGGCCTTATGCAGGTAAGAAGCACAAGTACATAATAGATTTTACTAGTTTCAAATCCATTCATATAATGTGAGGGGAAGTCTTATATTCGTAGAAGAGTAGCATTTGATTATGTCTCTGAGTTTTTGTTACATGTAATGAACTGTGAAACAAGGCTAGTCTACATGTGCCTTACAAGCTTGCCAACATGAATGTATAGGGTTAAAGAGGGTGAATATGTGCACATTTTAGGTGTTACAATTTGTTTGAAATATAACTCAAACGATTCCTCACATTGAACATAATAAATGGGATATAAAAATCACTAAGTTCCAGACATGCAAATTTTCTTCTTTCCAGATTTTTATGTCAGAGCAGGCTAAAAAATGCTGATGAGAACTTTTCTTTCTAATGCTGCCTTCTGTATTTTTTCTTTAACTTGGGGGCCTTCCCGGCCACATAAGTTGTTCAACAAATTACGTTTGTTTTGTTGCATTTTCCTAAAACACTTATATGAGATGGAATTGTATGATGGAGAAAAATATTGACCTTTTAATAACTGGACTGTTGTAGAACTGATATGATAAACCTAATAGACCTAATATGCTTGAACAATTGAGACTAGTGCAGTAGACATTTCAGAATATATCTGCTGTTTTGAAATTTTTATTGATACCTGAAGTTTAAAATACAACTTAAAGGAAGGGAACCTTGGGTTTCTATATTGTGATGCAGAGTGCTAGAAAGTATGCATTGTAAAATTATAAAAAGTGTATGAAATTGCAATATAATAGTTAGTGAGCCAGGCAAGTAGGAAGCAAGTTTGTCTGGTGTAAAGCAGTATCAATTGACAGTCAAGGGAAAAAAGACAAATGGGGGTTTCTGCTTCCCCTGAGTTTTATATCACCAACAGCCATTCATTAGATTGGTTGGCCCAGATATGCTTGAAAAGAGGTGATTTACTATGGCTGTGCAGAATGGAGAATTTTCTTATTTTGTTTTCTGTTCTAAGGAAAGTGGATTGTACAGTCTGTCTGAGTAAATGTATGATTGTAAATTTCAGATCAGCCTGGTGGTTTTAAACTTGTACAGTAATCTTGTATTTAATCCTAGCTCATGCAGATAGTCACATTCGTAGCTGTAGTACATGGTGATGTGGAAACCCTGACCAGTGAAATTTGGTTCTCTATGTAGCTGTAAGATTTACTTATTTTTTCATCAATATGTGCATACTTTTTTTTAATTGTAAAGTAACTGATAACATTTTTTTGTTTTAGTTTGGTTTTTGTTTGTTTACTTTTTGTTTGTTTGTTTTCTCCTTAAATACTGATACTGTAGAAAAAAATTTGTTCTTGTTTACCTCTAACATAGTGATGGAATACTTCAAGATGCTATGATGATGGGAAAAATGACTTTTAGACAGAGTACGGAAAATAATTTTAGGTTGTTCAAATCAATTTCTTTTGTGTTTTATGCTTGTAGTTCACAACTTTACATTGAGAATAAATATTGAACGTAATTTTCCTCCTTTAAATGTCTGCTTAAAATAGCAGTTTGGAATTTCAGGTACTTCTGATGATCTGTTGGCTTATGATAATATTCTTACCTAACTAGAAGGTTTCTGCTCTGTCTATAAATCCATGTTGCCCTCAATCTTTTACAGGTGAATATTACACCTTCCATACATTCCAGTGGTGAATTCCCTCAGCTTCTTCATCATGGTGTGAATGTGGGGTCCTTGCCACTTAATGAGTCGTATTTGTTGGCTCAGCAGAATGGCAGCCCAGCTAATGTGTTAGAAGCATCAATGAGATCCATTACTCCTCAGATTAATGGGAAATTCTCTAGTGATGACTTTGAGCAGCTGATCAGAAACATGTCCCAGGTAACCCTGTCATATAATAACCACAAAATATGGATTACTGATTTTATGAAGATTAAACATGTATGTTTATTTAAAAGCAATTCAGTTGCTACGCCAACCACAATACCACTTACTGTGTAAAATAAAAGTAACCTTTTAGTTTGAGCAACAATTAGTAGATGAGAAAGCAGTTGAAAAACTAGCCCTAACATAGTCACTCATGAGCTACTGTCTTTCACTGACTAGTGTGTATGTCACAGATTAGCATGCCATTATTTTTCCATGCTCGCTGTAGAACTGCTGCTCTATGCATGAGGGAGATACTTTGTCAGAGCGTGCTCTTATATGCATAATTAATGAAAGCTAGTTCTGTGACTTTCTTGGAAATAAAATGGAAATTTTGACCTTGCTATGCATTGTTCTGTAATCTTACCACTTTGCTGTAGTAGGCAGAAATGGTGCATGAGTCCCTTCAGAGGCTGGAGCTGGCTTATATAGCCATATATTCTAGGATTTATCTATTTAATCTGTAATAGAGCAAGATAGGAGAAGTCTAGGGGTTCAGGAGAGCCTTTTTGCATAGTCCAACTTTTTTTTGTATTTCTGAAATTCATGACTCCTCTTCTAGGCTGCAATAATATTTATTTCTCAAATATTTTCTGTATGATAGCAAGAAATTGGAAAGGAACAACTATGTTTCAGTTATTAGCTTGTATAGCCTTGTCCAGCTATAGTTGTCATTAGAAATTAATTTCCAAGTTGTTTGCCACATTTATTATTACTGCTTTTCAACATTTTTACCATTGTTCATTTTTAACCTTTTAATATTTGTACCCTTTTTTTAACTTCTGCTGAACAGGGTCGTCTTGTTGAGACAATTGACCTTGTTAAACCTCTAAGTGGTGGTCTGGGCTTCAGTGTTGTGGGACTCAAGAGTGAAAACAGGGGAGAACTAGGAATATTTGTGCAAGAAATCCAGGAGGGAAGTGTGGCACATAGGTAATATTATTACTGAATATGTTACTATACCAAGTGTAAATGTGACACTGCAGTTCAGTTGTGTTACTGTGTTATTTTTGTGGTACAAGGGCATGTTTCTGTCTTCATATTCTGAGCATCATTGCAGATGTAAAATTATTTGCCACATTTAATATTATGTTGGAACAGGCATCATACGAACTATTCTTAATTTATAGAAACTACAAATGTCATTTCCCTGGAGTTTTTGAGTAGGGAAAAAGAGGAAGCTACTCTTCTGTGTCATGTCTTTTAGAGCTGAAATATGTATTTTGCTGTCATTGAATGCACTGAAGAGCAATTTGTTGCAAAAAAGTCAGCTATGTCTGGCAGTGTTATGTTAGAGTGCCACTGAGCAGGTGTGAAACCCACATTTGAAGTCAAGCAAATCTTGACCTGAAGTCAGGGATATTCACAGAGATACTCAGCTGATATTACAGAAGCTCAGCAATAATAATAGCTTGCTGAAAGTATGCTTTAGAGTTAAACTCAGATTCCACAGCTGATGTTGGCACAAGTGCCTGTGGGAGCACCCAAACTCAGTGGTAAATGACAGCAGCCCTGATTCACTGCAGACTGGTGAGGTGTGTCACTGCTTAGGATCCTCTCCCAAGCTGCTTTGTGATGTACTCTGTATGTTGTGTGGAGAGGCTGAGTCTTGTTGGTTTCTCACTGTGCTTTAGGGAGATATTTTTGGATTATTTGTGATCTGAACACTGTAAGTTTAAGAAGAACATGGGCAAGAGACAAGAACATGGTGTACAGTTACTTGTAGTTAATCAGTTGCAAAGTGTGCATGCTTTATATCTCTACAGTGTTTTTTAATCTGCCTAATTTCCTCTTTCTCCTTTTGTTTATTTTTGTTTTGGTTAAGGTGAGGTGTTTTTTTTTGTTTTGTTTTTTTTCTGTTTGTTTCCTTCTCATTTTACAGATATTTGCTTTTACTTCACTTACTACTTGAAGATGAGACCTGTATTTACTGAATCAGGCCCTGCCCAATTCACTGTCAAGAAAAAGAACATTCAACAACTGTTACTTATAAATGAGAAAGGCTCTGGCAGTAATAAGTCTTCAAGAGCACTCTGAAAAACAGTTCAAATTCACAAGTGAAATACTGTGGGTTGGAGCTAAATTGTCTTTTTCTACTTGGGTGCTCTACCTGGGTTTCTACAGTGTAGGTGCTCACAAAGGCTGTTTTAATAGAGGTCCTTGTTTTCCTTGCTGCCCTTTGTTATCAAAGCATTGCCACTTTGGGATGCAAAGAAATGGTGGAGAAAGGAGAGGGTAATTCAATTATGTAGGCTTCATACACTTGCTTTGGAGTAGATCTGAGGAAGGACTCAGTATGTAATTTTACAGTGATGCTTCCTTTGTCAGAAAGTGAAAAGGTTTTTTTTAATTTGTTCAGGACTTTTTCCCTAGTATAACAGGGATCTCTTTTAACGTTTTTGTTCGGTTTCTTTCTTTGTCCTTCTTTTTTTTTGTTTATTCTTTTTCTTTTAGTTCCCTTTGTTTTTCAGCAAAACAAAATTTGTTTCTGTAACATTGATAAAAGTGTGTTCCACTCCATGGTTTGATGAATATTCAGAATAGGTGCACTGAACGGAGTGGGGTACTTGGTCTGTAAAGCCAGAGGCTCAAAAGTCAAGGATAAACCTAAGTTCCCAGGCTGTGGCTGGGAGCAACTGAGATTAATATGCTTAGTCTCGCATGGGGGTTCAGCGAGAAGAAAGCTAGCTAGGGGGTAGTCACCAGGGGAAAGCAGCAGTGGGATTAGCTTCAAAGGGAGCGATCACCAGGGTGTCACATCAGCTCCTTTTCAGCAAAACTGCAGGGGGGGATTAAAGAAGTGGTGGGAACAGGGACCAGGTTATTAAAAATCCTGGAAAGTGGTCAAAATATTGTAATTTCTGTGACAATGCTTCTTTGTGATTTTTCTTACTTGTTTGTTTTGTCATCCCCCTTCCTGTTTACACCTGTGTGACAGAGATGGAAAGCTGAAGGAAGCAGATCAAATCCTTGCTATTAATGGACAAGCTCTTGATCAGACAATTACACATCAACAGGCTATCAGCATTTTGCAGAAAGCAAAAGATAATGTCCAGCTAGTTGTGGCTAGAGGCACCTTTCCTCAGCTCATCAGTCCTGTCGTTTCCCGGTCTCCATCTGCTGCTAGCACAGTTTCAGCCCATTCCAACCCAGTAAGTATAGCCCAAACATCTGTGTATTCAATTCTGGATGTGCATGTACTTGCTGCATATAGTCTTTTGAGTAATTTTTTGTAACTTGTATGTACATTTCGTCAGAGTTTTTGAGGTTTTTCTTTATTTATCTTTATTGTACCTTTCCCCCTACAAAGAGTAGAAAATATTCAGGCTTGCTATGGGAAAAGAATTTTCATCTTGGGTGTATTCCTTGCTCCCATCTGCCAAATTACCTATATCCACCAGTGCAAATACAGCATGTTTACCTTACTTGATGAAGCTTTGAGGTTGCAGTAAACAGGAATTTTTTTCTTTGCCTTCTGCCTGAACAAGCAATTTTTTGAGGCATTGTAATCTGATCTACACCGCCAGCTGGATGGGTGCTTTTGTGTTTGTCTCTCTGTTGTCTGTTAGCATGGGAGCTCCAGTAAAATTACAAGATGCACTTAAGGACTCCCCAAAAAGCAGCTCTGATGCAATTCTTTTCTTATGAGAGCTTTTGCACATCTAGGTATAGATAACACAGTTCAGAAGTATGGTGTTATTAACTGTACTTTCTCGTCCTCTTACCTTACCCATGTAATGGCTTGTCCTCAGATGAAACATCCTATATTCAGTTTCTGTGGGTTTTACTGTTCAGTCATCTGTGGCTCTTCTTCAAGGGAGTCAGTTACCAGTAGTATAGAGAGCAATCAGTCTGGAAAAATGAACTTATTTAAGTGGCTTTTTAATCGTTAGCATAAAACCTTTAGTGAAGAAATGTCAGAATTACTATTTTTTTCTGTGTGCAGGAGTGCAGCTGACTTGACCTAACTTTTCCTGCAAGCACATAGGAGAAGACTGCTCTCCTCCAATATTGCTGTGACAAATTTCTTTCTCTATGTGATTGCCTCTGTATTCACTTCCCTTGCTTGAAAAGATGTTTATTACAAAAATTCCATAGATGCTTTTGGTTTTTTATCATGCTTTTCCCAGTTCTCATGTTCTTTTCAGTTTCAAACACAACATACTGGGAGTCATTCTTTTTCCTTCAGGCTTTGCTTTATCATACTGGATTTATGTTAAGACTGGATCTCCAAACAGGTACCACAGGGCTTTGAGTTTGCAATACTTTGATTATTCATTTAAAAAAAGGCTTATTTCAAGCTTATACCTGTTTTAGCACCAGCTGTGATTTTAAATTTCAGATGAGTTTAGTGTGTGAGTTCTTCAGGAGATGAAGAATACCATGAGCTTCCAGCTGTCCCTTCAAGTAGTGCCCCATGCAAGTGAGCTAGGATTTATCTTTCTTTCAGAGCAGTTTTGCTTCTGTCAGAACACAACGTCTGCCATCAAACAACTTCATTCTAGTGCTGTTGTCATCAGACAAGCCAGGAGACTTTATTACATGGGGTAATTCTGCTACTACCGGCCTCACAATATTTGGTTCTGCTTTCAGCCTTAAAAATACTGAATTGGGATTTTGCTTTCTCCTGTGCTTTGTTATAATGGCTGGTGTGAACATGCACTTACTTGAAGATTTTATTTCCAGTCCTGTGTGGTTTTCTAGCAGCAGTATTTACCGACTACAAAGGGGAATGAAGGTGGGCAGCCCTAGGCTGCTGCCAAAATTCATTCAACAAGTTCTTGAGAGATCCGACCCATTACCCAACTCTGGTTTGTACTGGAGAAGTTCCACTTGTTATAGAATTAGTAATTTACTGATTAAATATTATGTAATATTACACCTAACAGTAATTGTTAAGAAGGTATTATATGTCTGTCTTCTTCCAACTTTCCATTATTAAAAATGTACTCAAGAAATAAGAGAGAATAGCTTGCAAATTCTTATACATATATTAATAATTTGACTTGATAATCTTAAAGGTCTTTTTGCGTCTGAATAATTCTATGATTCTATATTTTTAATTATTTACACTCTTATGTTTATTCCTTTTAGGTTCACTGGCAGCATGTGGAGACCATAGAGTTGGTGAATGATGGCTCAGGTCTGGGATTTGGGATAGTGGGAGGAAAGTCAACTGGAGTGATTGTTAAAACCATCCTCCCAGGAGGGGTGGCTGATCAGGTAAATTCAACCTGCCTCTCTTACTGTTCAGTAAGGTGTGAAGTTACCCTTTACTTTTATGATCAGACCAAATAGTGGTAGCTTTTATCCAAATAAAAGTAAAAAAAAGAAACATTAATTCTGGAATTTTTCCTCTGTAAAGGTATGTTTAGTGTGGGAGTCTCTGCATTTGAGTATTAAAGATGGATTAGGCTCTAAATTATGTTTTCAAATCTGTAACATTATATATGTTTTCTGCATTTAGAGTCAATTTTTTCACGAGTGTACTGGTTGTAATCAGGTGTTGGGGTCTGCAAAGATTGACTTTCTGTGCCCTAACAGCTAAGAGCACCTGTTTTTCTCTGCTGAGCTTACTGAAGCTTGGAGCAGGTATGTGGCTTCATGTGTCTGCTTCAAGACACAAGCTCTGCTCTTGCCTGAAGGGCTTATATGAATTGAATTTGGTTATCACAGCTCATTTCAGGCTTGTTCATTGGACAGGTACCTAGGGCTGCATTAATGATGGTCAAGGATTGAACAGACTTAGCGATACTTGTCGGTCTTCCAGTGATAGCAGTAGTGGCCTGACGGCAGGGCCCAGAGATGCATGGACAGGATTTACTGCTGCCCTCTTTCCCCTGAACAGATAGATAGGTTCCTTTTACAAGCCTCTCCCTGTAACACTCATCATATGGCCTAACTTCATGTGAAGCTTTTTTATTAATTAAAGGTAAATCAGTAAGAGACTGAGCCAGTGTAAAGCAATTTAACTGGATCACAGGAAGAGAGAAATTAATTTTATTTTGAAGTCATGGTTAATCCTGTTACTACTACTGCTAGTTTTTTAGTATCAGTACAAAGCTGAATGCTGGTTTTGGAAGTGTTCTTGAAAATGAAACCCAAAGTTCTGCAGTCTATATGCAATTGTTATATACCAGTATGAGTAACCGTAACTAAACACATTTTTTTCTCCGTGCTTGGGTGATGTTTTGATGAAGGATCTCCTGGATATTTCTGGGGAAATTCCTAGTAAAATTCATGTACCATTAGGCAACCTTCTTTTCTTCTCCGTGTTATCAGGCTATTGACTTGGCATCCAAAAAAAGTCACGTGATTCATATGGCTTAGAAATGACTAAAGCTATGTGCTTTTTTTCTAATTGCATGGTACATGGGAGAAATGGCATTTATTTCGTCATTGTTTTTCCTTCAGCATGGAAGACTGTGTAGTGGTGATCACATCTTGAAAATTGGTGATACAGACCTAGCTGGAATGAGCAGTGAGCAGGTGGCACAAGTTCTAAGGCAGTGTGGAAATAGAGTGAAACTGGTAATTGCAAGAGGTCCTGTTGAGGAGCCACTTCTACCAGCAGTTCCTCCAGGTACACCAGTACCCACCTCTACACCAGAGAAACAGGTAAGCAACAGTGAATCTACATAACCCATTGAAAACTTTCTTCCTTTTTAACTGCTAGTTGGATGTCTTATGTGTTTACGTTTTCAAAAGCTAGGATTTTCTTTCCCAGTAGTGCTATTCTCATCTGACTGTCTGGGAGAATTTAAATGTAATGAGTCCACAGTGCAAGGAACTGTATTCTTGAAGACTTTTGGGATTAAAGTTTAGGACTTCCCTAAATATAATCTGATAAACAACTTGTTCTGTTTTGCTTGTAAGGTATGTTATTACACTGGGACAGCTGAAGCAATGCAGTCTTTTCTTCAGGATGGAACTAGTTGACTTTTTGACATTTCTGTCTGCCTGCCCTTTTTCTTTCCATATAATTTAATCTGGTCATTAGAAATTTTCTCCCTTTGCCAACCAGCACACAGATACTAATCCTTTCCTACATCACCTGTCATTGCTTATTTGCTAGATGTTTTCTATAAAAAGTAAGCCAGCTGCTACCCTTACTCCCCTGCTGATGATTGTACTTACAACTTGCCACTTAAAAATGCTGCAAATATTATCATGACTGTCAGCTCAAAACCTCTACAAAATAGGTAATTAGCATGTTTGTAACAAAGTTTGGTTTCATGGGAATCATGTTTTGCCACATAAGGCCGTGACCACATACATTTAAATGTGAATATGTGAAGTAAATTAATGAGAGGAGAAAAGGTTTGTTGTTTTTGAGCCTACCCCTAGATAGAATTTTTTGTTTTACTTTCTGCTGTTGTTTTTCTAGACATTTTCTTCAGTTGCAATGTAGATTTGAGACAAGTCACATCAGAAGATAAGTCCTTGCAATTTAAGCATGATTGTTATGTAACAATTGGTGATGGTGATACCATAATTTTGTCCATTGTAGTGGTATCTGTGAAACCCTAACATATATTCATCCCTGTTTTGGGGCTATAAGGCAAAGAAAGCTAATCTTAACAAGGAGGCTTTTAAGCATCAAAGATGAGTGACAAACTGGTACTTTTGTGTCTTACAGTCTTTTGCATGAGAGATGTAAAAGCTTTCTGCATTTTCGATAAAGGGATTGATATTTAACCCTGGTATTACTTGTCTGAAATGCATCTCTCAAAATAAAAGCTGAATTTGATAATTTAATCTGTGTATATTTCTGCAGTATTGCCTTTTTGAGGTTATATAATGCAATATTAAAAGATGTATCTGCAGCTGCAGAATAGATACAATTTCTGCTAGTGACAAAATAGCTCAAAGCAGCAAAGGTGCAAATTTGAGGTTTTTGCCACCTTCCCAATTTCCTTAGGTTTCAATATCTCTTTCCTGGTACATCTCTCATGGCAGGAGGCAGGCTATTTTTAAACAGCTCCTGCCTACACAAAGTCACATTCTTGGAAGGGGCACCCTGTTAACAGTCATCCAAAACTCACTGATTAGGGTCTGGAGTGAATTTGATCATTCAAACAGCTTGATTTTTTAGTTTCTTCCTATGAGATACAATAAGGGTGGAGTCTTCATGATGCTCTAAAAACTATTATTGAGACCAAAATGGCTTTGCAAAATAGGCACTTCTTCTCATGTTACCTGCAGATGTCTAGCCTGTAAAAATTCCTCAGGCTATTGGAATTGGATCCTTTTTTAGTGGCATTACCTGTGGCCAAAAGAATCCTTTGTTTTAAATCAGAGGGATGATTAATGCATTAGAAATTTATTTTTCTCGTGTTTAATTTGTGCTTGGATAAAGAGCTCAAGTCAGATTATATTTTGGCAAGTAGCATCATAGCTCTCCTGAAGTCTTTCTTGGCTCATACTTACCTAGTCAAACTGGGATTAGTTAGTATCTGCCTGGTTGCCATGTTGGCACTTAAAAAAAATGAGCTGCTATTTGGCATGCAGAAGGGACAGAATAAAAACTTAATACAAACCCCCTATTGTTAAAATAGGATTTTAATATGTATTCCACTTTCATTAACAATAAGTAATTAAATAGCCTCAAAATCCATTGTTACTGAAATTCAGAGTTATAGCAGGTATTAATGAAGATTGTAATTATTTAGCTAGCTGGAAGTATAATTGTTATGTGCTAAAACAAAATTTTTAAGCCTTTCAAAAGCAAGAAATGTAGTTGCTTGACTAGTGATAGCTTTTAGCATAATTTAAACTTGCAAGTTTTAAAAAGATACCTATAGTTAATGAACAGAAATTTGGACAAATAGAATACAAAATACAGTTTGCGGATTTTTTGTCTTTTTGATAACACAGCAGTCTAAAGCTAGTTCTGCGGAGAATGGCTTTTCTGTGGAAAGGCAGCAAGCTACATATTCGTATGCATATATATGTAACTTGCTGTGCAAGAAATTCATTGTTCAATTTGTACAAATTTTCCCAGTTATTTTAGCCATTAAAAATTATTTGATAGGTTAAAGGTAATATATGTCCCAGAGTGGGGGGGGTGAGGAGGACATGACCTGCCCTGCATTGCTTTACCATGAGGAATGTTACCTATTTCTGGCTTCTCTGATGAACAGCAAATAAGAAGAGAAGCAAATTTCATACTTTGTTTTTTTCGTGTTTGTATCTAATTTTATGTGTTACTGACATTAAAGAATGTGATGAATCTTTAAAGAAAAAAAGCAACCTTTCTAATCCCCCTTTTCTTTTTAGGATGATGCTTCTATTGATAGCTTTGAAGATGGGGAGAAATTCAATGTTGAACTCACTAAAAACAACCAGGGTTTAGGAATAACTATTGCTGGTTACATTGGAGACAAGATATCAGGTAATTGTTGATTCCTGCACTTTATTATGCAGTCCATTGCATATTATGGTATATAAAAGGTGCATCAAAGACTTAATTTTGATATAGCTTCTCTTAAAAAAATCATTAAACATCTAAAATCCGATTAAAATTTGTAAATGAAAAATAATTGTTTTCCTTTTGTAAAAAGGATGTTCAGAATAAAAGCAAACAATACTATTATAAAATCCCACCTCAGTATTTTTAAATCAGTTTTTATCTTCACTTTTGGCTAAACTTGTGCTTATGTGTTTTTGAAAAACAATGGTAAAATAAGTTGAGCTGTTTTTCTAGAAATAGCCTTTTTACCCGGCAACACAATAGCATTCTCAGAAGTTTTCAGAGATTGTTATTAATTTTTAAACAGTGTGTATAATGCTGCTAGCACATCAAGAATTCTTTCTGATTCAAAATCAGAAATTGATCAGAATTTCCTTCTGATTCAAAAGTAGTAACTAGTTAGTAACTAAAAGACTTCTGTTTTCATGGGGTTTTTTTCTGTTTAATTTTCTAGTTTTGTTGGGGTTTTTAAAACTTTTATGACCTTTTTATCTCATAGTGATAACTGAAGGTAAAACCTGGTTCAGATATAAGTTGTCCTGTTTCTTTATAATATTCTTAATTTGGCAATCCAAACATGCATTTTCTTAAGCTTTTTAAGTACATAGTTTTTAAGTACATAGAAAATTCAGACATTACCGGATTAGTATACTCAAACTGAATTTTCTGTTCAAATATGGCAAAAGTCAGAGATATATTTTTGTCAACATTTAGATTGAAGTCTGTTAGAATATTTCTTGTTTTGCATCAAGAATTGTGAATTTGGTATTGTAAGGTTTTAAATGAAATCTGATCCAATGCAAACAGACATTAGTCTGATTCATTCTTTATGACAATAATAATATATATGTTTTTCTTAAATAATTTTTCTCTTTATGATTCTTTTATTATCTAGTATCTTACTTAGAGATTTTGTTTTCTTCCCCCCCCCCCCCACTTTTACTGATGCCTTTAGTTGCATTATTTAAATTGTTTCTTAATAAATTAGTTAACTTCATTTTCCCTGTTCTTTCATCCCAGAACCTTCTGGTATCTTTGTGAAAAGTATCACAAAAGGCAGTGCTGTTGAACATGATGGCAGAATCCATGTGGGAGATCAAATTATAGTTGTAAGTAAACACAGGAAGAAATGGGATTGCTTGTCTACAAGTCTCTGCTTCTTCATATTGCAAAGAAATGCTCATGTAGTACATGTATAAAATAGTTAGGATCAGTGTTGCAGTCCCGAGTCCTTTTCTGACAGACTATCTCATCACATGCATTCTGATTATGTGACCTGCACGTAACTTGTATTTCTTTGAAAAATCTGTATTGTATGTGATAATATATCATTATATATGCTCCATATCAGTAGGAAGTAAATGTGAAATTTTAAAATTTGGTTCAAATTGGGCAACTGTTTTCAAAATTATTTTAAAAAGTGCATCTATGAAATTTTCGTTGTTCAGAGGAAGAAGAACATATTTTCATCCATAAACTGTTGGTTCTGTGGTGGAAATCAGGTCCTGAATGCCGGGAGTGCATTTTTGTGTCTCTCATAGATCTGTCCTTGCATTTGTGTGAAGACAGGACTAAGAACAGGTTATGGTCTCTCTCATTTTGGAGTGATTTACACGCTGAGTACAAATGGCTAAAATGGATTATTCCAATCTTTGTTTTTGTCTTCTTCTGTAAATGCAGGGGGAGAAAATTATTTGAGTGATCTCAGATACAGAAGAATAAAAAACATTTTTAAAATATGATTTATTTAAGTGTGGAGGAAAAACTAAATAGTGTCACCTGATTTTTAGTTACTTTAGATTTAGAAGGATTTCAGAGAAGGACAACAATGACTAAGGGTCCAGGGGATTAATTCTTCATTTAGAAGGACTTAAAATAATGATGTGTATTGTGTAGGTAGGCAGAAACAAATACAGGAGTCAAAGAGCATAGTATTGTAAGAAGTATTTGAGAAATTTAAGGCACTGTGGGGTAGATGTAGAAATAATAGGATATTGTGGAGTTTGCAGGGAGAGGAAGAATAAAATGTGGTGGGTGCTAGGTAGAGGTAATGGGAAAGAATTGAGAAATGTAGTTTTGAACTTCAGAAAAAAAAAAATCAGTTAAGAAGATAATCAAATAGTTTCAGACAGAGAAGACCAAAATTTTATTCTTTAAACTATTGAAATGATGAACCAGCGATAGTGTCTGGTTGCAACAGTATTGTGTTTGGAAATTGGACTTCATGATGTCCATTAGTATAGCTCTCCATCTAAGTTTACTTGACCTCAGAATGGCTGCACTCTGTAGGTCTTTCTACCACAGTGAATCGATGTGTGTCTCCTTACTCTTCTTTCTCCAGAACTCTTTGGGTTTATTCACCCATTTTCTCCTCAAAGGTAAGGGTGGCTGAAGTGGTTGAGTGGACAGGCTGCATAATGTGCCCTGCACAGCTCATGCTGTATCCTCTCCCATGATGCAGAGCAGATCTGCCTGGCCACACCATGGTGAGCACTCGTCCCCTTTTTGCTGTGGTGCTGGTTGTCACCTAGCTTTAGGGTACTCCAGTGGGAGTGCTTAGGACATCCAGTTACATAAAGTTGTATGGGTTTTGTGCTTGCCCCTCCACTCACTTTTTGCTTAGGCTAACAGATGCTGAGAGCTCACTGCATTGTTTTCCCCTAAACTTTTTCTCCCTGAGTGAACTGAAAGGCTGCTTAATCTTGCAGGTGGATGGAACAAATCTTCAGGGTTTTACTAACCAGCAAGCAGTTGATGTTTTGCGGCACACAGGACAAACGGTTCAGCTCACTTTGATCAGAAGGGGTCTTAAGCAGGAAAATCGTATTCCACCCCAGGAGGACTTCAGTACTCCTGTTGAAAAGGACTTACTCTTCCAACCAATGGATAGTACCAGAGCCAAAGGTAATTAAAACTGGCTTTGCTGTAAAGTTGGCTTGAAATGTTTTTCTTCTCAATTGAAAACTGTAAATAAAATGGGCCAGATTCATTCTGGGTGGCTATTACAGATGTCTGAGCTGCTATACATGAAGGTGGAATTTTGTCTACTGCAGTCTGATTAATCTTTTAGACACAGTGGAATTATTTGCTACATTTTCAAGGTGAGTGTTGAAAGTTCTTCTCTGCATTGTGCTTCTGGCTGAATTGCTTCAAGACTGTGATCCTGCAAATGTTTGAATAATAAGAAGGCAGCAAATGCAATTCATGCTCAAGAGTGAGAGCTGCATTCAAAAGCAATCAGAAAAATACCCTCCTTGATGACTGTAATCAATCTCATCCTGTTTTACTCTTGCCTCTTACAAGCTGCAGGTATGAGAGAAGTAGCCTGCATTTAGAGGTGGATTGGGTATTGATAATGCATGTGTAAAAAGACCAGTAGTAATTTTGCTGCTGATGACATGAGATTAGTGCAGCTTTATTATACATACTCTACATATATTTAATTATATGTGCCACATCTTGAAAGTCAGTGTGTTTGAATGGAAGATATCTGCACACAGGCTGGAAGCACAAATCAGCTGCTTGTTATAGTTTCATGTCAATGAAAGTATGTCACAAAAAATCAGTGGAGGCCTAATCCCTATCGCACAAGATTTTCAGAGCTAGCAGCATGTTACCTGTGTGTTATCCTCTCACTCCCACCTTTAACAAGAAGTACAGACCAAGTTTTCAGAGTCCTTTTTCTCCAGCCAACACGTGTTCAAGACATCTGACAGGCAGTAAAATACATAATAGAACTTGGTGGTAGGAGAGGTTTTCTACATGTGAGAAGTGTGCCAGGTGTGCAGGTCTTCAAGGCTGAAGTATTTTTGTTTTCCACTGCCAGCTTTTATAATTGCACAAAGGCAAAAAACAATTAGTTCAAGAATGCTAAAGAATGTTATATT
>JANRMJ010000079.1:30689395-30706628 GCA_025584955.1 Alethe diademata | reverse complement strand
TTAGATCCTGCTGGACCACAGTGTACCCCCTGGGCAGGATAGGATAGTTTTCTTAGCCCTTGTTAACCTTCACAGGGGCATGAGTGCACAGCACATAGCTGGAATCGGGCCTAGGAAGCCAAGGTGGGTGCTGTGAGTGTCTTGCCATCATGGTGTTCTTGCAAGCCTGTGCAGTTCAGCTTGTAAACTGACCTGTGATGCTGCAGTGGGCAAATATGATTTTCCTTTATATGACAGTCACTCTGACATGTGTTTCTTACTTATTCCATTCAGTGATGTATTAAGAAATGCTTAAAAGAGCTGTAATTTCCTAGAAAATTTGTTACTTTAGTACTGGCAAATTGTCTGACATCTGTAGAGAATGAATCTGAAGCCCTTCTATTCCTTCTGCTAATTTCAATGTCCCTAAATTAAAACCATGCTTTGTGATAGATCTGGTATATTGCCTGAATGAAAGAAAAAATCATGATGTTTGTTTGATCTTTGATGAACTGGCTTTTCCAAAGTCTGTATATGGAATCTGACTTAATTATGTGCATCGCTTTTGTGTAAGGTAAAAGTAGTTGAGATCAGTATGACCAATCATATTTTTATCTTGGTAATCTGAACTGGTGTTGTTTTCCCTTATATTAGGATCAATTGCTTTTAATGGAAAAGAGATGCCCACTGTCTTTGGAGGGAAGTTCCGCACTCTCAAATTCAGTCAAAAACATGTATGAGAAGACTATCACCATTGCAAAAGGCAATTCAAGCCTAGGTAAGTTAGTCAACGTTTTTTGTAAACTCTTCAGGAATATGGCTCTTGGTTTCCTTTGTATGTTCTGTGTTTTATTTGTAAAAACTAAACATTTTCCATTTAGTAGGGACAAGATATTCATTCTTTGTTGCTCTTGCCCTGTTTGACTGTGATGGCACTGGATCCATATGCTGTCACTGTGAACACAAAAGTGAAATGTGCAGTCTCAGTGAGAATATGTTATCCCATAAAGGAGTTTAGTCTTTCCTAAATATTAACAGAACAATTTTAATGCACTGTTTCTGAATGTACTAATATAGTGAAAAAACAAGATATAGCCAAGGAATGCTTTAGAAGAACACTATGGTCAAAGAGCTGCAGATGAGACTTTCAAATATTTGTAAACACAAAATGGTCTTGCTTCCTGAGGATGGTCAAAATAGGCTAAACAAGCTGCTTGCTTCCTTGCCTCAAATTTGTACTTGAATCCAAAGTGCCTCAGTGTTTCTGAAAATCATGTCATTGATAAATTTAATAGGTAATATTTTGGCTTAAATATATTATCATTTTATAGTGAAGTTCAAAGTTTTTAGATTTCTGCAATCTGTAACTTCTTGGGTATACTGACTAGAAACACATATTGAAGTGAGCACAAACAGCAGGTTATTATGTTTTTCATTGTCCTGTTGTGCTCTCAGGTGTGGCCCTGGGCAGTGTGAGGGGGAGAACAAGAATAGAACCCTCCCAGAGCCCACACCAGTAAGGCTTTGAGTTGAAAGGCAGTGACGCGTCCCTCCTGTTCATGGTTTGCATGTTCATTTCGTTTGATTTAGGTTCCTGGTGCTCTTTCTTTCAGCCAACTGCATAATCTTGAAGGCTCTCTGGGATTGGTAGGGCAGGACTTTGTGTGGGTGCTGGCTATTAGCAGTAACTCCTTGTTGTCCACAGAACTGGATGTTTAAAAACAGTCCCAAGTCAGGATTTCCTTGCTGTGCAGAGATGGGTGTCACTTTTTTACAGCTGTGATGCTGTATTTCAGTGGGCATCTCAGCCTGGAATAAACTGCATTCTGATGGCTGAGTGCTCAGTCTGCCACGTTTCACCTTCATGAAACAGCCATCCTTCAAAATGGATCTCGTTTAAAATCAGAGTGTGAAAAGTAGAAACATGTAGAAAAGGCTGATGTGAGTATAAGGTTTATCTTAGGAGAGGCTTGGTTAACTGCTACCTTTAACTGGCCTCATTGCCAGGCTGTATAAACTGCAGGTCACAGTGCATTTTGAAGCATCTTGATTTTGTAAAAAAAAGTTTTCTTTGCAATATACTCTTCATTCAGTGGAGTAGGTTTTCGTGTATGTGTAGGAATATTTTAAGTGCAGTGAACATCAAAGCAAATTTCATGTCAAGCGTAATACGGCATGAAAATACAAACTTGGGGCAGGGTCCATATTGGCAGACATTTTATGCAGAAAAAATAAGACTGGTCTTGATATGTACAAAATACAAATGTGAATGTTTATTTTTTTTCTAGCCTTTGACGGTAGCATTTTTCTTCCAGTCTGAGTGTGCTCTGGCCTGGGAAGCAGCCTGGACACAGTGACCAATTTACACACATGGCTGCACTGTTTTTACCTTTCATTTTTTGAAAAGCATCTAAGGAATGATGTTGAAAGATGGAGCTGCATCAATTAAATAGTTGAGAGTTAAGAACTGGCACTTCTTTTTTCCTTTTTAATGTCACTATGTCATACTTTACAGCAGCTCTTTAATGCCAGCCACTGCTGGCGCTCTAATATTTTGACTGTGATTTTTTAAACAGTGACAAGCACCCAAATGCAGAAGAGCTGACATGCCATTGTCCTGCAAAAAATTTGGCAACTTTACAGTGACATTTGCATTTTTAACCTGAAACTGTAGGTGTCCAAAGTGTGACATCAGCTTTGCGGACCTGTAATTATGATGTCAGCATAGAAAATGGAAAGGGAGTCTGTTGTATGTGTGATGTTTTCCTAAAGTGCTGTTACACTACACTCAGTAATGTATGCTACTGTCTTAACCAAACAGCAGGGTTAGGTTCAGAATTTCAAACCACATTTCAGAAAAATAAATTTTTTTATTAAGCAGTATTAAGATAGTGGAAGTCCATTGGGTGGAATTCAAGGGTTACAGCCCTGCACTTCCCACTGCCTTAGTGAAGAACAAAGTTTTTCCTGGAATTGTTACTAGGGTCTGTTTCATGTGCACCAACTGCCTGAAGATAACAGTGACAACTCATGTGTGTAAGAAGAGTCACAATGACACATGAAGACCGTCGTAAGTCAATCCCTATAGGTTCCCCATGGGAGAGGAGGGGCCAAGAGCATATATGTCTTATTTCCCATTCCTGGAAAGAAAATGGGTAATATTAAGAAGCAGTATCCTTCTGAGCCACAGGTACAATACTGATTTAACTAAAATATTGGGCTATATCCAATAGCATTTTGCAGACTTTCACAGAAGACAGTATGCTCTTCTGGGTCTGAGCTATGGCCCACATAGGAGAGTGGGAAGGTGAGCCACCATCTCAGTGGGATCTGATTCATGCTTTCTATTGAAAATAAGTGTGTATTTGTTTTTGGCCTATTAATTACCTGTTTAATCATTTCACTTTCTTTCCAAAGAGAGTTGTCATAAACAAAAGGGAAATGTGTATAAACTCAGTGAACCATCAGAAGAGTGGTGATTTTAGATAGTTTTTGAGCAAATTCATTGTCTTTCTTATCTTTTGCATAAATATTCTATAGTCTTAATTTTTCTTGTATTGAGCTAAATATGTGAACTGACAACAAGGTAAAGTTGCTGTGATTGTGATTTGTAGTTGCTGTCTCAAAGCGGGGAAGAGTAAGAGCAACATTTATAGGCTTGGTGATATTGGCAGGTCAGCTGACTTTTCCTTTCCCTGCACTCCAGGTTACATTTCTTTGTTTTGGTATCCAGAGCTGTGGCTCAAAGACATTAACTGTTTCATGTGTTTTTACTGTAGGGATGACAGTAAGTTCCAATAAAGATGGTTTGGGAATGATAGTTCGCAGTGTTATCCATGGAGGCTCCATAAGTCGTGATGGACGGATTGGTGTGGGGGACTGCATCCTGTCCATTAATGAAGAGTCAACCACTAACTTAACCAATGCACAAGCCCGGGCTATGCTGAGACGACATTCACTCATTGGACCAGACATAAAGTAGGTAAAACTAGATGATGAATTATGGTAGGAAAAAACTGATAACCAATTTTGTTTTATTCATGCAAGTATTTAAAATGAAAATGCTGTTATTACACATCAATTTATCTTTAAGTTGCAACATCAGATGGATAATTCATCTTCAGATTACATTTCCATGGATTTCAAAGACGAGATCATTTGTGTGAGAAGTTTCAGATATTCTTAGAAATCACTTTCATGAGGATTATCATTATTACTGCTCTGCCTAGTTTTATTGAAAGAGTAGGATTAGACAGAATTTTGCATTCCTAGGATGACTCTTCTACAATTTTCTCAAGATGTTTAAGGTTCTTGGAGGTGGACTGTCCTGGCCATTGCACAAGTAATTTAGTTTAGTTTTTTTAATGGGTTTTGGATTTGGGTACCAGATCGAAAGTATGAAATATGATGTTAATGCAGAAAATTAATGCTTAAAACATTTCAGTATATCTATGACAAGCAGTAGAAACACTGTTTTTTGTAGTCACCTCCAATTTTTTGTTAGTACATATGAATGAACTGTTGCTCTTGTGCATAACTATCTGCTCTTGGTAGTACTAGTTTTAAATTTCCAATACTGAATACAAGTATTGAGGAATCTACTTGAGAAAAATTCTTCTCAAGTTTACACAATTTACATTTTAACTGCCTTAAAGCACAATTCTTTCTAGTTGCTGTAATTGTGGAATTAACTTTGCCCACAAGCACCATCTAGAAATTAGGCTGTTCCTGAAGATGTGGGTGGAACTGTAGACATACCAATGCTGGGTTTACAGCTTCAAAACCTAGTGGCTGTTTTCTCTGTTTACCCTGTGGTAACATTGAGTGGGTCAGATATGGAAATAGATTAATGGAGTTGTTGGTAATAGACACCTCTACTTATTTGAGAGGGTGGCCTTGAAAGAATCAGTTCAGTCCCAATGTGGTTAAGCATAACTGTGGTTAGAACTGAGTTCAGAATGAACAGTAGGGCCTTCCACACTCAGAAGTGTTCCAGCTTGCAAGAGACCTAGTATTTTGGGGGCAGGTGGGAAAAGTACCTTCACTATTGGTACTAGGTTTACTTGCCTCATTGCTGTCATGCATTTAAGATTATGATTTAATGTAAGCTTGTTTCAATGTTTCAGGGATATGCTCATGTAATGAATTAAATTATTGTTAATGCTGTCAGAAATATAAGTGAGTCAGTGGATAAAGTGTGTGACATTGGTTGTTACTGTAGGCTTCCAATCTGTGACTCGCAACTGTCATGATTGAAATTGATTGTATGTGCATGTGTGTATATATCTGCTTAGAGACAGAAATGCTGCAGCACCATTCTTCTATGAGGAGTCTTTTTTTAGTGCTGTAGTTAGTGATCAAATATAGGTGTGTTCATTATTTGTGCTTATCCCTTTATAGCTGCTGTATTTTATGCTGTGTGGCTACAAGTTTTGTTTTGTGGTCTCATTCTTTTGCAATATGTTGGAAATACTAAAATCTTGCCTTAGATGTGAATATTCAGATTTTCCAGAGAAAAATGCATCCCATTTCTAAAAGATATTTCAGAAAAGGGGCAGTTGCTATTCATATTCTTACTCAGAATTTTTGTGTTGTGTTTTGTACTTCTGTTCTTTGTTGCATTCCTGTGACAAATTTTAAAATGAAGCCAGCTTCTCCACTTTAGAAACAGAAAGACCATATCCTTTGGTAGCTTCTAAAGGAATCTTGCAAGAAAATTACAGTATTTTTGGAACTACATAGTTTTGCTGTAAAACTATTCAGCATAATCAAACTTTTCTTTAATTTTTAACTTGAGGGAACTGTACAGGATCCCAGAAAAATCTTATGATACAAACATGCAGATAAAACCCCAAATCAGAAATTTGGATATGAGGACCTTCATATTAAGATAGTTCTTTATATTTGCTGTGAAGGATACTCACCCCTTCCCTGTTCCTCTTCCATATTTACCAGTTTGGAGCTAATGTGGCGCATCACCTTGCAGCATTTTTGATTTAAGGACCATCATTTCAAATATTTAAGTTGAATCTCTTTGGTGCCTTCCTTAGAAAACAAGGGTATGCTAGCACTCAGACGTGACCATCTAGATATCAGTCCTCTTAGTCCTTATTGCAAAATTTACCCCTTAACTTTTAGACTGAGCTTTTTTGGTGTAGCAGAGTGCCCCCAAAAAGTGAATAAGCACATGTATTTTGCTTCCAAAGCTGTATTTCAAACAGTAGCAAATAGTATTTGCAGAGAAAGCACAAAGGCGTTCTTACTGGCCATGTATAAACGTTATTTAATTCTATAAAAGATATTTGTTTTGAACAGTTCAAGAACCAGCAGTCTCAAGTTTCAGAGTTGTGTATTTAGTTTTTTTCCCCTGTTTGTAGAAAACCAGATGTGTGGCCCTACCAAATGCATTCTGCTTCACTTCTCACTCTACCTTGCCAGGAGGTCTTATATTTCTGTAATAAGGCCATTGTCTTGTGCTCAGCAGCAGCTGCTTGTAACATTTTTTCAGATAATTGTAAAGCTGAATTAGAATTCACCTGCCTGAACAGGGGGATGAATCCCTGATCAAGAAATAAGAAAGATTGCAATTCCGTTTTCCATGCCTCCTAGTAATCACTCCTATAGACAGTAATAAAGAGCAGATATTTTCTGGGTTAGATGTAGACAAAGTGGAGGTGGGACAGGACAAAAAAAAAAAGGAAATTAAGAAAAAAAATTCCAGCTCATACTTCTACATACATAAGTATGCCTCTCACATTCAGCATGAGACATTGATATTAACACCATTGTAAAAAGATGCTGCATCGTATGCTTCACATTCTAGATCTTCTCCAGCACCTGCTGATGATCAGGCCCTCTGTTATGTGTGAGTATTGGCAATTCAGAAACTCATTATGGCTCTGTGTTGCAACTTGTCTGTAAAATCATTCCATGCTTTATGACATCAGTAGTAATGTCAGGGATATATCCAGATATAGGTACATATTCTTTCTTTTCATGTATGTTCGTGTGTGCATACACCTGTGGCTGCACATGTGGATATGTATATATATTTTTTTTTCATTAAAAAAGATACAACTCTGTGTGTATAATTGTATTACATATTTATATATGGCTTTAAACTTGAAGATTGAAGTGCACATTCTAAGTCTGGAATGAAAATACCTCTATTCTAATAAAAATATTGTTAATATTTTTAAATTTCATCTATGACAGCCACCCAAGATGTGCTCAGAGCACGTGTGCATTTTGTTTGTATGTGTACAAGGTTCACTTCTAGAATTGGCATGAGTACTATGTACTGATATCTGGATTAATCTCAGTGTCAAATTTTCTGTGGCACTTATATTTTACTTCCTTCATGTATGCAAAGGTTCAAATTGAACCTTAAATGTTAATTACAGTAATTTGTCCTAAGCATTTCCATACTTCGTAATTTATTTGTTGATATTTCAAGATTTTGTGTGGCTGTTCAGTCAAGCATGTGATAAATGTTCCTTTGTACTGCATGCAGTGTTGTGTTTGCAAGATATTTTCGTATGTACAACCATTGGTGTTTCCATTATCACTGCTTTAGTTGCTAGTGCATATCTCTGGGGTAAGAGAACTGATGATAGCTCTCAAGAAAAAAAACCAGAACACTTCTCTTTCAAGCTGTACAGCTACAAAAGAGAGAAATATGGTTAAACCATGCATATACTTTCCTTTGAAATTGTTGAACTTCTAATTTCTTTTGCAGTGAAGAAATATCACACAGAAGTGGAGCAGTCATTTATTTATTTTGTTTTCCCTGTCTTCAAGTCTTTTTTCTGGCCCTTGTTTCTCTTACTGTCTTTCCTATAGCTATATTAAGATGATTACCAGCCTGTTTTGCAGATGACCTATTCAGGTGCCTTTGTGGGGTTTTATTTCTGCTTTATGCACAAAGTTCCACAGGGTTGGTCAGAGGAGCTAAAAGCACTTCTTGGTCTGTGCCCCTCATCATCCCAGCCACAGCCTGAGCGTTCAGGAAATTGCTGAGTGTCTTCAGACCCACTTTGACCTCCGGGTGAGCTCCAGCAACAATCCAGCAAGTGATGGATTTGATAACTACGAGGTGTCTGCCAATGAGCACTAAGCAGGGCAAATACTCTTTCATTTCAATAATAACATGCAGAACAGAGAGAATAGGAGGACAGTCACATCAGTAACACAGATAATAAGAGCAGTCAGGGAAATCTTTGCAGTTAACTGGACTTTGAAAATCATGAGCAAGATACAAAGGTGAACTCCACGCAGAATATAATTTAATGTATTTGATCCATGTAATTTGGTTTTCTTTTGTATGCTTTTTTTTTTTTTTGCAAAATGCAAGTGTTCTGGTTTATATTTGTGAAGCAACTGAAGCATTACAGATAGATAAAAATGAGCGTGTAGATAAGAATGAATAGTTTAAAACACACTGAATGTTCCTTTGAGTGGTTTAAATTAGGCTATGAGAACTGTAGTTAAGCACTAGAATACCAATAATGTATTTTTTCAAAGAGCTAAAATGTAACAGCTCCCCGTGATGTTATTTAAATTTTATTCCATCCATGGAAATCAATTAGGTAATTCAGTTGCTCAATTTTAGATGCATTTTTTAAAAATGTTAAAACAAACCTCTTTTCTTTATAATTCCAGTGCTGTACACACAAAGAGAAGCTAAGGCAGCTTTGTGGAGATGTTTCTAAGTAGCATTTAAAACTCTTTGAGTTCATACCTTTTTAATGATTCAGCACAATGTCAGTTATTTAATCATATAACAAAACACAGTAGGGTATCCCAGAAGTTGGAGTGCATATGGTTTGCCTCCCCCTTGAGATTAGCTGATTTCTAGTGCATATGTATAAGGTAAGGACTACTACCACCCTTGGACATTGGCACTCTGTGTAATTATTTGCCTGGTGCTCCTTGCAGAAGAGGACTAGACAAGAGTTGATATATGCTGGACACTGTACTCTGTACTCTGATGTATACATTCAGGCTGAATCTGGGATAATGTGTTTCCTTTGCAGGAGTGTGCCATTCTCCTTTCCACGCTTTGAACCATACATAGCTTCCAGCTTCAGTTTAGCATAAAGGAGATTGTCCAGGCCTTCTAGGCAGAAGTTTTGGTTTCTTTACTGTATCTTTATGTCAAGGGAAAACTGTATTATTTCCTACTTATTTTTTTAAGTGATTAATATAAGTGAGTGAATGTTACATTTTCTTCAATTGAAATGTAACTAGCAGGTCTTACAGGTTTTGTGGAGGCAAGGTATTCTTACGGGCCTGTTGGGTGAAGCTGCTGCATCAGCTTTTGACCCATGAGAGTTTTGTGAGCATAATGGTAGTATTTGACCCATGAGAGTTTTGTGAGCATAATGCTAGTATTGTCTGTAGCTCAACACGCTTAGTTGGAGATGCCTCAGAAATAGTAGTCATTATTCTCCAAAATTGTTTTCTCTCTTGCTTTTTGCATTAGCATTTCCCAGTGCTAGAATGCCCTCAGGAAAGGTAGTAAGGGTTAGTGACATTGTGTAAAATACTCTTGTTTCCAAGTGTATTTTAACTTCTCAGCTCTCCAAAAGGAAAATATGTTGTGTCAAGTGGAGTAACACTTACCTGTTTGAAAAAAGGCCAGTGCAGAACAGGGAGATTTAAGGAAGAAGTAAAGCTGTTGATAATGAAGATTTTAGAATGGATATGAATTTAGATAATATGGTTTTAGAAATTTCCATTAAAAGAACTGTGAAGGTACTTCCATTCAGCACCCTAGATACTTTCGTACTTTTTGCACTTTTCTAGATATGGTAGGTGTGAGAGGTGATAGGGAACAGATAGACTGATAGCATTAGTTGTATAAAAGTTTTTTTACATTTCTTCTGATGCTTGATGTATTCAGCAGAAAACTACTGAGAGGGGGAATCAGTGGCAGTCAGTGTGTGACAGAGAGGACATCAAGCAGAAATGATGGACAGGAAAAGGTTCCATGTGAAAGCCTCAGACTTGAAAGTCTGTTCCCAGCAGCTTACACGTCCTTTTTAAGTGGCCCAGACCATGGGGAAATATTTTATTTTTTCTTTTAACAATGTTATGTATGGCAAGACAGACTTTTTATCCTGCCCTTTTTCCATCTGCTTTACTTCCTGGTATACTTCAGTCTGACATCTAAGCTGCAGATTTTTAAGAAGACAAAGCATTGTTAAAGGAGGGCTATCTAAGTAGCCCCGTTTATCTCATGGTATATACTATGGTGTCCTTTTGCCTCCCAGATGGAAGCTTTTCAAGAAATATTCTTCAGGCCTTAGTTTTTTTTCCCCTCTTTGTTTCACTCTTCCCAGTCTATTAGGCCATTTCTGTTTCTGGCATTCAAGCATCAGGTGGAGTCTGCACATCATTTGTCTGATGAAACATTTGGCTGTCTCACTGTCCTAAACTGGTTGGAAGCACATGAAGGCCTGGAGGAAGGATTGAGCAGGGAATTGGTCCCTGTGGCATAGGTGGTGTGCTGTAACACATTTTTAAGTCTAAACCCATGAAGTATTCTTCACTAAAAGTATATAAACCTAAAAGAAGTACAAAACCACCCAGAAAATCACAAAATCTCCTACAGGCCAACTTTCAGAAACGTTTTCAGCGGTCACTGAGGGTGGTAATGGTGCCTCAAACCTTACAGATCCTTCAATGTTTGTCTCTGCATGAGGAACCTATGTTTTGAATGAAGCTGGATTGTCTCTTGTTACATTCCTATCACTGTTCAAGCACCATTTACTTTAATTACAAAAAAATTACATGCTGTTCAGCTACCTATTTTGACTGTAAACGTGTACTTGTTGCAAAGTCACAAAGGATTCGTGTAAGTGCTTATTCCCAACATACCAGTGCTGTGGCTTTGAAGTCAACAAAGTAGATTTGAGTGCCTTCCTCATATCCATACCTCACACCCACTAAAGGGAGGACTGGCATTCGTTATGCTAGTTTAATCATGTCCCATTTTATTGCAGTATTACGTATGTGCCAGCAGAAAATTTAGACGAGTACAGGGCCAGTTTGGGACAACAGACAGAGGGAGCTGTGCCACTTGAACTTTTTCCTTCACATATTGTCAGGTAAGTCAATACACTTACAGCTTTCTCCCAAATAGCTCTCAAATGTAACTCTTTCCATACACCTTGTATATTTTGGGAAGATAAGTTTTATTTTAGAAGAGATTTAAGATGGATGATTTTCTTCAGACCAGCAGCCACTACAATAACAAGCTTTTAAAAATGCAGTATTTGCTTTGACTAGCAAATTTTTAAGCATTTTTACAAGGGTGTTTGATCTGTCCAGAAAGGAGATTGAATTCTTTCTCATTCTAAATTTTCCTTAAATATCACGCAGTTGGATTTATGGATTGCCACAAATACTGAAGTGCTTACAACATAAGACTTCAGTATTGATAGTCTTTACAGAACATAACGGAGAAAAATAAATTATGCCATTCTTTTCCTTTAGTTTCAAAAATTCATTGCAGTTACAGTCCAGAATTTCACAGTGATTAATAATTGGTTTTTTGCAATTCATCTCCAAAAGCAAGTTTAGTTGAGTGCTGCTGTTGTAATTTCTTCCATTTTGAAAACTATAAATTAACTTTAGTTTTGATTCGGTTCTAGTTCCAAATTGCAGTCTTTTATTCTGTGTTGTGGATAGAAAATTTATTGCAGATAAAAAGCGGACAGGGAATCCCTGAACATCATATGTGTTCTAAAAGACGTCAGGAAAAAAAGTTCCTTACATGAATTTGGTGTACAAATTCTGATGCTGGCAGGGTGACTCAATATATGAAATTTTCCAGAAAAATGTAGTGTTTATGTGACTATTTTAGAAATAAATTGCATGTTCCTGTTTATCATCAGGGAACTCCCAGAGCTTCCAGAACGTGAAGAGGGGGAGGGAGAAGAAAGTGAACTTCAAAATGCAGCTTTCAGTAACTGGAACCAGCCCAGAAAGTAAGTGCAGATCTAATTGCACATTATAAAATGTCATCTGCAATTCAAAAACTTTGTAACATGTTGTAAGAAGAGTAAAAAACCAACAGAATCACTGCACCCTTAGGTATGTTGTGCATTGCAGGAGTGATTAATGGTTGACTTCTACTGCCACTGGGCTAAAATCCCTGCAGTCTAGCAGTGTCTTGATTGTTGTAATAATTTATCTTTACTTATTCTAAGCTGACTCTCAGGGATCAAGTCAAAAAAGATGAAGAGAGAAATTCAAAGTTTCTATTAGAACGCAAAACAAAGTGGCTGATACTAGACTCAATTACAGAATTTCTGATCAATCCAGTAGATAACTTTCACTGAAGGGCAAAACTTTGCAAAGAGGAGTTATTTCAGAATTCTAAAAATAATTGTGCAAATCCAGGTGTCTTCAATGTGCAGCTTTTCATAATTGTGACAGATTTTAATTTAATTTGGTCTTTTTTTGTCACAAAAGGGTTGAACTCTGGAGAGAGCCTAGCAAGTCATTGGGGATCAGTATTGTTGGAGGACGAGGGATGGGAAGCCGCCTGAGTAATGGAGAAGTGATGAGAGGGATCTTTATCAAACACATCCTGGAAGACAGTCCAGCTGGCAAAAATGGAACACTGAAAACTGGAGATCGAATTGTAGAGGTACCATCTTAATGTCTATTGCTGCAATTCCCCCACATCTCAGGAGTGACTGGGATGGATGTGTGGTGAGCTGACAGCTGAGCAATTGTTACAGCTGATGATAGCCCTTGAGCCACACAGATTGTAGTACCATCTGCTGATGATTATGTGCAGACAGCTGCCTGTTAAGTTGGATATCCAACCTGAAACAGAGGACTGACTGTGTCAGCAGGAGTCTGCAAAGCCAGCAGTTCGACCTGCCTATTTGAAAACAGAACGTGTAGAAAAAAGCTTAAGTTTGGTGAAACTAAAAGATTTTTCACCTTTGCATACTGGGTAGTAATAGAAACAGCCAGTGCAAACCATGGAAATGAATGCCAAGATTATTTCCATCGTAATTCTTAATTGATTCACGTCATTCTTATGCATCTTGTGCAGATGTTAAAGGAAGCACAATTTTTTTTCTCCTGGCATGAAGAAATCTGTGTTTGATATTTGAGACATCAAGAACATTTTGCCCATGCCTGAATGTGATGTAGCCAATGGTATTGCAGAGTGGGATTTATCTTCATTTCTCTTCTACTTAGCTAGTCCTGTGCTCATGCAGGCACTTCTGCTTTCTCACTTAAAGATATTGAAGAATGAACATACTGAAGGGAATAGATCTTTCCTGGCATGACTATCAGTGTCAGACGTTGCCCTATCTCCAGTGTCAGGCTAATGGGAACTGCCTGCATTTAACCCTGCTGGATTTCCTTAGCTGACTGTTCATCAGTAAGAAGCACAAGCAGGGTGATGGAGTTGTTGATTCTGGTTCAGACTGGACTTGACTTACATGGTGGTATACTGAAACTGCAGTTTGCTGTTTGCTACAAGATCGATATTGAGGATCTTGAAATAATACCTTAGTATAGGTAGCACTTCTGTAACAGGATGGAACAGTTTGCAGTGTGTAAGAAGTTGAGAGGTAGAATTTTGCTTGATGGCCACAAAGTTAAAAACATTCTTTTCACATGAATAAATGTGTTTTTATGAGTGCAGTTGTCTCTGACAGTGATGCTTGCAGAAGCTGGAATGGGTGAGTGAAATCAAAATGTTGTGTTAATATGACTGTTTCTGAATGGATGGTTTCAGTTTTTCAGGTTGTGGCATATGTAAACTTCCATCTCTGTAGAGCATACAGTTTTTCAGATATGGAAATTTGAAGAGTGTTACTATTCTTCTTGAGTTCCTCATAGGTTTAGAATTTCTCTCAGATTGTTTTTGTGCTCTTTTATTTGCATTGGATGATTAAGATTGAGTTAGACAATTTAAAAGTTGTAGGGGTCCTCCTCATCCTATAAGTTTGTGTGCTAGAATTGCCACTAACAAATAACCCTTCTGTGTTAGCTTCTAGCTTTTATTGTGGTCATTGTGACAATACTTTTCTGATGCTAACCTCACCTTAACATTGTTGTTACCCGTGTAACAGGACAAATTGTTTTATACACCCATACATATACAGACATGACGAAAACTGACCAGGCACAAATTTGTCCTTAGCCATCCTGTATAAATGCATTCTTCCAGAAGACAGAAACCTTTTCAACTCTGACTTAAATTTTTAACTTCTGAAGAAAGTGTCTAGAAGCTAAAATTGATCTTATCTTGCTTTGGGGGGGAGTGGTGGGGGGGAAGATCGAGAGAAAAAGTACATTGACTGGTATAATACCCTATCATGAAAGACTCTCCAGCACCTAACAAGTTTCAGTTTGTAAATCTCATAAAGTCCTGAGTAATAGTTCTTTCTTGAGATGGGATTTGCAGCAACCAGTATTTGGTAAACACTCCCACTGTCTTTGTATTATCACATCTCTTCTGTTAAATTGCTTGTGGGAAAACTTATGGAGTCCAAAGTAAAAATGTTGAAAAACCTGTTTTTAAAATGAAGAATCAGAGAATATTTATTTAATGTCATACCAGTGCTCTTGGAAATATCAGACCTGTGTTTGAGGGATTTCAGGCCAGGTCAGTAGAAAGGTCCTCTAGAAACAGAGATTTGGGCTTTAGGTTTTAGTCAAAGTTTCCTAACTAAAACTCAGAACTGACTCATGACTCTTGTAGCTTCTTGCAATGTTAAGATGAGGCCTTCCAATTACAGGTGGATGGAATTGACCTCAGAGATGCCAGCCACGAACAAGCTGTGGAAGCCATACGGAAGGCAGGCAATCCTGTAGTCTTTATGGTACAGAGCATTATAAGCAGACCAAGGGTAAGCATGAAGAATTTGCAAAGAGATGTAATACATAGTAATAGATGAAGCGAATGTTCAAGATGGTGTTATTTGGGAATGGGATATTTAATCCTGAAAGTGCCATCTCAACTATTTTAGGAACAAAGATTTGATTTAAGTATTATTTCCATTTAGAATGAAATCGATTCGGATTTGGAAATACTCTCCAGCACGCCGTCCTCAAACTATTTTGAAAAGCCTCAAGAAAGATAATTTGTTGGGGGGCAGAGTAGGAGTCTAACTAAAACCATCTGTTAGAGATTGACAGCGTGTCTGAGGAGCGCATGCAGAAATACAGCACCTGTTAAAAAATTCTGTGGACATTAATGAAAGGACTTAGAAGTACACGGAAGTGTCACTAAGCTGCATGGACATTGCAGACAAAAGCTACTGAGCTTTAATCTGAGTTGCTTGCAACACTAGAAACTAAACTTCCTCTTTGTAGAGTCTGTGTAAGCTACATGTTTATTTACTAGTTGTCTCATAACTCTTGTTCCCCAGCCAGAGTCTCTTTATAGCCCTTCTTCAGCTTCTGCTCCCTGTGGGCAGAAAACTACTAACCCATTTTATCGTCAATCATCTAAGGTAAAGTTGCATGAAAAAGCTCTGTTGATGTTGATTATTGACACTCAAACTACTAAAGTAATGCTTTTGCATTTGCTGTGGTGTGAACAGAATTACTGCTACTGAATGTTTAGGCCCATTTGGGATGGAAATGATGCCATTGCTTTATCACACTTTTATTTGGAGAATATTTTATTTAGGGAATGCTCCTTTGCTATTTTTGATTGTAGTTCCTTATTCTCTATTTTCAGATTATGCTTGTTGATTGTTTCTTGAGTGTACTAACAAACTCTTGTTTCTCTGTAAGCAGAAACATTGCAAAAGCTCTTCCTGTACCATTCATTATGTTGTGATCTTCATAAATGGCATTATGTTTATTATTTTCATCTCTTGCAACTTGCATTTGTATTTAATAATAAGATCTTTGATGAGAATTTCCTGCTTTCATTCACCAGTCATCCAAGTAGCTAGCTACCTACACATAAGCTATAATCATTATGGTGGCACTATGTATTTAACCAGGCAGTCCGTTTTAAGTGACATGTAGCTAATGAGTCCATTTCTTCCCTTTTGTTTTTTTCATGAAGGTTTAGTAGTTAAAAGAGGGCCTGTGTGTACTCCAGAACAGCCCGAATAATGCAAGTGGCCTGTGAAAAGATAGTGATAGTTTTGATAATGAGTTACCCATTGAGTCTGTGTTTCATACTGATTCCCCTCTGTGTATTTCTGAGTAAGAAACAATGTATCACTGTGATTATGATCCTGTAGTAGTGTTACAGCATTATGCTGTATGAAATGCAACTTGTTTCTGATAAATTAGCATCTTGGACACATTGATAAAATTCTGAATGGAAGGTAGTTGTAAAAATGAAAAACCAGAAGCAGAAAAATCCTGTTACTTTAGACTGATTTGAATTTTAAAAAAAAACTTAATGAGAGAATTCCCTTTATTTTAGCATTTGCTCTTCTTGTCCTAGATTGCACAGAAGTATGCTAAACTGAACTCTTCAGGCAAATTCAAATGCTCAAGATTTTATCATAGTAGTCAGTCCATATTAATGCAATGCTGTTGCATGGATTAGTATTAGGGCTAGTATTTTAGGACCTATACCATCATGACAAAATAAAAAAGACAAGATTTTGAATGACTGTAGCTGAACTCTTGTTTCCTGTTTCACTAGGATTTTACTGTTGATATATGAAGTATTTGTGATGCTGATTCTAATAGCCTAAAATTTCGACAAGATACGTTTTAAAATTATGTGCAGATGACATATAACTGTTAAAGTGTAATGGGATGATTACAGTAGCAATTTACTTTTCACAAACCTGTATTTGTAATATTCAAAATAAAATGCAAATCACATCCACAGAAAATCTTGTACCCTAGCGAAACAGCCGCTTGACTTTGAGTGTCATGACAGTGAAGAATCTTTGGTCATTCATGGCATAACTGTCACTGCTGAAGATACAGTAGACAAGTCATTGTTGTCTTACCAAATGGAATTACTTTTTTGTAACATGTTATTTAAAAGTAAATATTTAGGGATGTGTTTACTATTTTCAGAAGCATTTTAAAAAAATGCTGTAAGAGATTTTTTAAACAGCACTGTACCTTTGGATTAAATTACTCTCGATATAAATGACTGGAGAATTTTCACATCCCTGTCCATGCTGTTTTCCAGCAGTGGTAAACTTACAGCCTTAAGACTCACAGGTAATGGCCAGATGGATACACCCAGTGTAGAAATTACTTCTAACTATACACAGTATATTTCCAG
>JANRMJ010000079.1:30678400-30689295 GCA_025584955.1 Alethe diademata | reverse complement strand
GAAATTACTTCTAAATATACACAGTATATTTCCAGCATACTGTTTGAAATCAGAGCTGTTTACTCCTTATTAAGCAGATTCTGCTTAATAGAATTGCTTAATACTGCAAAATAGAGTGCAGTACAAAAACTACATAAGGAATATAAATGGTTAAGTTACATCCTTTTATTTGGTCTAAATGTGTAAACTCTTTTCCTGTTAAACGATAATAAGAAAGTACCTTGCTTTGGGGGAAGACCAGAATATTTCATTTCAATAAACTATAAATGTTACACATGCATATGCACATACACAAAGTATTACATAAAAGTTACTGTTACATATGAAATCTGCTTCAAGATGCCTAATATTACTAAGCCCTCACTTTTACAAAATAAACAGTGAGTGTATTACCATAGAAGTTAAATCAAATTATGAAGATCTGTGATTTTCAAAATAAAACTGAGCCTATTGCCTTATTATAGATAATGGTATTCATCCTATCCCAGAAGCCCACAAGTTTTTCAATTAAATAATGCGTTACAGTATCCCATATGCTGAGATGTTTGAAAAAAATGTTCACATATCACAGCACATAAACGCTGCGTAATTCTGCACTTGATGTGTGTTGTGGTGTAGAACAGGTGTGAGGATTGGTGCTTTTCCTCTCTGCTGACAGAGCATCAGAAACACAGGGCAAATACAGTTTTGCTCAATTTCACATACCTGTTTCAAATGCAGAATGTGGACCTTGTTTGTTTAGCCCAAACAACTAAATGACTATATTTTGGTTAGTGAGTGAAAAGAGTTAATTTAAAACTTTTTTTTTTTTGCTTAGTTTCTATTGTGCTTTCCTTTTAGAACCCTTCCCTACCTTTCCCGCAGAACAGCGTTTTCAGTAGGCCAGCTGTCTTCAGCAGCACTAACCCATTTGCTGATTCTTCTCAGTTCAACACTGCTAAGGTTGGATGATGACACACTATCTTTTCGCTCACCAAACATCCTACGTGTGTTTTTTTCCCATTGCTGTCTCTCTGCATTTTAATTCTTTTATACCAGTTCGGGTTATGTGCTATGCTGATGAGCTTGAGAACTCTATGTAGTGAATTTAAAAGGCATAGACATGCATTTACATAGAAAAGTTATGGAGAAGTTAAAAAATGCCAGCTCCATTAATCATAAACACTAAATCTGATCTATTCAGAGCTACCAAAGTGGTAGGTTTTCAGTTACAAGATCAGTCCCTGAGGTGTATGTTAAAATACCAACTACGTGTAACTCTCTCATCAGTGTAAGGTATTTTGCTGCTATGTACTTCTCTTTTGGTTTTTTGTGGTTATGATTTTCCAGCTTTGCTCTGTCTCTTATTTTTGCATGACAAAAAACAACAAACTGGCAGGTTTGGTTTTTTTTATGATGCTTTATGAAAATATTTTCCCTCTGCTTCTTGAAAATTCATTTAATGCACCATGAATGCTAACATCTTTGGAAATACAAAAAAAATTAGATTTTTTTTTATTTTTTTGTGGCTAGTGCTTACTTACTGCGTGCTGTTCACAATGGGAACAGTGCTAACCTCTAATGAAAAAACCTTAATCCTAATATGCATCCTTTTTTGATTTAATAAAATAATTTCTAGCTGGTTTTACTTCTTGGAGATTATTGTGCCCTTTATCTATTTTCCCATGTTGTCAACAATACTGAATATGCAACAAACATGATATGATATGTGGTGTATAATTGCATGTGTGTTTTGAAATCTCTTCTTGTGTTTGTTACAGTTCTGAGGAAAGAGAGTAGACATGTAGCATAAATGATGACTTATGTTTTCTGTATTTTCCTATTTCTGAAAAGCATTGCACACATTTTAAAAGAAAACCTGATGATCTTGTAGTTTATGCATAATTCCTTTCTTAGCACTAATACAAGAATGGCCTTCTGTCATCTCCCTCTTCTGAACTCAGGTTCATGTATAGTGAGAAACTTTGATGAATCAGGACCTTTAGTAACCCCTTAAGTACTTTTGTCCATTTATAAATCAAGTTAATAAAGTTGTTGCAGTTAGTAAAATGAATCCATAATTGAAAGTGAGTTATTGGTTAATAGTACTGTGTATTGCCAAAGGTGCTATAACATGTGGATTGCTGTTTTCTGTTACTGTAGGAGATATCGAATCCAATTAGGGTTACCTTCCGTTGTTCCCCAACTAACCCTTTTGCTCCCACACCATTCAAGGTTTGTCTTAATTCCCATCAGTTGGTCCTACTGTATGTGTGCTGTACATTTGTACATGGCCTGTGATATTTTCTGGAGTACTGCTTCTTCTTCCACCTGTGCCTTCATTTTTTCAAGTTCCAGACTTGCTGCCGTTTTTAAGTATTTGCTTGGCTGTGATCAGAGTGACCCTGGTAGTTAAATGGGTTCAGCAACTGTTGGATGCTTTGCATTTTAAATGAAATACTGTGGTGTGGCACACTGAAAGTATTTCATGAGTTGAAGCCTTTTAGGTTTTTTGTGCATTGCCCGATTCAGGGAGCAAAAGTCTTATGTGTGTGTAAACTGTGGGGACTGGCTTCTGCTTCTAGCTGTTCAAATGTGTCAGGCTGAGTTCTGCAGGCAGGACATGTTCCCCCTTCCCCCAAACGGCATTGTAGCACAGTTTTTACCCTCCTACAAAAGAGCCTTACTTTCACTTTAATTTCAGCATTTTCTTAAACCTCAGAAATGTTCAGATTATGTTAATGCTGTTACACATTCACAATGGTACAAAAAGATGCATTTTTTTGTCAGTCATATTACGGTGGCTGCAGTTAATAAGTGCTAATCTGTCAGGATGTAGCCCTACATACACACCTTATAAATCTTCCAGAGGTCCTTTACACCAATATTTTGTTCCTTTTTTTGGTCATGTTTTCTTTAAATTTTGCTGTTCTTGGACACTGTTGCTTACAAACAGTACCTCTAAAGTAATATGTTAATTTTGATTTTAAAACATAAAAACTAAGGTTTGCTGATCTGGTTTGATCTCACACTCGGATTTGTGATGCAAGATAATGGTAGTTGGGGAAGCTATGGGGTGACTTTTGTCTTATTTTTTCTTCCCCGTCCAGCTGAAGAAGGGAGTGAAAGAGCAGCTTCATTGGGCACCTGGCCTCCAGCCAGGGTCAACCCATCACTGTATTTCCTCATGTTTCCAGGACATTATTTAGCTTTATTAAATTATTAGCATTATTTAGCTTTAGTAAAACTCTAGGAAGAGTCTAGGGAGGAAAAATTAGTATTTCTAGAATTTCTCTCCCTTTTGCCTCTCCTCGATGTGGAGGTATATTACCACCTTTTCTTTTTGTGGACACATGAATTTTTGATTGTGAAAAATAACTTTTTTAGGTAGTGTTTCTTCTCTGATTCTGGAGGTGACAATGTCTTTGCTAGAATTTTGTTCCTTCAGTTTAGGGATGTTAGGTGTCATCTTAGGAGGATGACATTGTCTTAGATTTGAAGAATGACACAATGTGACTAAAGATACAAGAAGTCATATAACACATACATTTTTTATAAAAATTATTGGCTTGGATGTCACTTCCCACACTTCTGACATTTAGTGACTTCTTAGTTAAGTTTCTGGGACAAGTTCCTAAATGAAAGGAAAATCTTTTTCAAGCAGAAACAGAATGAGAGAACTGAAATAGGGCATTTGCAGTATCTTTATATCTTTGGAGTTACAGAGTGAAGATAAGTAATTTTTGTTTAGACATGAGACTTTTCTCAAATTTCAAAATGACTAAACTGTTAACTTCCCAGGTTTCTCAATATCTTCAGTTTGAAAGCTGATAAAGTCTTCTGAGGTGTATGTTATTAATTTCACTGTTGCCTCTGTTGAAGAGATTATTACCTGAGTGATTTTGGCACCTAAAGACAGCCATCTGAGATAGTGTGTTCAAACTTAATGATGGAGGTAGTGAGAACTGAAATGATGAGAATAGGGTTATGAAGCTAGGGCAGCACACCTGAAAACTTGAGTGTTGTAAAAATACTGAGTTATCATTTAAAAATCTTGGTTTTTACTTCAGTAGATGATCTGCCAAGTATCAAGGTCTCTTGGGCATGCATAAGCTAAAGAATGATATATTCAGGGGGAAGTTTTTAGCTTTTATGTTTACTCTAAGCAAGGCAAAATTATACAAATTTCACGTAGCGAAATCAGAATCCATATTCCTTAAGGAAACTGCCCTGAATGGAAGCTTGCAAGGCAATGGATTTGAGCATTTAACCATTATATTGCAGTAGTCGTGTGTTTATACCTCTAAACTTTTTGTAAATATTAATAGAATACATCAAGACCAAAAGTATTTGTCTCTTGTGATTTAACCTGTATCCTCCGTTATTTGATCTTCTTTATGCAGCTTATAGGAAACTAGTAAATGAGACTGAAAAGGTCCAGTCACTATAGATTTCTTCAGTTATCATCTGTTTAATTTTGATTTTTAACTGTCCTTTCAGTTAAAATGCCAGTCGCTTTTTTTCCCTGTAGGTATTTTTGAAAGTTCCCAGTTTTTGATTTACTTTATCTTTCCTCATATTTGGCTTCCAAAGAATATGATGGGAGGAAATTATATGTGATGACTTTTGAAAATAAAATTGGGTGTAAGTATTTTACAAATCTGGCATTAAAACAAAAACACTTGAGTTTTCATACGAGAAAAAACTTACGTTTTTTCTGAAACATAAAGTGGCACATAAAACTTTACTGAATTGGGCTTTTACTGTGATTTGTTTGCTTACAGATATATTTTGGAGTGATGTTTTTTCTTACCTTGCGTGGTGTTTGTTTCTGTCTTTGATCTCTCTACCTTTCTGTGCACTGTTACTAATTTAGAGTTTCAGCTGCTTGTTGTTGAAACTTTGAAGCTGTAGTCATTGCCATTTTGACATTTTTGTATACTACTTTGCCCTACAGAGAGCCTGAATCTTCTTAGCCGCTTCATTTTCCTTATTCTTCACAGGCATTTGGTCAGTCTGATGGAGAAACAGAAAAGACTTCGCTTTGTAACGTGCCTCTGCCCCCTCCTTCAGCATTTGCAGGAATGACCTGTGATGTTGCACAATCATCTTCTATCAGACTCTCAGAAGATGTGGAGAAGGAGGATGAGTTCGGTTACAGCTGGAGTAAGTGTTTCCTGTGATAATATTTGAAATACTCAGTGTTAAAATTGCACTGTATAAGACACAGGTGTGGGGGCATCCAGTTCGAACTGCTTCTTGCTCATGTGCATCATAGTTTTGGTGCTAAGATTGCTGTTTTAATTGTGCTTGGTCAGATGCACACAGTAAAATATAAAACTAATTTCTTCATTGCACTGCAGTCTATTTTGTTTCTTCATGGTCCAAATTCAATGTAGAACTACTTGAAGAATTTCAGTGTAATCCAGGTAACTGTTGGCAGTGATCAATGTGATAGTATCTGTTACCTGAAAGTGTAACTGGAGAGAGGATTACTTTAGTGTATGAATTTTATTTTTATGAAAAGATATAATATTTTCTGAAGTTATAAGGAAAACGAGAATTTAGAAATATTGTTATAAATAATCTAAGGCTTAGTTTAAAAGAAGGTGTGGTTTACACTGAAAATTTAATCACCCATTTTGGGCTTCTTCTGTCAGATACTGCCCACTGAGCACTGATCTTGACTCTCTAGGTGACTTGCAAAACTTTCTAATGTAAATCCAACCTCTGCTACCCACACTTTTACATTTAGAAAAGATCATGCAGCGCTATGGAAATCTGCCAGGGGAGCTTCACATGATTGAACTGGAAAAAGGAAAGACAGGTCTGGGACTTAGTCTTGCTGGTAACAAAGACCGTTCCAGGATGAGTGTCTTTATAGTGGGAATTGATCCAAATGGAGCAGCTGGAAAAGATGGCAGGTTACAGATTGCCGATGAGTTGCTGGAGGTGAGTTTCTGCAATTTATACTGAAGCCCAAAAGTACTGACTTCAAATACCAGATTCTTGCTGAAGTATATATGTTTTTCAATGGACTTTGAAATCCCAAATATATCCAAGTTCATATCACTATGCTATCAGATTTTCCTTCTGATGTATGCCAAATAGGTGCAGGCTTTTTTTCCCTGGTTATAATAATGCCTAGTTGTGAGATAGATCCCTTTATGCATCAATCACTCAGGAGGTGGACTCAGTGATCCTTGTGGGCCCTTCCAACTCAGAAGATTCTGCAGTTTTGAATAGAGGTGTGTTCAATAGAAATCTGGGACAACAGCATTTTCTGAGTTATGGAGATGTATGGAGTGGCAGTGAATTGCAGACTCTGAAAAATATTGAAGTTCTCCAGTCCACCCATCTGTGGAGTACTCTAGACTTTCTAATTACTTCTCTGTTTTCTAGAAGTGTGATAATAGGAGAATGTTTTTATATTGTGTAACACAGAATGTGGAAATTAAATTGCGGAAACGGGAACAGATCTATTTTTATTATGAACTCCTAACTCATTATGTGTTTGGGTGCTGTTTTCTAGTGGATTGGAGTGACCAAACCCCTAAACATGCAGTTAACATTTCAAGTACTTATGTGAAGCATAACTTATATTTCTATATTCTCACAGCCCAGTTGATGATACTTGGAGATGTATTCCTTACTATTGTTTTTCCCATTCTTTCTCATAGCAGTAGGTAACATTACCCTCACAGAAATGCTTAATGTAACTTCAAGGCTGTACGTGAAGTATGTGAGGATATACTGGGGAAGTGGTACAGAGAGGGAATAATGGATCTGAACAAAGCTTGAGGAAGACATTGAGAGAGTAAATTACATAGGCTGGAACTTGCAGACTAGGAAAGAAATTTCTGGCACTGTGAACGAAGTCTTAGGGAGGGAACTTTGTTGCAGACTCCAGTATTGTGAAATAGTTCACTTGAAACATCTGTTTTTAAAATCCTGATGGTGAAGAGGTGGAATATTCTGAAAACATGTTGAAACACATCTATCTGAATCTACAGTCTTGTAATTTCCTTCTTACTGTCCACACTGTAAAATTGAAGACTAATGCTAAGAGATTGCCTCAACTTCTTTTTAGAGGAGACATCTGTGCTTGCTCCCTATACTCCCAAGTAGCTATCCATCAGGTATTGAGGGCCATGTCCCATCCCCCCATTTGGCGGCCTGACCGTGTATTTTTTACAAGGCTGTGGCAAACACTGCAGGAAGTGCTGCATTTGGGTTGTGAGCTCCAGTGTAAATGACAAGGCTCAGGATCCCTGTGACCCTGCCTAGTGCACACACTCTGCATGGGAGGTGGTTGGTGTTCTGCTCAGCCCTCCTTACAGTGTATTGCATCTGTTGCTTTGCTGTGTCTCTGTTTCTGTTAGTGCTACCTGTATGCATTTTATTACTGTCCCTTTGTGTGGGTCCAAATTGTCCTTTTTCAATAATTTCTGTTTTCTTGAGTTAGCTTCAGCACCATGACTTTCCATTTTCAAGAAAAAATTGAACTTATAAAATGCAAGTAAATAATGGCCTTAGTCTGCAAATCCACACTGATAGCTCCTCTCCTATCTGAATCAAGGTGTTATAGTGACTAGTCTGCTCTGCCAAATGGAACGAATATTGCCAGGTCAAATCTTCAGATATTACGTGTGGAGTCATAGAATGGCTTGGGCTGGAAGGGACCTTAAAGATCGTCTACTTGCAAGTCTTCCTCAGTGGTCTGGGTTGCCAACTACCAGATCAAGTTCCTCAGGTCCCATTCAGTCTGGCCTTGACCATTTCTAAGGATGGAGCACCACGGCTTCTCTGGGCAGCCCATTCCAGTGCCTCACTATCCTCTGGGTAAAGAGTTTTTTCTGACATCTAATCTAAAACTTTCTTCTTTCAGTTTAAAACCATTGCCCCTTGTCATATCCCTATCACCTCGTGTAAAAGTTACTTTTTTTTTTGTAAGTCCCTTTAAATTCTGGAAGGCTGCAGTGAGGTCTCCCCAGAGTTTGCTTTTCTACAGGCTGAACAACCACGACTCTTTCAGCCTGTCTTCACACGAGAGATTCTCCAGCCTCTGATCATATTCATGGCCCTCCTGTGGAGCTGCTCTAACAGATCCACATCTTTCAGGCACTGAGAGCTCCATAAATAAATGCAGTACTTGAGGTGAGGTCTCATCTAGGCAGAGAATCTTTGTGTCATCTGCAAATCTGCTGAAGTTCCCTTAGGATCCTGGATTCCTCATCATCAAACCCCATTGACTTGTGCCTATTCAGTTTCATCAAGTGGTCTCAAACTTGCTTTTTGTTGGGAGACACATTGCTTCTCCTAACCCCCACCTAGAAGTTCTGTAACTTGAAAGATGTAAGAAGCCAGACTGTCATTAAAGACAAAGGTTAAGAACTTTTGAAGTTCTTCACCCTTCTCCATATCCATTTCCACCAGCAGTCTGTTCTCGTTTTCAGGGAGGTACACTCTCCTTGGCCTTTCTTTTCTAACCCCTTATAGTTACAGAACCCCTTCTGATAACTTTTTACATCCCTTGCTAAAACCCCTTTCTTTCTGTGCCTTAGTATTCTTTAACCCATCTCTACACATATCCAAACCATATCCATGTACTCTTCCCAGATCATCTGTCCCTAGTTCCACTGGCTATGCATTTCTTTCTTACTCCCCAGTTTGAGAAGCAGATCCTTGTTAGCCATGCTGGTTACCAGCTTGCCTAACTTGATTTCTTACACATGGGGATGGAGTATCCTCAAAAAGCTACCAGTCCAGGTGAGGTCCTGTGTCCCTAAGGACAGTTTCTGTAAGATTGACTAATTCTTTTAACAGCTGGAAGTCCATTATTCTGAAGATCAGGGTTAGTTGTGACTCTGATCTTTTTCAAGCCCATGTTGCTTGAGATCAGTGATTTAAACAAGACATGGTCACTACAGCTGAGGCTGCCTCCAGTCTCAGTCGTTCTGATGAGCTCGTCTGCACTGGTGAATACTGGATCCGGTATCACTGCTTCTCTGGTTGGTTTGGGAAAAATCCTCCGTAGTTCATTTGAGTTAATATGCAATTGTCCCCTTCCTGCTTCCTTAAGTGTTGGTGTTTCCTGGCTCCTCTCTGACATTCAGAACTACAAGAAGTCCCTCTTCATCATCAAATCTAGTTTAAAACTCTGCTAAATGTGCCAGTGTTAAGACTTCTGTGTATGAAGTGCTTTGCTCACGGATTCGAAGTGCTTGAGATTCAATAAATAGTATCAATCTTATTGCAGGATATAAGCAATTCATTTATTTGTTATGGTTAGAATTTCCCATGGCCCTGCTTAATCACTTCATCAGTCATGAAGTGATCAATGTCAAGTAAAAATAGATGATGTGCCAAGTCAACCCAATATAACTCAGAGACTGACCTTTTTAGCGCTGTGGCAGTGTTAGTCTGAAGTCAAACTATAGTGAATATTTTTACTGGAAGAAGGGGGTGAAAGTAGGACATAACTCTTAATTCTATGCAGTTGCTGTTTTGTCAGTGATACGGATTTTTTTAAGACTTAAAAATTAGTTTATGTGTGAGGAATTAAAATGTTTTGATAAGTAATTGCTGCCTTTCCTTATCTAGATAAATGGCCAAATCCTTTATGGAAGGACTCATCAGAATGCGTCTTCAATAATCAAATGTGCACCATCTAAAGTTAAAGTAATCTTTATCAGGTAAGTTCTGGTTAAAGGCTTGGCTGAAAAGGTTTAATTTTTAATGTGTTCAAGTTTCACACAGTGTTTGTCATTTTTAATTTTGGTAACATAGATGTGCTTTTGAACACTACATTTTTTAACTGAGTATTTTTCAGAAACAAAGATGCAGTAAATCAGATGGCTGTTTGCCCTGCAAAGTCAGTAGAGGCTTCACAGTGGACTTCAGGGACACTTCAACATCAAGAGGTAAAGCAAATACTTGTTTTTCTTATTTGACCAAAATACTAATACTGTTCTGGATAGAGGGGGAGCCTGTCTGCTTAGGAAATACGGTAAAAGAGAAAGAAACCCATAGAAAAACAAGAGATTTTAGAAGGTTGCTAAATTTAGTACACCTGTGATGAATTTTTTTTCATTTTGTATTCTTCTATACTGTGAAGTAAGTGTAATATTCCCATCAATAGGGTTTTAGAAGTTTAAGTGAAACTAGAAGATGAGCAGACTTACTTTAAATGTTTGCACACTACTTTGTTTCGGTGCAAAATGTTGGATATAGTTGCTTACAGCTGCATTTTCTTTTTCTCTTAGACTGATATCAGTGTTGTGAACCCGAGTGCATTTTCTAACTTGAGTTCATGTAAAAACATTCTGTGTGTGGAACTTCCTAAGGTATGTGCTGAATTTAATTCAGTCACATTTTTATTCATTAGCCATTCAATTTTGTAATGCTGCACCTCCTACAGCAAAAGTTTTAGTTACTAGAAGTTAGAAAAGAAATTTCTAGAAATCTACTCTTCCTGTTTGGGGATGAACTCCAAAGTTTTCCTCATAGAATGACTGATTTTGATTTGTCAAGTATTTTCTTGGTCTATTTGCGAAACTTTTTATTACCACCTACTGATGGTTCCTCAGGTGAAATCAGTGCCCTAACTGTTCAAAGTAAAAACTGAATCGCAACTTACTGCGTAATTTTCAAAGGAGTGGGTTTGAGTTCAGAAGTGCTTCAGAGTTATCTCACTAGTCAATATACTGTTTGTAGGTTAGCAGAATCTATACCAGAAGTAGTTTAAAACAAAAATATTGGTGCATTGTGAAACCCCAGGCTTGATATGTCAGCAGGCTTCACTAGTCTTTAGTGATTGTATTCTAACATTTGCATTTTTCTGTTTGCCCCAGGATCAAGGAGGCTTTGGAATTGCCATTAGTGAAGAAGACACAACTAATGGAGTAGTTATTAAA
>JANRMJ010000079.1:30647047-30660839 GCA_025584955.1 Alethe diademata | reverse complement strand
GTGTCAGTTTGGTGTGTTTTCAAAGCATTTCGTTTATGCTCCTCACTATCCACAGCCACAGAAGAGGACATGATACCAGGACTCAGAGAACTGAGGGCATGGGGTACATTTAAATGATGCATTATTGGATTTTCACTACTGCACACCAGTTACAGATAACGAAGTTTCTTCTTTGGGCACTTCACATAAGAACATGAAAGGTCTTTTCAGACTGTAACTTTCAAGTATCTCATTATCACAGAGATGCCAAAGCTACTGTGTCCAACACTATGGGTTTCACATTATTGGGAATTTTACAAAAAAGCAGTGAGAGCAGCATCTTGGGTAGTTAGTAGGTAAAGTTGTACTGTCTTATGGGGGGAATATTTATCAGAAACTGACAAAAACATATAGAGTTTGTTTTGACTGAAACAGGATATTAATTATTTGTTGTTAAATGTGAGTATGTCTATCAGAAGTAGAAAGAACAGTATTGCAAATGAGTTGTAGATAGAGAGAGAGAGAGATCGATCGATCTCAATGCAGTCCCAGTTGCTAAAGCAGGAGATATTCACTGGAATTCGTGTTTGTGACAGAGACCGCTGAGGAGAGGTGATAATAAAAGATTGTCATATGGGAAGAGCATTAACCTTTTTTACTGTCACCAAGACCAGAAGAAGTGTAAAAGTGCTAGTATTCTTTTTTTTTTTTTTTTAAACTCGTAAGTTCACACTAACTCTTTTTCCCAGATTTCTTTTTCCCTAAGTGTAGAGTTCCTCTGAAGGTGTTTTTCTGAATTACATCTCTAACGGTGTAATTCTTCCAAGAAGGTGTTATTCTTCTTACACTCTTGAAATTTAAAAAAAAAAAAAATCAGTGTTTCAAATACACAATTTTTCTTGGGTTTGATGAATACATACACATACAGGTAGTGCAGGGAAATGTTAATGTTGGAATTCTCATGGGGAATCAAAGCAACACCCAGTGTCTTGGCTGGAGACTACAGTTTTGCTGGTTGGGGAATTAAGTAGCACAAGTGATACATTTAGTGAAATCAGTGTTGTTTCATGGTGATCTTAAGCACCAGACAATACCTGCTGCATCTGCAGCTTCTTTTTAAATGCATCTGGGTGGTACACTGCTCGAATTGTCATGTCCTGGAAAAGATAGTGTAAGAGGAGTTCTAGAGTCCACCATTTCTCATTGCAAGGCATGCTTCAATTGAAAACTGAGGTCCAACAGTGTCTTGGAAGAATAACTGTAGTCTGTCTGTATGAAAAGTTAAGAGTTTAACTCTCAGGCAGACAAAAGCTCAAGTTGGCTGTTCTCTGACAGATGTGGTGGTTAGCAACTCGCCTGTGGGTGCAGCAGGCTCCTGAGGCACTCCTTGATGGGACTGATGCATACTGGCACTTTCCAGTCCTGCGTACTGGTGGATACCACAAATTTCACTTGTAGTCCTGGAAATCGGTTTAGGTGGCTGGTGAAATGTGGGGGTTTTTAAAAGATCTGTCCTTGAGCATCTTGGCTTAAATTTAAAGAACATGTAGAGGACCTGAATTTTTTGTGCCTTTGTCTCCAGTTCTATCAGGTACCTTCCTTTTTAAGCATCTACATAAGAAGAAGTACTGCACTCAAATATATTGTTAATGTAGACCTAGAAGTTTTCTAACTAAATATGTATGTTAATTATTTCACGAAAATGTTTATGGACACACTCTCTTGGTAAAGCTTTTACAGCCTCTTTTATGACATTGACAGCAGTGACTACCTTTTGGTAAATTAACAAAACCTTTGCAAAAAGGATAAATTTGGGCGGGAAGGAGAATTGCTTGAGACAAGGTAGGAACCTCCTGATCTGAGCTGATTTTCCTATTGTGACTGAGCATACCCTTTTCAATCTATGCCTTATCTTCCTAGGAACAATTGGGCTTTTATTTGTTTCAAATGGAAGCTGACCATCAGAATTCTGTGCATAGTCTCCCTCTGGAAAAAGTTTTTTTTTTGTATTGTGGTTGCTAGAGCAGGAACAAAAATAATTCAACTGGAACTTTGCTTTAAGTGCAGATTTCTGGAATATTAAGATTTAGTAGAAATAGCTCATTAACAGTTTATTGTTTGCTGTAATGTGTTGTCTTCTTTCCACTCTTAGGTCAGTCTCTTCGAAGCTAGCTATTTTTATTTTGCCAGCAGCTAAATCATTCTTGTCTGCACTCCTGCTCCCATTTATTTTGATTGGTGTGTGTATTGGGGTGGGGGGTGGAATTGTGTGAGGGGAGGGTGTCAAAGGCTGGCTGTGTGTTCATGCACGTGTGTGCTTGTGTAGATCTGGGAATTAGTACTGTGTAAGTGCTGACTATTGGCTTGCAGATATTTTCTACCAGGTATGTTTTTTTTCTTAAGGAAGAAATTCAAATAGGTACTCTAATCATATTTAATATAGGTTAAATAGGTTCTCAAAGGATTTTTAAAAATATAATAAATATTTGATCTAATTTAATGTCAGGAAAAAATGCAGCAGAGGCTTTATCTGTTTCTTCTTTGTGATTTTGTGACTCCCAGGGAACTTTTTTCTGATGTGAATGTACATCTTTTCCATTAAGAAGTTTAACAGTGGAACACATTCCAGGTTCTGCTTTCAGGACAGTGAAGTCCTGTTCGAAGCTGAGAAATGTTTGGGTCTGGGATATTGATGATATGTTTCTGGAATCACCTCATGAAGTATGAATACACTTCAGGGTTTCTCACTGATAGAAGCCCTTTGTTTAGGCCCATGTGAAAGACCTCACATTCATAGGATTGTTCCTGTGAGGAATTATATTGAGTTTTACTTTACTTATAGTTTGAACTCATATACATTATTACTTACACTTGAGTATAAACTTTGAATCTATTGGCCAAGCTAAGAAATCTATGGTCAAGCCAAAAGTGGCAACCTGAATTGGGCTGGTTTCCTTCTAATTGTCGAGGAGGAGGTGAACCAAACAGAAATGTTGGGCAGCCAGCACGAGACAAAGGTATTCACTGGCGTCTGGCAGCCCTTGTGCTTGTCTCTATTTTGAAAGATAGCAGCAATTGCCATAGTATGAACTTCCAATTCAAAAGTGATTTGTATTAACAGGAGAAGGGTAAGTTAAATTAGCAGGTAGTAGAAGAGGGGAAGTGCTCACCTATTTATGCACAAATAAGCATGGAGATGGCTCTGTGAGTGTTTCTTTTGTTTTACAAAACCAATAAGCAAGGTGTTTGTGCAGTCTGCTGCTGTTTTCAGCTTGTGCACTTAGCCTGAGAGCTTCAAGTACTGAACTGGGAGAGGCTATTTGGCTGTACTACACAGCCCCACATGCACACCTTGAAGTCATACTAGCCCTTGGAAGAAGGACCTAGATGGTTGATAGAAGCTGTCTTGTTCAGCTACATTTATACACATGGATAATTTTCAGTGATAGCCACTAGATAGCACTAGAGAATCAAGGTAAATCTCAAACAGCATGGGTTGCAGAGATTTAAATGAACACAAGCATTCCAAAACAAACAAGCATTGGAGCCTGTTGTTGGTGTGCAGCTCATATCAGCAGCCTAATGGAAATTATTCAGTCAGGAGAATGTTATTTTAACTTCTGGTGTATTTAAAATGTCTACACTGATGTATTTCCAAACAGAAAACCACATAGCAGTAGCTTGAACATTTACCCTATTCTGACCCTGGTTTTAATGCTTTTGAACTTTATTGAAAACCACAACCTTCAACAAAATATGCATTGAATCCAAAATGTTTAATACTGGCCATCCTGTAGTGAATGCTTTAAAATAAAAACGTACTTCTAAAAATATCCATGAGGATATTATGCTTTCCAAAAATATGCTTAAAAAAATCCTCAGTTTATTTGCAGAGAGAATAAAAAGTCTGTCACTGTCTATTTCCCCTTCCTCTAAGTTTATCCCTTGCAAAATTATTTGTCATTTCTTGTTTTTCCTGTATAGTTTAAGGTTTTGAAGAAATCTTTGCTGATTACCTGTATGAGAAGCCAGGGAGTGATCTTTCTAATCTCTGCTATGAAACCAATAAGGGGACTGCTTCTACTTGCTTACTCATGGCCTTTCAAGAAGCCCCATATCTAGAAATTTTTTAGAAATTTTTTCTAAAGAGTTAATAAAATCATAAAGGTTTTAGGAGAAAGACATGGGTTTCTGCCTGCATGTACAGTGCATTTTCTTAGGTTTTGCAAATCTCTTGCAAACGATGTACTTCATGCACATAAGTAATTTTGCTTTGCACATTCATAAGTAGGTTTTTTTTGCAGTCTTGAGGAATATACACAGGTATGTATGGTGCTGAGGGTGCTGTGCAAGGTAAGAACTTGGGTATCTCCTCTGAAAACTGCATTCCTCAATTCAGTTTCAAAGTAATTTCCAAGTAATTACAAATTCTTCTGTTATTTATTAACAGGGGTTTTATATCCAATGCCACATCCTCCTTTGATAATGTCTTAAGAGTTTTACACAAGGATCTAAAATCTGAAGTTTGATGGTCTTGAACTCTTAGAGTAATGTGTCCTGAAAGCTTGTCTTGAAGGAGAGATTCATAATCAGCTCAGGGCATCTGGCTCTTGTGGCTTGCTTCTGAAGTACATTAAACAGACTGATACTGAACTATGCAACTGTACTGGGGCTTATTTGCTATAGGCGTGCTTCATCTTAGGTAGGGGGACTTCAAAGACCTCATTCTTGGATGTCATTGATAGGAGCTTGCAGGAGTTCCCAGTGGACTGGGCTGATGCATGTGTGAACTCATTCAGCCAGTGAACTGTTTCTTGCAGAAATGACAGCCTGTTATCAGGAGATGCATGGGCCGTCTTTGAGGCTTGCTTGCACTTACAGTATACCCAGAATATCATTACCTACCAGTTTCTATAAATTCACCTTTTCCAGACAGTATGTGAGAGGCACATGTTTAAACAAGATAAAGAGATTTAACAGAACTGAAGGTTGATCATCTGTTTCTCTACAATTTAAATGAAGGTTTTGCAGCTCTCCTGTTTCTTCCCAGGCCAGTCCCTCAACTGCAGCTTGGAGGGCTGAACTTCCTTAGTGATAAGAGTCCATAATGAAAGCGAGGAGCTGAGTAAGGTTTTCAGTCACACTTTCAGGCTGCTTCGGGCATCCTTTAGTAGTTGACAGCTATTTGCAGTTGCCAGGCCATTAAAGTGGTTCCGTACAGGACTAGGAAGTGAGCTATTGTTACAGTTCAACTAAAGCAAGATTGGCAACTGACACTGTGCTAGAAATCCTTCCAGCCCCTTTTTGGTCTTATATTTATTGCACATGTTACTTCATTCTCAAATGCAGCAGATTTTGCAGCTTGTTTTGCATCAAGTGCCAGTGGCAGGGAAGCTGTTTTTGTAAGTGCTATGAAAACAAGTTCCAGCAAAACTGATCTTTATCAAGTCCCATTGAAAAGGCTGCACATACTGAATAGTGAAACAGGCAAGTTAAATTTTAATCTGGGTTACATAAAAGGTTGTTCTTAAAGTGGCACATATTGGCATTGTGCTCACACCCATTAACTTATGGCCAGAAAGTGAAAAAGCCAAGAGACATGTAGAACCTCAGTGTGAATCCATCTGTGCATGTGTGTATAAGCAACTTCTAGGTAGGGTAAGAAACCTATCTGCAGCATCCTGCTTATTGCACAGTTTTGTTTTTCCCATGTGGGGTGTGGGGATGGTGCCTTGCAGATTATGAGTTACGTAATTCAACAGCTCTTTCGGGGGGAAGAGTCCAAGTTTTGGAGACCTGCTGTCAAAACACTGAGAATCTTCTTATGTAAATTTACAGGGGTGGAAAGGCTGTGCCTAGAAGCCTGTATGTAGCCTGAGCAAGGAAGATTCCCCAAACAAAGGCAAAAGAATGAAACACTTGGGCGTAAGACAACCTGCATTTAGTGTATTAGAGTTAGTAAAATTTAGTTGAATTGCCAACATACAATTCTAGCCATTTAATTTTGAAAGTATAGGCTCTTGGTTGCCCTTTTTTTTTGAAGGAACTGGAGTTACCACAAGGAAGTAGTAAGTGAAGACACACATGCGTTGGTAAACCAGACTGTGACTCCTGGGAGATGTAGGATGGCATCAGGGCAGAGCAGGAAAAATGAGAACATAAACTGATGCTTTAGTTTTTTGGGGTTTTTTCTAATAGTATTTCTAATCTGTAGTGAAACCTGAAGCAAGATTTTTTTTCCCAGCTAATTTCTGATCTTTAATATATAGTTTAAAGTATTTTATTTATAAAAGGTTTCTTTTCTTTATTTTAAAATTAAATGGATTTTTTGTATGGAATTAAGAAATTTTTTTTGTGTTATAAAGTTGCTCTTTAGGGTATTTTAAGATCTAAGAGCAAGTAAGTTGTAGCATACCAAATTGAGACATCATTTACATACCTGTGATGCCTATTAATCTACATCAGAGGCCTTTCATATTTACTCCTGTGTATCTCAGATGATAAAATGGCCCGAGGCATTTGGTTACCCTTTGGTTTCAAATGCTCTTTCATTAGCATTGGGTATGACTTCATTTAGATGCAGGACTGCTTCTCAAATTGCCATGGGGAAATTTTTGCTTGTTTTACTTTTTGCATGGGAATTAAGTCGTAATCAAAATCCCAGGAACACTGCTGTAGCTAAAAGTTAATCAAGCGGATTGCAATGGCCAGCTGCTGGGAGTAGTAGTAGGGCCAGGTGAGAATGGTACATGCAGAAGCATTTGAAGTGACAGAATACAAAACAACCTCAAGAGTCGGAGGGCCAAACTTAATTTCCTTAACCTACTTGCTGCTGTCTTTAGGAAAGCACAAAACCTCCTTGTTAACTGTATTTGGTCCTCAACACAGTGTTAGCTGTGTCTGCAGCACAGTGAAGTCTCAAAATGGTGAGTCATTCAGCCCTCATCTGTGAGGAAAGATCAGAGCAGGGGGGGAGAGTTAGAGATAGGGAGATGGTCCTCCATTTTGTCACAAAAGCTGTGTGTTTTATTAAAGGTTGAGTTAGGCTCAATCTGTGGCCCAGGAAACCTAACCACACAATAAAATAGCATGGTTTGTTGGACAAAAACAATTGCTGAGCCCACACTTGACACATTTTAATGATTAAACCTGACTTCCTCTCCTCTGTTGCTATGGTCTTACACTTGCTTGCACCAAATCTATGTGGGTAATTGTTTGCTTGTATACACTGCCAAGCATTATTTAATTTAAAAAATGTGCTTGGCAGGGGGAGTTGGAAGCTGGAAAAAATGGAATTTATGTCAACAATGCAAATGGTTCCCAAAAAAGCAGAGTGAACATGTGTGCAAGAGAAGATGTGTGCAAGACATAAGCAGTGCTGTGTGTAGTTGCTGACAATCCCAAAAGCAAGCATTAGCAAAGGTATCTGACTGAAAACTTCAGAAGCCACACATCACTATGCTATCCTGTCAGGATAAGGAAAGGCAGGGTCTGCCTTTCCAGTGCTCCGTAGTCCCTGTTCTAGTGCTTACACTGCATCTGAGTAAGGCCCAGCTCAAGAAAGCAAAAGAATGTTCCTGCCTGTGTGTTTCTCCTGATAACAAGTGGCTTGGGAAAATTGTGCTGCATCACTTAAGAATCAGTGGGGTACGTCTGCAAAACCATCTCCATTTGGTTTTCATTAAACAGCAGACTGTCTTCTGCATGTCTTATAGACTGCTGTATTTTAATCCCTGAAGACAGTTAAGATTAAGCAGGTACACCACCAAAATAAAACAAAAGGACTTGTTGTTTTTGAAGTGTGGCTACCCCAAAAAACTGCCATTGGATTATGTTGTGTTCAGAGGAGAGATGTGAAAGTAAGCAGCACACGGTCCAAAAGATGGGTAATGTTTAAAGCTAAGCCCAGCTCTAGAGAGAAGTAGTTATATGTCTTGTGTGCTTTATTGATAGGCTCCTAAGTTAAGCGATGTGGGAAAACATATCTGAATTTCAGCTGGAACATTTTCCCTCTCTATCCGTGTAATCATTGTTTCCTTTCTTGCTTTTCCAAAGACCTATAATTACTGCTTGAGCAGACAAAACATGCAATTGGAATTAAGACAACTATAGTAAGCAGCTGTCTTTATGTTAGTGATCACGTCAAGGAGGGCAGATCTGAATTAAATTTGCAAAGCATAAATTTTCCTTGTAGCCAAATCAACCGAAAGTAACTCACTCCTTATCATCTGCTCAATGAAAGTTTCCAGCAGTTGTACTGTAAATATACCCTGAAACTATTGTAATGGAAAAATAATTGTTGAGCAGTCCAAATGCTTTAAGGGATGATCAGTCCAGTGGTGTCATCAGAGCTCCCTGGCCCTAAGGAGACGAGAGCAAATGTCCATTTTTTGTCCAAATGTGTATTTTTCAGCCAAAATATAGTTGTGATGAGATTCCAGCTGCATAATTTGACCCATTAAAGGTAAAAATTCCTTTTCATTGCCATGGGTACATGCTTGCACATTATTAAAGCTAATAGATAGATATTCTCAGTCTTGCCTTAATATGTAATAACTTTACTGCTTACAAATGTGGCATTTTAATGCACTATGAAATGCCAAAAATTATAATTGAAATCCTAGAATCTGTGTTATACATACTGTTTGCTTTAGGGAATGAAATGGACAGGATAATAGCCTCTGTGTGCCAGGGAAAATATGTGAGATGCTGTTCGTCAGCAGGGATCCCCCTCTGTGGTGCTCCATTTTGCATGGTGCAGCAGAGCAAAGGCAGCTCAAATTCCTGCGTCTTGCTGGAATCTGTGGAGCTGGATCTGGCACACGTAGGGAGATGAGAAGAAGCATGAAACTTGTCTTTGGGTTGTCACATGACAGCTCAGGACAGCTCATTCAGAGAGGACTTGAGAGCAAAGGCTTTGGACTTGAAAGAACTCCACACAGAGACTGCTTAGAATTCTGGAAATGACCAGTTCACTGTAAGTCAAAAAGAAGGCTGAGCTTGGTTACAGATGATCTTAGTTCTCAGACCCTCCTCCTCTTTTCCTCTAAAATGCTGGAGTAACAACAAAACACTTGTTCAACAGGACAAGGGAGCACTTGCCACTTCTTGTGGTTGACGTGCAGAAAGATGTCAGTAGAAGCGATCCTCTCCACGTGGCAGTGACTACTTAATAATATATATGATAAAATCAGCTCAGTTGAAGGAAAGAGAGATGGTGCAAAATGTTTAGCTATAGAAACTATCATAATGTTCTCTGAGAGATACCTGAGATATATATATTTAAAATCTTCTAAGGCAAGGATTTTTTTCAAAGTAGCACTTTCTTAACTTAGAAGAGTTCTGCCGAGCAGCATTCCAAATATTTTTCTGTCTGGACACCCACTGAGATTATCAAATGTATCTTTATAGAATAAAGGAAAAGTCAAATATCCACAGGTAGACTGTACAAACAGTTCTCAGATTAATTAGCCACCTACTCTAGTTAACTGAATTACTTTCTTAGCAATTGCTTATACAGCACCTCAGCCTTCATTCAGTTAAGGCTATGAACCTCAGTATTTCCAGTGTCCACAGTCTTGAACCTTTTCCTCAAGGTAGCACTTGTCATCCAGGAAGATATTACTTCCCAGCACAGTGAGGAAAAGGGCTGACACCCAGCTGTTTACCAGCAGCACCACGGGAGCACTTAGCAGGGGAGTTAGCAGCTCACAAGTGCCTTAGTGACAAACCCTATGATGTTCTGGTCTATGCAAAGGACTGGAAATTTCTTTGGGCTGGCACCTGTAGAGGGTGAGACTGTTTATATTGCTCATTAATTGCTTCACTTAATTTTTAAGTGATAATTGTGAAGCTATAAAATTTTAATGGATTGAAATTATTTAAGCTATTGTAAGATATTTAGTGGAAGCAGCTTTCCCTCCTTAATATAAATTAATAGATAACTAATTATAGCTAGGACTGGAGAGACAGTAATGCCAGCACCAGTGTTGTTCAATAGAAGTGTTTAAGTGGGAAAAGGTAGAATTTTGTAAGCAGATACTGGATCTGATACAGAGTTGACCAGGGAACTTGTATTTGGTCTTGAAACATATTATCAAAAGAGAAAAGTTTAAATGTTCAAGGGAACCTGAAGTATGGTTTTAAAGTTGATGGTGATTTCTGAGATTCTCAAAGACTTTGAGTCAGCTGATGACAAACTGAGATGGGATCTGGTTTTGATGGAGATGGCATAGAAAATAGATCACATTTATGGGCTACAAATTCTACGGTAGCTGTTCTCCAGCTTGAGTCCTGTGGCATTGTGCTTCATATAAACACACAAATTGGAGCGATGAGGAGAACTCTATTAATTTGTAAATATATCATATGTTACTCTATTAGTATGGTCAAACTATCAGCCCAAGGCCCACCTTCAGTTTGTCAGAACCAGTGGTTTGGAGGGAGGTGGTAGGAAACAACTAGCAGGATGTTATCCCAATATGTCAGCTAAACTTCTCTTCCTGTTGACTCACAGCCCTGAGCTTAAACTGGGTTAGCATATATAGCCTGCAGAGTTGCCCCCAAACCTGGCAAGGGCCTTAAGAAGGACTGAAAAATACTTCCTGTTCTCAGTCATCAGCTCCGCAGTTTGCAATGCCACCTGTTACTCTGTACACACTTGAATGGGAAGTCCCAGGCTCAGCAGAATAAACACTGACCACGCTGAAACCAATTGGTACACTCTAGTTTTAAGGAAGGCAGTATTTTGCCAGGGAGGTCTATTGCCTTGTGTCAGAAATGGCAGAATCTCAGCAAGAGGAAAATAGAACTTCTTTAACTGAGGTACCACAGAGAAATATGAAATTGAGCCAGGTAAGCAGCAGTCCTCAGATAAGGCACATTTGCAATTGCAGCAGCATGTGATGGTGACTCAGTTTTGGTTGCTGAGAACATTAATGATCTATTTAATGTACTATCTGTGATGGGTTAATAATTGTAACTCTTGGCCCCTACCGCAAGGACATGGGGTTCAGCCATTTATTCATATCAGAATTTCTGCTAACTTGGTCTTAACCAGTGGAGTAGATTAACTATGTGCTGGGATCTTTTCTGTTACAAGGACAATAGTTACACATTCCAGGAAAAAGAGAAAAGACAAGTCAGTGAAACAGGCTGGAATAGACCCATAACAATTCATTTCTAGTCAAGAACAAAAAGTAATACTTTAAATTTGTCCCTGAAATAAAGAAAGATGTAGTTTGGTTGGTCAGTATGGATTTGTGGATATGCCTGCAACAGAGAAATAGAATAAGCAGTGGGACTGTATAATGAATTTCCCTAATAGGCTCAACATGAAGGAAAATTTATTGGTGCTAAAATAATAGGTCATTTGTGTCCAGCCCTGTGAAGATGATGAGTTTTTTCTATCCAAGAAGTTACTTCATGTAAGAGGGGAGCTTACAGACCATGGGTAAAAATATCTTGATCTTTGACCTTGTTTGTTGGAGGTTATGTAACTTTTCACAGATAATTCTTTTTCTGCATTGATGAAAACCTATTGAGCTGTTATTTAATGCTTAGCCACTGCACTATGCTTTTAAAAAGGAGGTCACAAAAGGATTTTGTCTCTCACTGTCATAAAAGGGTGTACAAATTTTTGTCCTGGGTCTGTTCTCCTTTTCTCAGCTGAAGTTTTTAGTTCTTTGAAATAAAAAAGGTGCCTTCCTCTGAATCATGGAAAAATACACTCGCCTGTGGCAAATCAGTGATAAAAATATACAGGTAGAACTAGCTAATTAAACACAACTGTTCAGTCTCATTTTAGATTCTTCATCTGAGACATCTCTGCTGTGGTGGGAGAGTAAATTCAACCAAATATAGTTAATTTTCTGGGCTTAAAAAAGAATGTTTTGTTGTGCTTTCCACTTAAAAACCAGAAAGTCCTGTGAGAAGGAAACTATAGATGCTTTCTACTCATTTTCTAAAGGCAGAAATCCTCCTGAATGACGTGAATGCATTGATTGTTCTTCTACCTACATTTCAGAGCAGAAGTGCTGGCAGACAAAGGAATCACACCTCTGATTGCAGAGGCATGTGCATTTGATCTGATGGTTTTGGTGTGCAGGATTTGTACCTGTGTTTATACCAGTTCTCTTACTTGATAATAAAGCAGCATACACACCAAAAGCCAACACACAGCAACTCCTGCCTGGGAGTGGTGGACATGTCACAGTGAGTGGTGGGCACATTGTCTATGTGAAACTTGGTTTAGGTCATTGTTTATGCCCGGTATACATTTATTTAAGAAGAGAACATTCATTTAAGAAATTTTGCAGTCTGATTTCCCAGTAATTTCAAGGGTAATAGGATGTCTAAATAAAATCCTGTGAATCTGGATATAGTCTGCAATCCATGGGATCACTTTTAGCTTCACTAAACTCTTTACACGTTTACATTTAAACACTGAAGTGGGTATGCCTTTTGGCATTCATTCCTCTTAAATCTTAACTGCAGCAGGCGATTGGTACTTCTTCTCTTGGTTTATTTAAGTTTCTTTTGAGTTTTGTTATAGAAAAGAGCCCAAAATGCATGAAAAGGGGTAGTGTAGGCATTAAAAAAGTCAGGAATCAGGAAGCTGAGAGGGTCGAATGAGTCACTATGAAGAAATTACAGCCACTCCTACCTCTTGTAATTTTGACTGTGTATTGCTCCTACAGGTATGAATTCTCTAAAAGAGTTCATTTGAATTTTTAATACAATCTTCATTGCCAGAAAAGATAAATAATACCATTGTATGTATTGTGCAAAAACTTTAGCACTTTTATCTCAGGTGTTCATTTCGGTATTCCTAAAACATGAGTTCAAGCATTGGAATGGTCCTCCTGTCTCAGTAAGAATATTTTGCAGTTCAGCCTGGTTTCTATCAATCTTACTTCCTTGAAAAGGGATTCTTCTGTTGCTCCCAATTCTTTGGCTTCCCCTGAGACAGTGAAGAATGGTGGATAGGATTTCTGTAAGCAGCATCTAGATATGATTCCACTGACACTCATAAGAAAAGTGATCTGCATTCCGTGGGGAAGTGCCTGCTCCAAACAGAAAACCCTGTCTCAGAGAAACCCATGCTGTTTAGGTGGGGTGCCCTAGCAGATAATGTTTCAGCTTGGATCCCAGGTGCACAGCCCTATCTTAGGGAAGTGTGAGCACCAAGACGGTGCAAAAGTGAGCAGAAATAAACTCAGAAGAGAAATAAGAATGAGAGTATTACTAACAGAGGGAGGGTGGTTGGAACAGCACCATCAGGTGCATAATGATCCAAGAGGAAAAACACCTAGAGAAAGAAAGCAGAGAGCTTAATCTAAGTACTACTTGATGTCACTAACTCACCAGTGTAAAGTTGTGGCTGGAGCAGGTGGGAGAGTGCAGAGCAGCAGTGAGGAGGTGGCCTGGGGAGCTCCAGGCAGTTGGCTGGTGTTATTCTCACCAGCAAAGAATGTTCAAGTGCCTTATCAAGGTGGCAAGAATATCTGAATCCTCCTGGGTGTATGTGATCTGACAAACATCTGTCTCTTTTTTTTCATTTGTGCTTTTCTTGTCACACTGTGCAGGGTCTTTCAAGGGAGCCCAAATGGACTCACCCAGAAGATGGTTATTTAAAAGGTGAATGTAAAATTGAATGAAGGGGGGTTTTGTGATTTTATTCTCTTTTTTTAGTGATCATTAGTCATTTGCAAAATTTTCAGCATGTGAATGCACCAAATGTCTGAACTGAGTGATTGGTATATGTACCCTAAGCCCCAGTTAAAACAAGTAAACAGACTCTGATTTCTTTCTT
>JANRMJ010000079.1:30621078-30631156 GCA_025584955.1 Alethe diademata | reverse complement strand
TCCAGGCTTACTTCTGGGATTGGGCATAGCTCAGAGAAGCCACAACAAAATTCCAAAGGGAAGATGTATGAGAGTTTTTCTTCAAAGAGCCAACTTTGGAAGCCCAGGGGCTTTGAGTTAGACAAGGGAAGTGCTGTGCATGTATGCTGGGGCTATTTAATTTGAATATGTACGTGGTTCAAAACTGAAACAAAAACAACTCATTGGGACACTATTTAACTTGAACTGACTTCAAATAACTTGTATATGTTTTTAATGCACTTTTTCCACGTCTAGAATGCTGAGATGTCATGAGACTTATTAAACAACAAAGATGTTTCTCCTGGGCTTGTGGTGGGCAGGGTAATTGGGCTCAGAGATCAAACAAAGATACAGATTTTTAAATTTAGACTTTTCATGTATTGCCTTATAATAACGGGTGTATTCACTAATGGTCCTACATCTTTTTTATTCTGCTCACAGCAGAATGTATTTTTTTTTTTGAAGTTCATCAAACTTATTGTAATCTAGGTAGAGTTAAGGTGGTATGCATATTCCTTTAGTTAACACATGATGAAAGATGACTGGCATGTACTGGAGGTAATCTGACAAACAAGGCATTAAATATGCGAGTAGCTGTACTTGCTTCAGTGGGATTAGTTATGTGCCTCAAGAGAGAACCTGACGTGAATATATTACTAGCCTATGGCTACTGTTCACACAAACCTGAGGCTGCAGGAAATGCAGAATGAGTATTTTCAGGCTGACAGTTTTCATTTTGCATGCTCGAGATGAAGTGGAACATTTTCAACATAACTGGAATGGGATAAAAGTTATGAACAAAAAGAGAGCTAAGTTTACTAGCTCTTTATTTTTTTTTCTTCATTCACTACTAAGTGTGAACATCTTATGGTTCACTTATTCTGATGAGACTGGAAAAGTTTCCACTGAGCTACAGACAGTGACTAATGCAACAACCCAAAATGAACGGTTTGTTCAGATTTCTCCCAAATCTCTTAATCATCCTAGTTTATGTAATAGAGATTCTAATTCTTCGTCTCCCTATGCACATGAGACAAATGAGATTGTACTACTCAGCATATGGGTCAATGAAGAAAACAGTGTTTTTCAAGATTTTTTTCTACTGCAGATGCCTAGTCTTGGATAAAGAGGGAGAAAAAAGGAATAAAAAAGGAATAAAAAAGGAATATTGTGTGGATGACTCCAGTGTGAAGACCAAAACAGAGAAAAAAAGGGGAAGGAATATTTTGGTATTCAAAGATTTTCTTCTCTATTATTCAAGATTTCCTCTAGTGAATCAGACTAATTCTGAATTTAGACTTCTGCCACTAACTTTGCATTCAACTTTATCATGACAATGTTGTCATATTGGAAATTTTCTGAAGTGAGGTATTTCATTGCCTTTAATCTGACAGTCACAAGCTCATTTCAGCTTACTTTTCTTCTATGGATCTTAGAAAATGAGTTTTAAATGAGTTTTTACAGTAAGTTTTTTCTGAGAAAATCACAAGATTGTGAATGAAACTACCCAGAGACCTCAGGCATCATGTTTTTAGTTATGAAAGAAAGAAGTCTTCAGCTGTAAAAATGGAACAATAGATTTATTTCTGTTGCCTGGACTTAAAAACTAGACCCCGTTTAACATTTTTCTTCTTTGTGTGTTTGAGTGAAACACCAGAATTTAAAGCTAATAATTTGCATGTCAGAGTGACTCATAAGATAAAGGAAAGGCTGGGGATGCTGTCTATCTGGGCTTTGGTAAAGCGTGTCCCACAGCATCTTCCTGGAGAAACTGGCTTCTCCTGTTGTGAAGGGGGCATTCCTTGCTGAGTGAAAAACCTACTGGCTGGGTTGGTCCAAAGGGTGGTGGGGAACCAAGCCCCATCCAGCTGTCAGCTAGCCTCTAGTGGTGTTCCCAAGACTCACTGCTGGAGCCAGTTCAGTTTAATATCTTTATTGATGATCTGGATGAGGGGATTGAGTGCACCCTCAGTAAGCTAACAGAAACCCAGCTGGGCAGGAGTGTTGATGTGCTGGAGGGCAGGAAGGTTCTGCAGAGGGATCTGGACTGGCTGGATTGATGGGCAGAGGAAAACAATATGAACTTACACAAGATTGTGTGCCAGGCCCTGCCCTTGAGTCACAACAGCCCCAGGCAGCGCCACAGGCTGGGGGCAGAGTCACTGCAAAGTGGCCCAGCAGAAAAGGACCTGGGGGTGCTGCTGACAGCAGCTGGACATGAGCCAGCAGTGCCCAGGTGGCCAAGAAGGCCAATGGGACCCTGGCCTGTTCCAGCAGTAGTGTGGCCAGCAGAAGCAGGGCAGGGATTGTCCCCCTCTACTCCGCAGTGGGGAGAACACACCCCAAATCTTGTGTTCAGTTCTGTACGCATCAGTACAAGGATCACATTGCTCTCTACTATTACCTGAAAGGAGGTTGTAAAAAGGTGGGGATCACTCTCTTCTGCCACATTCCATGTGAAAGGCCAATAGGAAACAGTGGTGATGCCAGATTAGATAGTAGAAATATTTATACTGAAAGAGTGGTTAGGCATTGGAATTAGTTGCTCAAGGAGGTGGTGAGCCACCATCTGTCAAAGTGCTCAAGAGGCATAGATCTTGGAGATATGGTTTAAAAGTGATTATGGTGGTGCTAGGTTGACAGCTGGGCTGGAAGATTTGAAGATGTCGTTGAACCTTGATGATTCTGTGATTCTCTCTCTGGATTCTGCAAGTTAATTGTGGAAAATAGGTTAAAGAACCATCTGTAGGGGAGGATTCACAACCTATCTCAAGTAAAGAGAACTGTGCCTGGAGTAATTGCACTTCTATTCTCCAAAGTACCCAGAGTATCCTCTAACTCTTGTTTCCTATAGAAAAAACAGCTGAACTCTGTACTCTGGACATCAGTGAACAGTGATGACAAAACACCACCCTGAATTTCAAATAGCTTAGGGCTGGGAAACATTTGTCTTTAAACTCTCCAGGGTACTTCAGGTGGTAAAGTAGCAATTGATACTTAAATACTCAGCAGCTTTTACAAAACTACTTCTACTTAGTATTTTCTTTCCCTCAATGCGGCAATAAGATCCTGATGACATACTTGATAGTTTTTATTTCTTACATCACTATGAAAACATTCCTCTTTCAAAAGTTCTTGTTGCTCTTGGACACTGCCCTAAAGTAGAAACAAAATGAGAACAAAAAGTCAAAAGTGACGTGTAAGATATTCAGCACTGTATTTATTGTGTTCTATCAGGATAGGCAGCTGACTAAACCAAGATCCAGCTCAGTATGACGCTATGTTCAGTGGGGGAAGAACAGCACTGATGCAAAGGAAGACAGCACAACCATGAAGTAGGTTGGCAGCTTTTAAAGATGCATTCTTTGTTCATGATAATTATTTTAAAGGTATTTGGTGATATGGATTGATGGATTCAAATATACAGCAAAGAAAAACCTTGATTTCAAGCGGCGAAAAGAGAGATAGAACTACACTAAGGGTTTTTTCTAAGAGTTCTAGTGGCAACTAAGACCACTAGCTGTAGCTAACACTATTGTTGAGGAAATAATATGCTTATACTTTACACACAATTCCTTTATGTGTTCCCTTTTTGAAGAAATACGGTGGAGGGGGAGGGAGAAGGTACAGTAAGCCCTGAATTAATTGTCTTTTCTTGACATATTCTCTAGGCAAATGCGGTGCTTTCCCTAACAATTTTTTTTTCATGAATTGAAATAAAATTTCTTGGTTAAAAAGGCTATTGCTTCAGTAGAGTTGATTTTATGATAACACAAAAAAAGAGTATAGTTTATGGTATTACATGGAAGTCACTATGATGAATTGAAGTATTTGCAGAAGAACATATTTTGATATTGAAAGCCAAACTTCAGGATATTAGGCCTTATTCCAAATTGGATGAAACCCCAAGGCATTGGCAGGTATAACCATCTAAGAATTCATCTCTTCCACATGCTTTTTTTAACATCCTTGACAGCATTTTCATGGGATTTTTCCAGTCAGGTCACACCTAGTGAAAGATCTGGGGAGACAGACAGAACTCTAAAGAGGCTAAACAGAGCAGTTTGGCCAGGATGCTTGGCCTTCAGGTTCATTTTTGTGAATATTTATTAACTGCACTCGTATGGAGCTTACCTGAAATTTACGTTAGTATAACTCATTGCAGAACTTGTATTTGAGTCCAAGTGCCCAGTGTGAATAAACAAAGTGATTGCATTTTAAGGGTGAAGGCTTTGTCCCATGGTTACTGTGGACAACAAGTGAATATCATACTGCTATATACCATATTGCTTCCTCCTTTTTCAGTTGTTTATTGCAAGCATGGGTGTACTAAAATTATTTCATTATGTTCATCTTCCACAGAAGTTCCAGTGTCTGTACATTCTATTGCAGAGGGGACTTTAAAATCTGTTGCTGCAGATGAGAACAGAGAAAATGTTAAAATTTGAGAAAATTCTGAACATTTTTGAGACCTGTCTGAGTCCTAAAAGAAAAAATGTAGAGTTTTAATTCCTTTCCTGTCTAGAGATTTAATTAATATAATGATGACATCAGGAATGTATCAGTAATAGTGTTGGTGAGTCTGTTAATGCCTGAGGGGACACAGGCGGAACTGCAGGTGCACTCACCAACGCTTCGGACATTACTGATCCTTAGGTTTGAGAACAGGTATCTCATTGTGGTTTAGTTCTCTATAAAACAAGAATATTACACCCTTTTTTACAAGCAAAATGTGTTTTTACACATTTACAAACAATGTGTTTTTAAAAAATCAGAAATCCATTTATTATTATTACTGTGTGGTCCTTCTCTTATCTCCTGTAAGCTGAACTGAGCTCTACCTGTTTTATCCTCCTTTGAGATCAGACAATTACTTTCCCTACTTTTTTTTTTTTTGAGAACTAACAGTCCAGAAGTCTTCTGTCTCTAGGTGCTGAGTTGAATTCTACCTGCAAATGAAGAGAGAGAGTAACACAAATATATGTGGCCAAAACATAAATCATGTCAGCTAGCTCATTTTTCCTCATAAGTCATATGAAAGAGAAGAAACCTTTTCAGTAATGTAAATTTTACCATATTCATCCAAACTGTTAGGGAAGCATGGAACATTTTAATCTTCCTATTTGCCAAAATGAGCCTGTGATGTCAAGGGTGATGCTACCTTGCAAATACAGCATTTGTTTTGCCCTTGGGTTGCTTTATCAACTCACAAGTTGTATCCTGACATCAGGTGCCACTCATGTTAGCAGTCTAGCCATAGATGAGGCTTAAATTGAGACAATCAGCCAAGCATGTAGCCACATGGCCTGGAATATACAGACTGTGACTTATTTTAGTCTGAGTGAAAATGTGTGCTCTGTAGTGAAGAAGTGCTTTATGTAGTTTCAGATTGGGACATCAATATGCACTGCAAAGCCCCCTGTGCTCTAAAAAGCTAACCATGTTTGAGCTATGTAGATGCTCATTGCTGGATTTCAAGGCCTCTTGCCATACAGTCCTGAAAGAAAAAGAGAGCTTTAATTACATCTGGTATGTATTTTAGTGCAGAAGATTTCAGTCACTTAGAAGGCTTAAAAAAACCTTTATATTTTGAAGGCTGGGAGAACTATCAAAAACTATCCTCCAGTGACTTCTACAATTTTTATACCAGACATTTTAAGAAGCAAAATGAAGCATCTTGTGAGCCTTTCCATGTCATAACTTCACTTTAGTGCATGCTCTCCATTCTCAGTAACACAAAGCTGACACATTAATGTTCTGAATGGAGGGAAGACATTCAGCAAGCAACTCTGGAGGGAAGAGATTGATTACACTCTGATAATGGTATGAATAATTTAGATGTCTGAAGTAATGAGAACATGAATACTGATGCTAAGAAAATATGTGGGGGATACCCTCAAGAAAAACTTGCTTCATGCCTTCCTCATTCATTGACAAAATAAGTTGAATACTCTCTTACCCATGTAAAATGAGCATCCCACTTCATCAACCTAGAGTTTGCTTCAGATGCAAAGAAGGTTGCAGGGCAGTTTTATTTTAAGGCCAAAAAACCTGCAGATGTAATTCTAGAGACTGTTGGTGAACTCTTTCAACAACATGACCTGGGAAATGACCTAGCTCCCAAGCTAGTACAGGGAAGAAAAGCAAACAGAGCTTCACCAGTACTTCTGTGGAGTTTGATAATTCTGTTGCTAAAATTTCTTTTCCACGTAGGCAATGGACTATCACAAGAGTTTTGAGACAGGTCATTGTTGAAGAGACCCGTTATTCAATTTCTCACCACCTTTGAAAGGTTACATACTATGAATTTTCAGATCTTGATTCTTAAAAATGTTTTCTGATTTATGACAGTAGAGACTAAAGGGTTACTGGAATGTCTCTCTGTCCGACAGGGGTTTCAGGATGGATTTTATTGTCACCCCACTGTGCCTTTCAGTTTGGCAACTTCATGTGTATTCTAAGTACAAAATATACAAGTATGAAAAGAACACAGCTAGATTTTCCTTAAAGATACTCAGAAAGTATCTTAGATACCAATTAATGAATCATTGAAATTATTCCAGACACCAGTAAATAAACCTCCATTTGTTGTAGAAATGTAGTTAATCAGAGAGAATATTCTGAATAAAAAAAAATTATATTCCTTTCCCAAAACTATAGGTTTAACTTTTTGAAGTAAATAGTGGTAATATGTAAAATAAAAAAGCCCCATATACGAGTGACAGCAGATGATGGGTCGGTAGTAACAGAGAATGATTTGTGTGTGGGTTGGTGGGACAGAAGAGAGGACCTTCCAGTTTGATTACAAATCAAGTTGATTATCAGAAAATTAGTTTCCATCTGAAATTATGGTTGTTACAGTTGTTTTATGGTATATCCTATGGATTTTCTTTTCCAGTGGCTTGGTCTAGACTCTGTTGATTGTCACTATCGAAGCAAAAGTCAGCCAAGGGGCACATTTATGTTACAAGAGTTTTTGAAAGACACAGTGATCTTCAGTTTGCTGGTCTCATAGTCAGGATTTACTTTCTAAAACAGTTTCAACAGCTAAAAATCTTCAAAGGTAAATACTAAGAAGCAGTTAGTTCACTAAAAGTATGTGTTCCTAAGTAAATCTGAACATTGATAGGTGTTATTATAATTTTTCTTGTATGCTTGAGGCTGATGCTGTTGGATAGGCAACTCAGTGCTCAAAAAACTTCATCTGAAAACACCAACATCGTATCTCTTGCCATGATTATGGCTTCCCATTGTTTCTAGTGTATATTTTTATAAGACAGTGATGAAAACATACTCATTTGTTGTAAATTCAACTATTCAAGCACTTGAATGCAAACAAACATGTTCAATTCTTGATCTGTGAGTAACTGTTTTTCCAGTAATTTTCCATAAGCTTTTTCATGTGTTTTGATATTAGAAGACACTGACTTAAAAATCCAAAATTTTCCCTAGTTCAAGGAGTTGATAGTGAAGTTTTTCTGGATTATATATGTCCACAGTCAATATTTGGAGAGCATAAGCCCAGATAAGAAAATCATTACTCTTTCTACTGAGTCCTCTCTGATTATATTACAGCTAGCATTTACTTACAACTTTTGCCTATTGCTTTGCTTTTTGTATTCAAAAATTCGTATGCAAGATTTTAATTGTTGGAATGTTTTCCTTGTCTGCAGCTGAAAACTACTTCAGGGTATTTGGTAATTTTTTCCTTTTGCTTTTCTATAAAATATATATATTTTAAATAAAATTTTATAAAAATTGGATAATCATCTGAAAATTCCATTACATCATGCTGAAGGTTTTTTATGTTTTTATGTTAATACAAGTCTTCTATATACTGATAGAAAATATTAGGTTCTCTCAGCAGATCTCTCAGTCTGTAAATAAATTTTTCAAATCATCTGTTGTTGTTCTGCCTTATATTTTGAACAGGATATTAAACCTTCACCTTTTAATCTTTACCAATTTATTTTATTCTTTGGCACCAGATAAGCAGTCTTGTATGGAAATGAGATTGCATCTGGACAAAACTTATTTCAAACTCACAACAAGCCCACCAGAAAAGAATTTCAGCCCCTATGTCTGAGTGCTTTTAACTGCAGAAAAAAGGGAGGTTGAATGTTATTTAAACTATCATATGTTACTTTAAGGATAGGCTCAACAGGAGAAGGAACTGTCAGACAGGCCTTCTGAGGGACCAGATTCTGTCCATTGGGGTCTTTGTTGTCAAAGCTGATCTACAAAAGCACTGTAGACCAGTGTTTCTTGCTCAGAAGCATTTCCAGGGTGGCAAGATACTCTCAGCAATACCAAACATTCAGATCTTTTGCTTTTTTGGGATAATCACTGAGATTTGCACTTCCTGTGACTGATTTATCTCAGAGTGGAATGAATTGGATACTGAATATGATGTTTGCTGATGACTAAACTGGGAAGTTTTCCAGGTAGTTAATATCCTTTTATACAGCTGAAGTTGGGTAAGATCAACTCCACCCCAAATGAAAAGTGTTTGATTTAAGAAATCTGTTCTGCTAATGTTCAGACCTGGTAAAACTGGCCCACAAGTAAGTGGAATACCATTGAAGAGGAGTCAGCACCAATTCATGTGTTACAAGTTGTAAATTATTTTAAGCCCTGTATTAATATATGGACATGTTGCCATGTAGCCAGTGCTAAGGGAAAAACAATATGTTATTAATTCTGAGGAAAGGCTGACTGGACAACAAGAAGTAAGTACTAAACCAGAAAACATCTAGCAGTTCACCTAAGTACCTCAATGCCTTCTCCATTTATCCTCACTGTTCTGTACAAACTGGATCTGGAAGAGACAGTGACATGACCAAAGGCATCATAGAACAGCCTGCATTCAGCTTTGTGAAAAAGAAACTCTGTTGTTACTTGACAGAAAACTGGGTTTAACAGTTGTAAAAGACTGATCATGATCTTAAATGAGTCTGATGCTTTATCTCTTGCAAGTTTAACTTAAGAAATTATGAGATTTAGCACTTAATGGATGCAGGTCTTGGTATTTGGGTCAACACAGGGGTTGTTCCTCTGTAGATATGCAGATTTGAAATCTCCATTACTTTGAGTAACAAATTATGGTGAATTTCATTGTGGGTATCCAAAGCAAAAATTATTCTTCATTCAGTCTTCTAGGTAAGCATGGATGGTGTTAATAAAAAGCTGAGATAACTTTGGACACTCATTGTGTCTTAGTTGGGACTGCTTGTCATAAAGCATTCAGCGACTGTGGCCTTTACTGTCCAATCCAAAAATCAAGAGCTTCTTACTGCTGCTAGAAGAAAGTTTTGTTTATGAAGGGTGAAGGCAGTTTGTAGCACTAACTTCAGGGAACCTGTCTGATCCCAGATTTTCCCTTTGTAAAGATCACCTCTTCTTGCTGTTACAGCTGTTGACATCAGTCAGCTTTTGACTGACTGGGGAAGATCAGCCTTAGCTGGACCTGATGAAGTGTCCCTGTGCTCCTGGGCACTGCCCTGTGGGCTCAGCTGTGGTGTCACTCATGCTAGCAGTGCCTGGTGGTGGCATGGTCCCACCCTCTGCAGGGGCTGGGCAGGGCTTCCACACTGCTAAATGCTGCAAGTCAGGCTTTATGGGATAGTGGTGGGCAGAGTGGGACCTTCAAACAAAGCCTGTTAGAAAAGACTTCCCACTGAGTCATATGGTTTAGGAAGAACCCCCTTGCTCTAGAGGAGTCCAGGTGAGGCTGGATCCAATCCCAACCCCAGACTTAATCAACAGTTTATGTCTAAAGATTATACAGGTCTAATAGGACCTTTATATGATTTTATCCAAAGAATTAAGGATGGAAAACTTATTTATACAAGTATATTAAATGACTTATTTAAATCTGTGGTGGTTTTGAAAGCAAAACCAGTGAGACACTCCAAGTCAGAAATACAATTTAACAGGAAAAAAAGAAAAATAAAATACATGCAATAGTACAAAAGAAAAAACCACTGACAGAATCAGAATACGACCTGACACCCCGCTAGTTAGGGTGGTGGTAGCAGTCCAGATGAAGTGGTCTTCT
>JANRMJ010000079.1:30525405-30545770 GCA_025584955.1 Alethe diademata | reverse complement strand
GAAAAAAAAAACCCAACACATTAGAAGTATTAAAATAACAAATTCAGATAATAAATTGCCAATATCAAATCGTGTCAGTATTTGGTAGGCCCCCATTTTCTTGTCATTTGAGATGCAGTGTTAAAAAAAAGACACTGAGAGTCACTTCTCTGCCCCGTCAAAAAATAGTTTATTATTATTATTAATAATAACAAAACCAGTAATAATTACATTCCTGAGTAGGCAGCGTTTACTTGTAGGCAGCATGAATTAGTAATGCAGTTACAGATATGAGACATTTGGGCATGACTTTTTTCAGTTAAGCTTATAATCCTAAAATAGCGACTCTGCAACGATATAAATAATGTCCTAATTAACAAGAAGATAGACCTCTCTTGGAATAGGAAGAGGAAGGGCACAAATTATACGACTTCTTCAGAAAAGTGTGTTTAAGACCTGAAGTGCCTGTATATTTGGGTGGTTTTCTGTTCCTTCATCGTGGACGACCTGGCTCGTTGGGCAGAGCGCTCCCTCGTGTCGAGAAGGGCGTGGTGGGTTTCACTGCCTGCACGCTCAGGGCCGTGGTGTAAGCAAAACTTACCTTATTTTAAACTATACCTATGCTTTGTGACCATATTAAATGCAATTTCTTAGTAGCTGTTAGAAAGGGTGATGTTTTTCTCCCCATTTAAATAAAAGAATAAGTATGGATGATCCCTGTCATTCAAAATCCAACTGAAACCAACATCTCTGCTTTTGATAATAGACATAATTGTTCAATCACTCAATGCTATTTAATTTTATTTCATTCTTTGTCTCAGTATGCTGCTCATACTGAGAAGTGTTCCTATATATTGATTCGTATAAGGTGTTACAAGAACATAAAATTCTACTTGGAGGCCTTGGATGCAATGCTGTTGTTTGGAGGGTGTTTTGGTTTAGAGTTTTTAGTGGTTTTTTTTCATAGTATTCTATTCTGTTCTAGAGAGAAATATTGTTCTTCCTCCAAACTGTATGCTCAATACCCTGAGTCCATTTCAGCTACAGCACAACTTTCAGCTTCTATACAAACATTTTATCAATCTTCTGTCTTCTCCCTTGAGGTTTTTGTTTGGAGGAATTCTTCTCAACATATGGCCTTTTGTCTGTATCAGTAGTTTTCTCTGAGACTTTCTGACCTGAAGCAAAATAAAACTTAACATCAGTGGTAAACAGACAGGTTGAATGGTCAACTTAAAAATTCTCTTAGGCAGCCATCCTATCCCCAGGTCAGCCCCAAATTAAGGTTGGTAGGTTCTACAGCAGCACTTCTGTCTTCTTTTGCAGGTTTTTTTAATACAAGCAAGATCCATGGGTCCCTCTTGTACTGAACAGGGGCATGAACTTAGCAAGATTCCTTGAAGAACAGTTATGAATTATAAAATCTAAATCCATTCTCGACTGATTGCCAAAGGTCTTGAAGTCATTTTCTGTGTGCATGAGAACTTAACATACTGTAAAATTACTGTTCGGAGCCTGTCCTTTGCCCCCCGAAATAGAGGGGTGAAGAGGGAACAGAGATGCACATCAATGGAATTGGAAATGTCTTAACTAAGCATACTCTGGGTATTAAGGGTGGGTTTGGGAGGATGACACAGAGCAATGCACAATATGCTCTGTGTTTAATGATCTACACAGAAATCAATCCAAGGTTTATAGGTTTATTTTTGTTGAAATTGTGCTGGTTTAATTCTCTTCAATGAGCACCAAGAAGCAAGTATTATGAATGTGATTTCCCTTTCACTTTACCTGCACGATGCATCTGCTAAAGCTAGCACTTTTATTCTGAACTGGAGGTTAAATGAGATACTGAGTTAAAATTTAGTTTCTGTAGAGGAGATCTATACATTCTGTTTCAAATTAACATTTTGAATCCAAACATTTCAGTTTTAATCAGGCTTCCTTGTTAAGTTATTCTTTTGATAGTTAAATATTTAGCTGGTGGCATGTTTTGAACACTAAAAATATTAAGGTGGCAATCAGAGTACACTTTGGCAATAAATCTTGTTTTGGGAGTCATTCTCTGTCAATAAAGCTACTATTAATAAGGATTGCTTAACCCTCGCACACAGAGATGAGGTGAGACTTCTGGGAGTGTTTCTCTAAGTTACAAAAATTGTTCAGATTTGTGCCCAAAGCAAATGTTTACAAAAGTTACGATTTTACTGGCCACTATTAAGAGGAAGTTAACTGGACAGCCTAATCACCTAGCAGCTTCTGCTAAATTCTTTAACCTGCCTTTGGAAATCTTTTCTTTCATGTAGAAATACCAATGTGTGAGGAAAAATTTTCCCCAGATGCTGGCTTTATTGTGGGCAGCCAACTCACAGAATCTTTTAAACATCCAGAGTATACCATATATTTATTGAATGAACAGAGCTATATCTTAGCACCAGCTGCCTTTGCTGTTTTCACTCGAATATCACTTTGGTGGCATTAGGTTTGCTGTTGCAAGCTTGTTTGCAATACTTTCATTCCTTACAGGAAGAGTTTGGATGTGGGAATAGAAATTCTTCTTACTGGAATCTAGGGAAAGAGAGGAGATATCATTGCTGTGCTAGTTTGCTCCCTCTCACCTTTCTCCAGGAAATTTGGAGTTTACAAAGTATTTTGCCAGTTATCATTGTGCCTCTGTATGTTCTCTTCCTATACTGTCCTAATGGGAATGGCCATCCACTTAGTGCATTTTTGTGCATCAAAGCCCTCTTGGAAGGACTAAATAAGGCTGATTCAATCTTCGTAATTCTGCTACATTTTTGTGCATCAAAGCTCTCTTGGAAGAACTAAATAAGGCTGATTCAATCTTCATAATTCTGCTACAGGAACTAGCCCTGTGGCCTTGGCACATCTTCAGTAATGCATCACTACCTCTCCTCTCACTAATTCTCTTCTAAGTCCATGTACTTCCTCTTTCAACTTCTAACTTTTCAGGCTTAAGCACATGGCATTTTATGAAACCCTGAGTCAATATAATTTGTAAATAAAATCTTTGGTTTATCTTATCAAAGAAAGGTATTAAGCTGGCTAGCATGGTCTAACTTTGCTAAATCTGTCATGTTAGATCCAGTTTGTATTCCCATGGTTTGTTTTGAAGACTGTCTGCTATTGAGTCTAATTTAATAAGTTTGTAATTGCACATAGCATTTTTACTTTGCATTCCTCACAAAATATTTATATTCTAAATTGCGCAATATACCAGGTGACCTGATAAAATTATTTAGACACCTTACTGATGGGCTTACAGTTTTGTAAGTAATTTTTAGTCTCTTGGATGAAAATTACCTGCTGTCTTGATGCAGATGTATTGTTTAGTGCTTGTCTTGTTAGGCAGTTTCTGTCTATCATTCCATTACCTTTTTACCTCTTTCTGTTCAAGAAACATAGTTCATCTTACAAAAACAGTGATAGAATTTCATTGACATAAGAAAATGTAGCTGTATCATGCTAATCTTGACTCTGCATTTATTGAATTTCAATTTACATGGTTAAAGAATGTTTTCTATATTTCTTTTCCAAGGTCAAATGCAGCTTTGGCAGCCTCATTTTTGTTTCTAAAATTCACAACTTTAGTTCCTTTTCTGTCTTGAATATTCTCAAAACCTCTATTTATTTAATGTTGTCTGGAGAGAACCTGAATTACTGTTTCACTATTTGAATTCTCTAGTTTCTGTCTACTAATTTGGTTTTCTGTAAGACAAATAAATTCTGAAAACCAAACTTGAGGAGCTAAGAAGTCATATTAATGTAAAACTCATTAATATCCTCAGTTGTAGGGGATAAGAGGCCTAAATTATTTGTGTGTTTGGTTGGTTTTTGTGCTTTGGTTTTGTTTTGTGATGCAGTCACTGCAATTTAATACAAAAGAATAATAATATGGTATATAATTAGGCCTGTAATTATTTGAGGAAAGAGGATCTAACAGCAATTACTTCCCTAGGTTTTGTTCCCCTTAGCATCATTATTAATACTTAATCAGTAATCTCCAAATTTTACTTAAATTTCACAATTCTAATTTGTGTGTGAGTTCCTGTCTGAAAAATCTTTGAAGAGCTATATTTGTATCAAATCTGAGACTGCTTTCACTTTTTCCTTAATCGTGCCAACTTTTTGCTATTTATATTACAATTCCTTTTGCCATGGTCATAGCTCTATGTTCTCATCGTTTCCAGGTATACCATTTTCAGGTATACTTTACACTTGCTTTATAAAACTCTTACATGTATAAATTTTCAGGAGAAGAACAGGGAGGGAAAGTCATGGGAGTAAAATGACATAATTTGCTTCACAATTGCTGCACCAAGGATTTCTCAGTTAGTATTTTTTTCCACATTTTCCTTTCCTCTCTTCTTGTGACCTTTCCTACTTGTTTTTGTCTCCATATAAAAAACTAAAGGTTATAATTATGACACAATCAATTTTCTGGTTTTTATTTATTTTTCTTAATTTTTTTCATGCGCTGGCCATTTCAGATTTCAGATTCAAGGTATTTTTTCCCAATCATATTAGTTCAGGAACTAGCACCAGGCAGCTTCAATGAATGGCAGGAACTTCTCCACACCCAGACATAGTTAAAGTACTGCAAATAGTGAACAAAGGAAGATCTTATGAGACTATTTTCAAGAATGGGTCAAGCACACAGTTCTCCATTTTTCTTCTCTAATTCCTGTGCTTGCTGCCTCTTTTATCTCTGTCATGAAAATTTACTTTTCTTCTTTCATTTAGACATGGCAGCTGTAACTAGCAGGCAGTTGTCTTCAGTCTCTGACCCTCAATACTTGTGCCCTCCTCAAATCATGACTGTATGCTTTTACTTTAAGGACTGAACAACGTTAATGACTAACATCCTCTTAAGGTCTGATTTTGCCTTGGTATTTTCCTTCTCCTGTCAAGCTTCTGTATGGTTTTTTTTCATCCATTGAAGTAAAATAATTTTAGAAAGGAATCTCTATTTTTTCTCATATTATAAATTAGTCAAATGAGTCACAGAGGTAAAAAATGTGCAAGCTAACAACATTCATCAGATCAGTAACAGCTAAGAATAAAATCCAGGTCTCTTGACCCCAATCCAAAGTATGTTGGATCACCCTACATTAATCCATTGAAATCAATAAAGTGGATGACTTGTTAAGTTGCTAGTCAGTACAAAAAAAAAAAAAAGGCAGGAAAAGGTATTTAAATTGGAACACAGGCTGCTGCTTGTATATGTGAAATAGTTAGCAGTTAGACTAAGTAAAAACAAGAGCACAACAAACATTTCCTGTTTCAAACTGTGTCATGGGTGCTACAGGTGAAATTTTTCTTTCTCTGTATCAGTTATGTGTGTAAATTTTTGTTGCTCTCCATAACTCATGCTTGGTAAAGCAGATTGAGATGATAACCCATCTTCCGCTTGCCTAGCCAAGAATACTTGTCATCCTGTTTGCATCATTCTCAGTGTATGTCCTTGCAATGAAGTGCACGTGCCTTGAGCACACCTGGTACCCACTGAAATCCCTGAGGTTAGTATGGCATGTGACCCTTACTTCTACCTAGTAAGGTAGTGTCCAGGAGGGCTGCCTCAGACTGAAGGAGCTCAGTCCAAGTCACTTGCCATTTCTGTGAAGTTGGGCTTGGACAGAAAGAGAGACAAAGGGCATCTTGATGTTACATACAGCTAAAGCTGAGCACATGGTATTGCACATTGACAGCCTGAAACCATGAACATCCCTGTTGTCAGCTAATGAGTGTTAAATTAGATTCAATAACACATCACAGGAAGACAATCTGATGATTTATTGGTACCTATTTAGGATGAGAGAGAGGAGGTGAGGCTTGAAGCCAGATTCCTCAAGCCATACCTCAGGCTGTAAAGGCAGGTGTGGGTTTGCTGCTCTCCTGTTGGCTTATGTTGAATCAATTCAACAACTGCTGCTTAAGGCTATTTTTCCAAGTCTCTTCTACAGCCTAATGCCTAGGGCCTTCTTTCAAAGTACAAGAGTGGGTTTAAATTCCAGCATGAGACAGCTGAAGCAAAGTCTCTCATTGCTGGGGAGAATGCTCTGCCATGGGGATAGTGGGAGAGGAAGGGAGCGAGAATATAAAAATATAAATAAAAATTTAGCAGAGGCTGCTGTCAGCTATTCTTTCAACTGGATCCTCTTCCAGGCAGCTGTGTTTGAACACCTGTTAGAAGTGTCCAAATACTGGAGTGGCTTTGATGTTGAATCTCTTTTCATAGGTCCACTTAAAAGCAGGAATTGGCTCAAAACTATATTTTGTGAATAAATTTCAAATATACTGTTCTCCTCAGAATTCCATTGTCACTCTCTGTCTGGCATGATGCCTATTTTGAAACATATTCTGCTCATCTAGCCAAGGTTTTACTTGTATTTTCCTTCTGTCCCGTTCTAGACTTGACCTTTTCACAAAAGTACCTCATAAAACAATTCTGGGTATAAAGGTTAGATAAAGTCAGATGACATTGACTATTGGCAAGTTAACTAATGTTTGCCAGATTTTACAGAAATATGCATGGGAAAGGCTTGCAGATGACCCTTGAAAGATTCTGTTATAATCAACAATAGACTTAGCATTGCAAAGATGACTTATTGATGCCTAGGTGTGATGAAAGTGAAACCTGAAAGAAACATATTGAGACAGCTGACAGTTTATGCTCTTTATTTTAAAGCAGGTGGATGGCCACCATTTATGAAATAAAGCAAAAAGATCCCCAGTTTCATTCACATGCAAAAAAGTGCCATCTCTTCAAACAACAGACTGGCTGGGTGTTGGTATGCCATCATAATCATCTGAGTAGTGCTGATACTGGTCAGTAAGAAGGGGCTGATGCGACTCATCCTTATTTTTCTTGGCACGTATGATACATGCAGCAGCAGCAAAGATAATTGCAACGAGAACCAGTGCAGTCACTATTGCAATAGTTATCATCTCTGTGACACGGAGAGCCCGACCTGAAACAAGGAAAACAAAAGGCAAGGATATTAAGAGCAATGTCAAGTGTATGGACAAATATCAGAGGTTCAGACTGAAACTCAGCATTTGTCATTATTCACTGAGTTGGGGAGTAGAAGTAATTCAAATTTTATTAGATTACTCTTGTTAAAAAATGTGAGAAGATTTCGTCTATCTTGCTCCACTCCAAAATCTGTTCTGGACCTGTCTTCTGCCACCTTGTTTGTGAAGATTTGCATTCCCTCTAGTGAGTTAATGAAGCTATTTGACATAGGAATAAGGAGATTTTGCAAGGTTAAGATCCAAATGAGAACTTCTCCTAAAATTAGGGTGGCTGCTGGGAACTTCATGCTGGAACAATCTCTGACCAGTAGCTATATCAAATCCCAGACAGACATCTGGAAAGTAAGGTAGGAAAGGAGAAAAAGGCCTTTACAAAGACAGCAAATATTGTTGGTGAAATTTGAATAAATTTCAAGAGATAAAGATATGAAGGGAAAAAAAGGAGATTAAGTATCTAGGCTTCACAGTTTACCTGGCCACTCGACTTCATAGCTGTATCCCAGGTTTTCTGGTGCAGTAACAAACATTTCATTATTGGTAACTGGAGGCCAGAAGGGCACCATGTTGTACTGTCGGTTGTGTCCTATAGGGGCATTCTCCAGTGGGTATGTTGAGATATCTAAATTTAAAAGTCAAATCACATTTCTGTAAATAAATTCAAAATAACTTGCACCACTTCACTTTTTTTTTTCCCCCCACTCAGGGTTTTGAGTACCCCAGAATTCTTTTTCAGTTGCTCTAGAAGGATTTGTTTCCTAGTGTGACAGATACAAAGCAGAGTCTCTGCCCTGTCCAAAACCAAGGCCACTAATGTTATCTCTGGTTTTGAACAGAAATCACCAGTAAATTTTTTAGAATTCTGCCTGTGTTGGGCTTTTTATTTCTTCTCACTTGGATAAGGAGAAATATGGCAAAGATTTTTTTTTCTGCATTCTTGCTTTGCCTGATTGTAGCAGTGATGAACAGGATGACAGTTGATATAAATTCCAGTGGAATATATTTGCAACAGTATGCTAAATCAGAAGGAAGTCAGCTGAAATAAAAAACCAAAACCAAACAGAAAATCCCCAAACCAAACCAAATCAAGCCAGCAACAACAACATAACAGAAAGAAAATACTTTGTGGTTAGATGATACCGAACCTTGTGATAGATCATGTAAGAACCACAAGGGGATACAATTGCTATCTGAGAGCTGATGTGGGAAAATTCAGTGAGGCAGGTTGTGGAAGCTGCACAAAGAAATCTCAGTTGTGCAGCAACAGCTGTCTTCTGTAGAAGAAGGAAGAGGCGTATAGATTATCCTAAGAGAATACAATTGCTGCATTGTGCGGAGGAAGAATAAAGTTGCTATATGATGCATAGGCACAAGGGTTAGACTGAATTTTTCCCCTCATCTCCTGATGTAAGTCTCCCTTTTTTTTTTCTTTTCCTCATTCCTTTCAAATCCTTCCTTCTGTTCATCCTTTCTCCCTGTTTTTCACTTTCTCCTGTATTACCTTTTTCTGCTCTTTTTGGAATTAAAAAAGCAAGGGCAAAAATGGTAACCATCCTTTCGAAGTATATGGAGATGATTATTGAATACTGATAGTATATCACATAGGTGATAAAAATGAATGTGTATGGCATCTGTTCTTCCTTTGACAAGAAGAAAATAGTTATTTAGTCCACACAATGGAATTTCCTTCCAGGGTTACAATGTCTTTGCTCTATGGAGACAGTGTATTCCCACATACTGTTTTCTTGAATTGTGCCTGCTGTCTCTGATCAGGTCCCTTCACAGACAGTGCTCTGCAATTTAATGTCAATGGGGTGAGGAAGAAAGCTTGGTACTGTTTTGTTAACTGTACTCACTCTTAAAATTCCAATCCTCTCTCCTAAATTTAGGGGCATCATGTTGTTCCACAAGAAGGAGTTGAGTTCTTGTGGCTACAAAGACTGACAACCACCCATCCTAACTCTGTCTATGAGAATATTTTACCTGCAGAATGCCGTCTCAGCCACTCGTCAAAAAGAGCATCTGTAAATGTATGCAGGAGGACAAAAATGGGGTCATTTGGTGATAAATGAGTTTGTCCTCCTGTCCCATTCAAAAACAGATGAGCCAAGTTATGGAGACTTCGAACTGCTGGGTCATACTTTCCTGAAGGATCACTGTACCCTGAATATTCAAACAAAGAAGAAAACAAAAATTCCAGTGAAGATTTTGTTTGGGAGCTGCAGTCTCAAATGAATACTTTTTTCTTTTTTCTCTCTCTCTCTCTGAAAGGGTTTCAGGTCATTATGTTGCTTTGCTTAAAACAAATGGGTAGCTAATTCTCTACCTACAGACATTTGAGAAATTCCTGGAATGCATAGTTTTCAGATTAAAATAGCCTTTATAAAAGAGTGCTGGGAATGTGGACTGCAAAGCTGCTGGCTCTACTGCAAAATGGCCAAAGTAACATCGTAACATGAAAATAGAGGTGTCTATTCAGGCCTTACATATCTTTCACTGCATTAAAATAGTTGTATGAGTTTTCTAACTGCTTACTAAAGCAGGTATATGTTGCCACTTTTTCAGAGCTATCTGTTAGGTTTCCATACATCACTTCCATGCATACTGGGAACACGAATCGGAAAGCTTCATATGCTCTGATATTGTTTATTTTTTCACTGAAGATACACTGTAGTTTTGCCTGTACCCAAAACCTCATAACCCTCAAGTCAGATGTTAGGATCTTAAGCATCATGAAAACTCCTCGTGTTGAAGCTTTGGCCAATTTTTCCAGAGAGGGATACGTACAATTAATTTTCTAAAGCTGTGTTTGGACACCTAGATATTGATAGGCAGTGATTTGAACTGTCATTTTTTAATCTTTTCCTGTTAAAAGCTCTGGATTATTAAGGTATAGAAGAAGTTGTTAGGATTCTGTCTGAACAGTATAAATCAATTATTTAGGCTCTTTTCTCTGTTGGGGATGTGTGTGTGTTATGGTGTCAATGTGCAGAGCTTACAGAAGAAGAGAGTTTTATGTCCCAGAGAGTAGGGCCAGCATGTCTAGCAGTAAATCCTATTGCTATTTCAATACTATTGCACTAAGTACTACCAAAGCTTTCAATTTATTTTGCTTTCTTTTATTTGTTTTTATTCAGATACAAGAATAACTGCTAGAAGCACTTGTTTGCTTCATTTAGGAATGCAGTGGCATCAATCCACAGGCAAGTACCGTGTTTTCAACAAAGGGAACTTAATAACTATGTGTCAAGGACCTGAAGTTAGTTTCTACTTAGTGTACCAGCAGCAGACTATTGAGACTTTTGTGCATTTTAAGAGACATAAGCTACAGCTATAAAGTAATTTACCTAGAGTTTATTTCTGCTTAATAATGAGCTAATACTTAATGCTAAGAACAATATGTTCTTTTTGTCCAATAGCCTATCTCAAGACTCATACTTCCAACAGGAAAAAGCAGCAAGTCTGCTCCCTGACTTAATTGGAGTTGTTCCAGGTCTTTTTATTTGCCATGTTTACCTTCTACTGTGTTACGGAAACTGTCTGTTGAATTGGAATAGAAAGGAGGAGTGTCAAATACGCCAACTTCCAAACACTGAGCAACATCCTCAGGCTCTGGGAGACGCTGTACCATAGGTCGTGCTACATTCCCAGCAGGATTTCTTCGGATGGGACCACCCTCAGTACCTGGAAATAGAGAAGAGAGAAAACAAGGTGCAGAACAGTAGGTCACAGAATGAAATGCTCTCATGACTGTACCATAAAGAAAAAAAAATCCCTGACAAATAACATTTACGCTGAATGAACTGGTCAGTTCCTTATGTTGGGCAAAGAATTCTTATGGGGCCCTCTGTTCTGGGTTCTCTGCTCCAGAATGTAAAAATTCATCCAGAAGCTTCTTTCTGAAGCCTGTTGTTCTCCAAGTGATTTAGGAAAATTTCCTGCAGATTTTCAGTGTGATTTCCTGATGAGACCTAGGCCGAGATTATTGAGGATGTCCTGACAGAGTAGCTGGGGAAAAGATTATGTAAATGACTAATCCAGTATTTCGGGGTTTCTATTTTTTCCATTTCCATGACAATGCTTATATGAATATATAAGAAACTTACTGTTTTTTAAGAATTATTTTAATTTGGATAGGTATGTTAGAATCTGGTATTACTCACATTCGAAACATGACCCGCATAATTATTACAGGGATTTGCTGGATGTTCTCATTTTAGGAGCAGAATGGCATGAAGGTGATAAGTGGAGTAGTCAAAAGAAAAGTTAAGCTTCAGTTAAGAAATAACACTGCCAGGTTTAATTATTTATGGTGCAAGAGATGAATTGGTACTGCATAAGAAGGGAAAGCAAAGCATTTAATCTTTCTTCTGCTACAAGCACCGCAGAGTATGTATTATCTCAACAGACTGATGAAACATGGATCAAGAGTATTCAAAAATCAGTTTATGACCTTTTGGCTGGAAAAAGCCACTGCAGTGTAAAGTATTATATTTATTTATTATTAAGAGGATTTTCTCTCCAGATATCTTCCATCATTCATACTTACTGTTACAGATGGTTCCCAAGGTTTCATAATCTTCTACATTTTCACATAGCACTCGCCACTGAGAGAAGATTGAATTCTGGCTTATAAGAGAGACATCAAAATTGCTTCTAGCTCCCATCAAGTCATCTGAGCAGATATCACATGTATTTTGCCCTGTTGCAAAGTTCCAGTAGGGCAGTCCAAAAGTAGGGTCCTGTAGCATGTTCTGAACCACACAGATATGGTGTTACTATGTGTACGACACAGACACGTATAATATCTGCTGCTAGGAGAATGCTAAGAAACAGCTAAATACATCTTAATAAAAGTCAGAATCCTGCTTTATAGAAGAGAAGAACTCTATGGAAAATTCATATAGAAGCTTTTGGTAGTTTTTTGTATTGATAACTTTGTTCAACAGAACAGACAGCTGTACTACAGAACCGAATCATGGATCTCCCCCACTACTAAGACAGTACGTCTTCCATAAAACCATATTAGGAGCAGTAAGAAACATAAATTAATGCTGAGACCCCATTTTTTAAGTATTTTTAATGGCCTGTCAGGAAGAACAGCATTTGTAGTGCACATAATAAGTAGGTCAACTGTGTAACTGAGGGAAAGGTAAAGAATAGGGCTACTGGTTTTTCCAGCTGGCATTGTTTGGTTCTAGTATGGGCTGGAGTTGAACAGTTCTGGAGTTAGTGAGGCAAAATTACTGTGACTAATGATCAAGTCCACTGACACAAATAGGAATATATATTAAATCACAGACAGATAGAACTTCTCAGGGCTTCCACATAGAGAAATGCCACTGATGACAAATGTGTGTCTTGGAAGGGAGTTTGCGCCTCAGCCTGATGTAAAGCAATTAAAGCTAGTGGAAACACTGAAGTGATTTCAGACACTATTTAGTCCTGACCTTGAAAACCTAATTCTTGCTTTTTTAAGAAGATGATGGTCCATAAAATACTATACCCATTTTATGAATAGGTCCACATAAGAGAAGGAAAAAAGGAGAATAATTGATTTATGGAACACGGTATAACAACAAAACACTAATTTCTCTAACTGGTTACACAAATTAAATGTGATTCTGAATCCCTATGCCATCTCTGTTATCACTTTCTTCAGAATTTCTGCTGCTTTGATTAATGTTATTCAAGAATAGTGGCCTTGAGATTAAAAACACCACTGAAAATAACATTGTTGGTCCAATAAAATGTCTTATATCTAGAATAAATCTTTTTTCCAATCGATTTCTATGGAAATTTTACATTTTCTATTGCTCTGATTAAAATATTATATTTAACATCCCTATAAAAGTGACAGTCTGAAGGCTAAATTCACTCTATTTAATTTAGTATACAAAATGAGTCACTGAAATTGAAGCAGAATAATTTCAACATATAGAAAAAGCTGCTATAATTTTTTGCGTATTTTAATGTGGAGTGAACTTCTTTAAAACATAGCATGAATACCAGTAAACATTAACATGAACTTCACCTGCATGTCTCTTTCAAGCTGCAATAGATGGTACCTATGCCAGGTGACAAAAGCTGGTCCCTCATGAGAGAAATCAACTCCTCCAAAACTCTGCTGCCCTGCACCAAGGAAAGTCTTCCTGACAGAATAATAATGAGACCACACAAAGTAGTTATAAATGGAGATATTCTCGAACTGAGGTGTGTTGCCATCTGGTCCAAAGATTTCTTCACGTCTTCGTGTGGCAATAACGATGTCAGGGTGGACTGTCACCTTGGCTTGGTGTAAGGCATTCACAAAGCGATTCCTTTCTTCTGCACTTAGATCCAAAAGGTTCCTTCTGACTGTGATGCAAGAAGAAGCAAGTTACCAAAGTAATAGACACAGAAGTCTGATCTCGCAGAACTTATTTATTGCGTTCCTAATAATTCTAGGTAAGTCCCTTTTTCTTCAAGTATTCTCCCTTTTTTATTGGGGAAACTCACTGAGCATAAATGGAAGAAGTTATTTATTTTGAGAAAAGCTGAAATAAATTAAAATAAAGGCACAATCCTTTAAATTTTAGTGCTTTTAGGAGTACTGTTACAGGATATCTTTCCATCCTGCTAGACAAAAGACAAAGACAGTTCTTTGTCATACACACCTTTCACAAACGTTTCAGGACTTCATCAATATACTTAAGGTTTCCTGTGGTAGTACTCTACAATAAATGAACACCAGAAACCAATTTATAATAATCAGAAACTCACTGTTTGGCAATTTAATTAAGAATTAGTTTTTTTATTCTTGGACCTTTGTAGGAAAAATGGCAGATTCACCAATGAATTATTGTGAATTTCACACGGTACAGTCTCTTTAATCTGACATTATTTCTTATTGTATCTCTTATCTCTTAAACTTGACATTATTAAAAATTGCCTCGTATTAGTCCATTTTAGCAGTTATCTCAAAATAATGAAAAAATGTCATTGTCCACACATAAAGAGTGAAAGAAGGAAGAAAACTTGTTGAAATAGCAGTATTTCAGCAAGAAGAACTGAGTTCCGATTACCTCCACCCTTCTTTCACTTGGTCTGAGAAAATTTCAGACTGAGTTTAGACTAAGATGAAGATAGAAGTCCTCACAATTGTTATTCAATATTTTCTTATTGTCATTTTAAAAAAACTTGTAAAAATCCATAACTCATTGTCCAAATCAGTGATAGATTATGTTGATAAAACAAATGACAGATCTTCAACATGAATCTATATAAAGAATAAAAGTGAATTATGTTTCACTAAAAAAAAATTGAGTCAGTGAGGGATATTTTAGCTTCTGGGAAATTTAAATAAAGTCTTTCCTGAAACATGAATTTCATCCAAGGACTGTGTATCCTGAAACATGCTTTTTTTGCTCTGCAGAAGTGAACTGACATGCTAGCTCTTATCACTGAATTGCTGTGGTTTTTGGTTTTGTTGGTTTTTCATTGGTTGGTTGGTTGGCTGGTTGGTTCATTTGTGGTGTTTTTTGTGGTGTTTCAAGTAGAGAACTATAATTGTCCATAAAATTTTGATTTACATAGGCATCTTAACATTTTCATTTTCAGTTATGTGCCTGAACCAAAAAATTGTGACTATTATTAAAGTTAGTCATGAAATGAGAAGATATGACAACATCAAACTACGTTTTACAGCAATTTAGTATGGATATGCCAACAGGACTCCAGTAATTATTTCTAAAATCTGAGCAGATGGGGCCAGACTTATGGATGGGCAAAAGAGGTGACCTCAATGTGAAAATTTAAAGAATAATAAGAAAGTAATTTACACTTTTAAAATTCATATTATCATGCATGATATATCTGATTTATTTGTCATTTAAATGCATTGTAAAGGATTTAATGAGAGTAAAGTAAAAAGTGGTCTTGTACATTCTAGAAAATAGTCTAAAACTGCTGTTTGCCTGTCACTAGTTTTATGTTGTTAAGTTTGTATGTTAACATTTATCTCTTGATTCTTCTTCAGAGTTGTTATCATAGTAAAATAGAACAGAATATCAGAGAATGCAATCTGTCTTAGCAGACCAATTCACAAGTAATACTTTCTGTTTTCCAGGTTATTTCTTGAAGCTCAAAGGATGAAAAAAAATCAAAGATCTTTCCCATAGCCATCAATAAATTGTTATAAATGAATTGTTGCTAAAATTTTGATTGGTAAGTGGTCCTTTGTTAAGCCTTTTTGGAAAATGCTCTTACATTCATGGAATGTATCTGGTGAAAATATCAGTGCTGGTTTCCGTTTCTGTAGAAAGAAACACTGCATATTTGTGCTAGAGACCTCTTGTCTAACATAACAGCAGAACCTTTTGCTCATTTGGGGGGATTATGGATTTTACAGGATTTCAGTAACATCTTTTAATTTAAAAGTGTTTAAATTTAAAAATAAAGATTGAAATCTTAGCCATTCAGATGGTTCTTCCATGAGAAGAAGCTTTTTTCTTTTTTAATTTACCTATAATATTCAACATTTTTTTCCAGTCCTGCAAGGATTTCATATCCATTAAAAAAAAAAAAAAATTAAATATCTATTTAGTGTTATGCTAGACTTAACTGAAACTGGAGTACTGAAAAAGGACTTACCACACCCTGGACTCATTCATTTAAACAGTCCACAGTCATGACTAATGTTTTTAAAGATATTGACAGCAGCAAGAACAAAAAAACATTTACCAGACAAGGTACATAGTTTAGAGTTATATTAGAGTTATATTAAAGGACTTTGAAGAGAACTGCTGTCACATTTAAAATAGTTACGAGGTATTAAACATATTGAGGTACATATTATTCCCAGACACACTCACAAGCATGTGTAGATGCCTATAATATTGTTTTACTCCAAATAATAATTTTTTTATATATAGATGTTCTATTTTTAATGGACTTTCATGCATTAGCTACAGGTTTCTTTTTTTCCTTTTAGTAGATATTAAGTACAAGTAATTTATACACATGCTGAGCAGCTCCTCTAGCACCTGCCTTAACAGCCTCTTTAGCAGCAAACCTTTGCTAAATAAATATAATGGACATTTTGTACCTTAGAGAGAGCAAACCCACTGGGTGCGTTTAGAAGCAAGCACCGACAAGGAGCGATCCCCGTATTTCTGAGGTTCTTACCGATGCTGATCTGCTGGCTGCAGGTGGGTCCGGTCCAGCCGGGCCGGCACGCCCCGCAGTTGTGTCCCGAGAAGTTGCCGTTGCAGCGGCAGGTGCGGTTGAAGAAGCGCAGGGGCCACTGCTCGCGGTCATCGCGCCCGTCGTGGATGTACTGCGGGCCGTGCGGCCGCGCGTCCGCCGCCACCGCCACGCAGCGCCCGCGGCCCGTGGCCGCGCCGCACCGGTCCGAGCCCGGCCCGAACACCGGGAAATAGTCCGGGCAGCACGTGCCGCTCCGCAGCGCCTCGACGGTCGCGCACTGCCGAGGGAACTGCGCTCCGGCTCGGCCCGGCGCGGCGAGGAGCAGGAGCAGGGAAAGGTAGGGCAGCGTGGGGATCCGCATGACAGCGGGCCAGCCGCAGCCGCCTGCTTCCCAGAGCTGGCTGTCCGCACACCTGGTTCCCACTGCTGTCTTGGGACGCCCGGCACCCTCTGTGGAGAGACAGAGACAGAGAAGGCAGAATAAAAACAAGTGATACAAATCTCAAAGGGCTTCCCCTTTCACCCCAGAAAATTCCTTCTAACTCTTCTAACACTTCAGTTCTCTATCTGAAAAGGTGAACAACTCTGACCAGACACTAATGTTCTCCCTGTTCGCACGAAGGATAGTAACTAAGGAGATCTATGTTTGCTCATTAACTTCTAAATTCTTCCAAAATGCTCATTCATATATTGCACTTGCCCAATGCATTTGCTTCACTACCACAAACTTCTAAAACCTAAGGCCCCAGATTCCTAAAACTTTTTTTTACCCCTCCTTCTCTCCCCCAGTTCATGCCTTCTCTGCATTTAACTAATATATTTTGCTCTCCCCTCTGTTTTATTGCTGTTCTGCATGCCAGCTCCAACATAAAGTGAGGCTACACTTTTCCATGCATTGTACCTCTTTTCCTGATACCTCTCCACTGCTGAGATCTTGTTCTATCTCTGCACGTCCTATGACTGTCTAACCTGAAATAAGCACGGCTAATTTCTCTCCTGGTTCAGTCTGCTTGCTAATCCGTCTTGTACCAACACAGTATGGCTTGGCCTCACTCTCTTTCCTCTCTTAATCCCCTTTCTACTTCAGTGCATTTCTCTGGACTTTTAAGTACTTGAACAGCACATGATTTCTTTCATGCTTATCTCCTTGTGATTTTACAAGTTTTAGCAAAGGTCAGAGACAAATACTTGAATTCAAAACAGAACAAATGTGAAGTTGAGTTTTTGTTTGGGTTTTTTTTTAATTACTTGCGAAGAAAGGCTCACTTGAGAACAGACAAAGAGCAGTGGGGTAAATCACATTTAACATACACTTAGAAAAAGTTCTTAAGATGGCATTTTCAAGATCAGGCTGAAGTAAGTGACTAAGCAATGTTATTAATAAAATGAAACACTTCAATTTTTAATCTTATAGCTTTCAGTTTAACAATTTATTTGATACTAAAATTAAAAGACAATTATCATATTGGAATTTCATGAAATACTAAGTTCTGAACCAGTGCTATGAAGGGTAATGAAACAATGAAATTGACAAATCTCTTAAATAAAAAAAAAAAATGCTTCTTTAATCTTTGCAAGGATGATTTCTGCTGTGCAAAAAATGACCTTATTCAAGTTGTTACTCTCTTTCTTACCTTTCAATAAGGATGAATTTCAGTGAGGTGGAGATATGTCAAGTGAGGTGAAGATAAGTCAAGAAAAAACATCTTAGCTGGCATCAAGACAAAACATTAACAAGTTTTCTGGGAAAAGGTTCAATCACACTGTAACTGACATCAAGCAGAAAATGGATTACCTACTCTTTCTTCTTCCCTATATGCAAGTGATAGTACGAGAGTGCACCCAATTCTGGCATAACAAAGAAGCAGGTTTTTTTTGCCTTTATTCTTGTCAACCAGCCATGTACCAGAGTAGATGAATCTTGCCCTCTGTGCCTTGTATAACCCAATATGCTTGCTTCAGGGTAGGTAGATTTTTAGTACACTTCTCTGTCTCTTGAATTAATTCTCCATTTGCAGATAGGAATATTTTCCAATCCTCAAATGAACCTCTTTTCTATTTTGACTTCCACTTCATTCTTCATTTTATTCTGTATTCTCTACATTACTAGCTTATTCTGCTTCTTTCCAAGCTTAAGCGTTTTTCTCTTTGAACATGCCTGTTGGGACACATGTGACAGAAATTCACTCTTTTCACATCAGAAGGTAAATCAGAACTTGTAAAAAACCTCTTGAAATTTTACCTGAAAAGAACTTAATGTTCAAAGAAGAAGCATACAGGTTTTAGCCATGAATATTTAGCAAATACAGCAAATTCACAATAAGCTTATAAGGGATAGATGCTGCTCCTTAGACAAAGCCCCAGTAAAACAGAGCAAACAGATGTACTGACTGGGGCTTCCTGGCATCATAAAATTTCCCCTTATAACAGTGTAGATCATTTAGACCTTTTGTAAACCTCTTGCATAGAAAACTCCATGAATGTTTCACAAAAGAGATGCACTGCTGAGGATCGTGTCCCTTCTTTGCCTTCAGATGTTTCCTTGGGTTTCCTGTTGGAAATCTTGGTGAACCATTGGGCAGAATGCAATTCTTTTTATGTCTTTATTTCTATATTCTTGCCGTTAGAGATACTCTTGTGTTTAAAGACTCCTGCTCCCCTACTGTGCCTGGAATGATTTGGTCTTGGAGATTATCCAAATGCACAGCATCTGTGTTTCTGTGGCTCAGTTCAGAAGGGGCTTGTCTAGAAAAGCAAGGTAGTGTGGAAGTCAGTGTTTGAGCCCCTAGCTCACTAATTGCCTGTGTGGACTAAAAGACCTGAAAAGAGATTTATTTAATATGCTATATATTTGCATTTACCTTGCACCATTCTCTCTTTCTTAAACACTAGTTCTTGATGCTGAGAACAGATCTCTATACAGACACACAAGGTTTAGCTGTAGTTTGTACTCTGAACTACTGGAGAAAGTTATAAAAATCAAACCAGTTCTATTTGTGCTTGATGAAACCTGAGGCACCGATTCTGTCTCAGGCCGTGCCATCAGCCCCACAGTCAAACATCAGTTCTCTGGGAGCTACCTAGCAGTCTTTACTAAGAGTTGGAATACAGGCATCTGTTTGTTTAAAGTATAAGAACACAATATTCATTCAGAAGCTCCATTCTTTAACACATGGAAAGACATATGATTGTAGTGATACTGCTGCATGCATTTTTCTTCCTGTGAAACAGTGCCTTTAAGAAGCATTAAAGGTCAGTGCCAGGAAACAGATCATTATCAATGGCACTCATGGAGCATATACAGCAGAAGATGATTCCCTATTGAGGTAGACTCTGTGTAGTTCTTCAGTTGCCATAGGCTTATTCAGTTCTACACATTTGAATGCATACATTACATTCTAAGTTTGGTCTATTTCTCCTCTTTTAGCTGAAACATTCTAACAGTACTATGCAAGATTAGTGTTAAAGAGTGCAGAACTTACCTATTTTTTTTTCTGAAGGGTAAGGGGGGAAACAAAAGTAAGAGCCAACCCGTTTTATGTTTTTCCAGCATACTATAAGCAATAATCAGTTAAAACTGCTGTCTCAAGGCATCAGTAGACAACTGCAGACTGCAATGGAAATGGTGCTGAAGTTTCATTAACAGAACATGTAGATGCAAAAAAGTATTAATTTATAAATAAATTGTGAAATGACTGGGCAAGAAACAGCGGTGATGTTAATTGATCTACAGCTTTTTATTTTTTGCTTCTATTCAGAAAAACAACCTATGAGAAACTTATTGCTGAAAATCTTTTATTTAGATTAACACTTGCAGTGAAATTGAGACAAGATTTTCTTACTGATATTCATCACGTAAACTGTAGAAGTACATAATCACAAGGAGCACATAATTTCACTTTTCCCACAAACTTTAGGTTTTAGCAAATTACTTTCATCTAGAATTAATGGGTGCAGGTATGGACATCTAGACCTCAGTGCTCTGTTAAATAACCAATTTGCTGTAGTATGAAGACACAGTGGACTAGCCTTAGATAATGCAAATCAACACAGCCCTGTTGGTTTTAATAGGACATAGAATTACAGGCAGCTGGAGGGAGCTTGACTCATTTGGGTAGGTTAATCTTCAGCAGGATTATTTGCTGACAAG
>JANRMJ010000079.1:30467259-30482862 GCA_025584955.1 Alethe diademata | reverse complement strand
ATGCTGCTATGAATGAAGAAACTAGCTGCCTGCATGGGAGACTTTGCTAAATGGAGAAGACAGAAGAATACTTTAATACGTTTCTTATTGTCTTGTGCACAAGATGTAAGCCCTAAAGAAAATTTTGAAGCTTTCTAAAAAAACCTTCCAGTTTCTAAAAAATATAAGAAATTATATTTTTTCCATTGGAATTTTTTCTAATATCCTGGGCATGAGCTCTAAGAGTAATACATTATGTTGCTCTTTATTTGCTCTTTCATCCTTGAGGATGAACCTCTGTGTGATGCAGCATAATACTGCATATTGTAAAAACTACTTATCATGTAGCTTGCACTTATCTTTTAAGTACTATGTTTCTTAGGCAACTCCAGATATTAGCAGATGTGGAATATGGAAGTACAACAATGATAGTCTTTCCAAATACAAAGAAAAACCCCTGCAATTAGTTAGATACACTACTCTGGGAACATCTTTGCACAGAAACAGCTCTGACTTGCCCAAACATCTTCAATATGTATTTATGGGTGGGAAGGGAATGTCTGTTTTACTGTGAGGTACCTTCATTTATCAGACTGGGGTGGTACAGTTTCTTGCCCTTCAAACAAAAGACAATGATTAATTAATATTTTTTCAATATGTTGTCATCCCAACAATAAGCCATGAAATTCTACTGCTGCTGAGAGTCCAACTTTATCTGTCCTGAGAAGAGGACCAAAAAAAAAAAAAAAAAAAATCAAAATAGAAAAATTCTGACAATTCTGAACATCTTTGAAAGCATGTACTCTACTTTCCTTCACTCATCTGCTCTGGTATTGCTGTGGGGAAAGTGCAGTATATTCTGTCATTTAATGATTGAATAAAAGGCCCTAAAAGAACAGAACCCAGCATAACTAAGGAAAAATAGATTGTTGAAAATTATGGAAGAAGCACCACAGCAAAAGCAGACTGCAAGATATGGGTGCTAGCTATATGTGTGATGCCAGAAAGGGTATATGCAGTAAAATAAAAGTTAATTCCGAGCCTGTCATATTGGGCTGTATCCAGCTGAAGGCCAAGTAAAGGCCAGCTCTTGTGTGGTCAACTGATAGACTGATAGTAATTTTATTTTTTCCTTCTCTAAAAAGAAAAGCAGTAAGCATGCTTCATTTTTATGTATTTTGTTCTCTACACTACTTGCACTGAAAAAATTAGAGTTCCAAGCTATACCCAAGCCAAATACATAGAGCTCTGCTTTTGGCTTGTGTAAAAAGCAATGAAAACAGCCAGAAGGTGGCAGTTTTGGACCGTTTTGGAAAAGGGCTTCCAATATCTTTGAGCATGGCTAGACTCCTACTGAATGCTTAGATTCACACAAGAAACAATCTGAAAGATACTTTTAAATTATTTATGTGATAATATATTCAAGAAATAAAGAGGAGCTTTCATCCCAGGAATGGTAAATTCAGCACCATTTAGCTTTAGTCTAAATACAAAGGCTGCAACTGAGAAAACAACAGCTCATTCAGGAGCTACAGAATTTGCTATATAGACGTTTAGAAACAAAATAACCACACTTCTAGATAACACATTCCTATGCCTTCGGAACTCATTAGGACAAGAGCATCCTCAAATTTTAGTCTAGTTCTTGGTAGGCTCCAAATTTGTTCAGAGGTGTGTTTTGCTTCGTTATTTATTTATTTATTTATTTATTTATTCATTTATTTTAAGAACAGCAATACTCAAGAAATTACATCCAATTACTTGTCTAATTGTGGCAAGCAGAGACAATTAGCCAGAGAAGAAACAAATTTGTCTGAGAAGCCTAGCTTGCCAAAAGAGCTCAGAATCAAACCCTCAGAAAACATCAGAAGGTAATGGATAAAAATATTTGGTTAAATTAACAGACAATAATAAATCTTTCTTTTAGCAAGACAGATTGTTCCTTTAGGGATGCAACCCCAATGATCACTATTACATGTTTAAGACCTAAAATATTTTTCAGTGAAAACTTCAATTAAATCCCTAAATTTACATAGCACATGTTTGCAGGATTACGGTTTGTGATAGAGCATCTTCACTCTAGAGCTTCTCCTGCAGGTGAACATTTAGTAGCACCATGCATGATGTGCCATATCAAACTAAGCTTTGAAAATATATGTGAACAGAAAAAAAAATTAAAAATCTGTAGCACATTACAACAACAACAACAACAAAAACCCAAACTTTTTTTATACCTTTAGTAAAAAGGATTTCTGAGTTTATAGATGCCTGAAAAAGAATCCTTAAAATAGAACTCCCCTGTGCTCTCATTGAAAACGTTTCAAAGGACCACTGACCTCTTTTCTCACTTTACTGTCATTCATGAAGAAAATAAAACTTTAAGAAACTCAAGGACATAAAGCAAAAAGTTGGTAAAAAGCATAAGGAACAGAGAAAAGAGAACAGGGCATATTCAGCTGTGAGGTCAAATTTTACTATAGGGGAAGAAAGGAAGGAACTAAGAGTCTGGATTTTAAAATAGCATGAACTTTGATGAGCTAAAGGAATCATTAGTAAAAGTCAATTGTATTAAAGAGCTTAGAGACTTGAATATGAGCAAAGTCTGGAATTTTGTCCAGTCAAATGATTTATAGTATTATAGAATTATGTATTCCAATGAACGAAAAAAATTACAGAGAGGGTGTAAACCCGACTGAGTGAATGAGCAGTTCAAGAAAACTGTTTGGATTAAGAAGGCAGCATAGAAGGAATGAAAAAAAAATAAATTTTTCATAATTCCCTAAAATGCAAGAGGTGAGAAATCAAGTCATTATTAATGGAAGTCTATTCAAGGGCCTAAAGCCTGCTGTAGCAAAGTTTGAGACAGAAAATCAAATGGGAAAAGGGACTCCAACTCTTCAAGTGAAATTAAAAGTGAAAAAGAAGGGCCTTATGAGAGTGTGAGCAGGGAGCAGATGTATATAGATCCCAGGAAAATCAATGGTTTTCTTAAGGTTTTCAAAATGAACATTCTACTAATCTCATACAACAAAACCATATGGGTGCTGGCAAATTTGAGTTTTGCAATACCACAGAGACTGTGCAAGATTTTTCTCACTAGGATTGTGTGTGGACAGTAGTCCAAACTAGCAGCATTAAATTGCATGCTATCTTCTGGATCTGTTATTTTTAGAATAGCCAGAGGAAGTACTGTCAAGTTTCTTTCTTCCTTTTGAATTCTGAGGAAGGCAAGAAACATGATTATTCTTCTATGCTTTATTTTGGCCTTTCCAGTACTGTAACAGGAAATTATATCCTTGTTGCATACTTACATGTTTACTTTGATTCACTGTCTGTCATGATGCTTTAGCCTAACTATACTGTATTGTGTCTTCAGTATTACATCTTCCAACACCTCACATTTCAAGATTGGTTTTCAGGTGCAAATAACTCAGGTTTAGGATTAAAAAGACAGAAAACCCTCCAATCTTCATCTTTATAAAATTTCTTGAGCTCTTAAAGAGATTAAGCTGTTAAGAGAAAAATAGAGGAAATGTCAGTAATGAAATAAAGCAAACAACAAAAAATAAAATAAAACCAGCTCCCATCCCCCAGTCCAAACTGAGTAGAGAAAAACAAGTATTTGAAAGAAAGGACACTGAAGTAAGCCATATATAAAAAAGCAATGCAGCAATTGCATTTTAGAATAACACATAAATACATTGTTCCCAATACTCCTTTCATATTAGTAGTTTTCATTTGACCCCTATGCTTTCTGAAGCAAAACTCAAAATATGGTAGCAACACTAGCTAGTTCTTCCTACTCCCACATTCTGAGGAACTTTAGAGAGGATATCAGAGATTCAGAAATAGAAGAAAAAAGAGAAATGATTTGTTCATATCCATCCAAGATAATAACAGAGCAACAGAAAGTGACAGAGATTTAAAAAAAATTATTCTTCTGGGATTTAGTGGATTTAAGAGCTTCTTAACATCTCCCTCATCACCTAGTCAGTACAGTGCATATGACAATGATGTGTTTGGTTCCTCACAAGATTTCCTGTGGCAAGATACTCTGCCTGGAATGAAGTAAAACAACTTGAACAACGCCCTGTTTGCAAAGCTATTTGTGGTAAATGAAGAAGGGGACATCATGCTGCTTTTAGTGTTGAGTAATGCTACAATCTCTCTGCCTTGATCTTATCCTAATCCCAAAGTTAAACATCCTGATAGTGAGATGAAGATAAGGTAGATCTGGTAAAATATCTGGCTAAATAAACAAACAAGTGATACTACAGATAACTTATCTAAAGCTGCTGAGGTGATGCAGCTAGAGACTTATGACTGACAGTCAATCACTTTATCAAGACCAGTCCGAAACTTTTAGACCAGGATCTTCTAACATACTCCTCCTGGAGTGTGAGTGTGGAGAGTACCTCCTTGTGTGGAGATGCCCCTTAGGCCCTTAGCCCCTTGAGGCTGAGTGAAAGACTTTGTCCATGAATGTTGGTATGGGTGAGTAGCATCAATCTACTTAATAATTACTTTTGCTAGTTTTAATACAATTTATTTAATATAATTGGTTCAGATTTGCTTTACAATGCACTATACTGTAACAGTTGTTATAGCTCCTATACTGTGTAGTAATTCTGATTAAGATCTCTTTGTCTAAGCATCATCATAATAAATTATATCTATCTATATCTGTATCTGTATGTATCTGTATCTGTATCTGTATCTGTATATATCTATCTATATCTATCTATATCATCTAAATCTATATCTATATCATTTATATCTATATAATCTATATCTATCTGTCTATTAATCTGTCTGTCTATCTGTCTGTCTATCTATCTATCTATCTATCTAATCCATATCCAGTCTATTTCTATCTATTTCTATCTATCTAACCTGGCTTTTCTATCTTTAATCCTTCAGACAAACTTTTACAACTTATTCAGTGACACCTGTATAGTTCCTTACACGTAAACTGTTGACGAGGTCTGGGACTGACTGGATCCAGATGCATCCAAATTCCTCTCTGAAAAGGGGTTTAGAAAGCAAGGGAATCCATTCAGCTTCTTGTGACTCAGTGGGAGGACATCTCCAATAAATTTTGCCTGAAGGTCCTTTACTGCCTGAGACATTTTGTGAATTCAGTTATGAAGATACCTAATCTTGTGACTAATTTTTCTTCTGTAGTGAAAAAACCACAAAACAGCCTCAATTTGTGGGTTTCAATTTTGCATTTATAACTTGTGTTTATGGGTAAGAAGTCACTTGTCTTTCAGAACCTGTGAAGATTAAATAAGTACAAGGTAATCAAAAGTTCAACCAGAAGCTCGGATTGTCCCCTATGTAGTTGGAACAGAGCTTCCTTTGTCTTCTTCAGCAGTTTTGCTTCTTGCTCTCTGCTTCAAACTTTGCTTTTTCTGCTCCAGTTTTCTACTGAAACCTCAGTGGGTTTCTGCTTTTCTGTTGGTCGCTTATGATACTGATTTACTGAGGATGCATTTTTTAAGAACTGGTATTTTCAAAGTTCAGGTTGTCTGAAATATAGGTTATCTTTATAATAGCTCTCAGAGAATTGGAACTATGTCATCATAACAATCTTCATCATAGTTCTTGCTGGAAATATGCTTAGCACTTTCCCTTGAGTCAAACTCATTGACTTCAGTGTGAATTTGATCCATCAAGTACATAATGTACTATGCAAACTTCAGAACAGAGCTCATTTTTAAGTACAGGAAATACAAGCCACAGTGAAACTGGAAATGAAAGATGCTGGCCCAGATAAAAGATGCACATACTATTTAAATGAATTCATAGCTTTTAAAATGCTTACCACAATTTAAATAAATTCATAGCTCTTAAAAAATTCATCACTTCAAACTCACTTGAGATTTCTTTGTTATAAAAAAGTAGGTTTTGAGAGCCGGTAAGGTTGCAGGAGCCTGAACTAGCTAGGAAAGATGTTCATGCCACTGAGCAGCTCTTTACTGCCTTTATTCTGCTCCTCTGCACATGCTTGTTTAGATGAAAATCAGCATAGTATAAAGTGCCAACACAAAGCTTGGTCTTTGGATTTAGTGGCACAGAAAGATTCAGAGTAAAATCTTCCTTCCACAAAGCAAGGTTTCTAATTGCTCCCAATGCCTTCAAACACAATTAGCTTATGTTCTTCAATTCTTTTGGGCCTTTTCCACTATAAAGACCAACAGGACTTTTCCATCAGCTAGTGTTTAAAGACTAGAGTCCTGTTTTCAGTTCAGGAATAAAATTTAAGTGAAACACTCTGTGTGCTCAGTCCAAACGCCAACCAAAGGGAAGATTTTGCTTTTAAAAATGTTACTGGGAAGGGCTTTTGAATATTTAGGCTGACTTTTCATGGTAGATAGTGGGCAAGATAGTGGGCAATAGTGGGCAATATAATTTTGCTTTAGCAACAGAGATCTACCTAAGCCCCATTAAATTTCCAGTTAATCTTTATTCAGTTCTGCTTTTAGTCATGCCTACTCATCATGCTTTTTTTTTGATTTAGCAATGTTAGGGATACATGTCACATATAAGACAGTGAACCTGTAGCTGCTAAAGAAACTCTGACAATTGAATTTTATTTTAGAATTTTGCCTAGAATTAAACCTTCTGAATGCAAAATTGGCTATCTCTGTAGTTGTCTCTTGGATAAATGCAGCTTCAAATTTTTTCTGTTATCTGCTTACATCCTCAGCATTTCCAAACTTTACCTAATTTATTTGGATTTCACCCACTTGGCCATTTGTGCAAGAAAACGTGTGAATTCTGGTAGTTTTTATTTCTCATACATAACTGAAGGGCTAAGTTTGGTTTGGTTTGGGGATATTTTAAGACATCTTGCATGTAAGTTCCTGCCTGCACTTGAACTGCCAGTATTAATGCTACTTTTGAAAAAAAATTTTCATAGTGGACCATTAACTCTGATTTTTCTGCATGACACTCACTGTGGCTATCCTCTTCTGTCAAGAAAATATTTTTTCTGACAATCAAAGATGTTTCTGCCAACTTAACTGGCAATAGTATCTCAAACACAGATTTTATAAAGTCTCACTACTTCTGCCTCCTTTCTGGTGTTCTTTCTGGAATCTGGATCTTTATTGTTAGGTGGTTTTAAGCTTCAGGAAGCAATTCTGAATCTTAAAGAGGGAGAAGGGAAATAAACTTGATTAATTCCCTTTGGAAAAAAACTGCCCAAAGTTTAATATCTTTTCATGCTGGATGGATTTAAAAATATGATTTACCTTCCTGCAGAAAATCTCACTCTTTCCTGTGGAACTGAGCAGAAAAATGTTATGTGTCAGACAGGAAATGTGTATTCCTTAAAGTTTTGTGAACAGGCAAAAGTTGTATGCCAGTGATTCCAGTGGAAAAGAGAACAGAATACAGAAGGCTTCTGTCATAAGTTTTCTCTCATATCATTCCATTCTTACTACTTGACATTGAAGGTAAAAATATACCACACAGGCATTTCTTCTCCTGCAGGCACTGATGGTATTGCTCTCTGTACTATTAAGTCTTTGCTCTTACTTTAAAACTGGTACTTTTGAGTAAAAAAACGAAACCAAAACTTATCTATATAACTCCATAAGTGCGTCCTTGTGAGCCATAAAGAATTCTTGTATGCAAGTTTGTGCAAATAATGGATTTAACCTACCTACTATTTTGTTTGAGGGAGGCAGTGGGGGAGCAGATGTTTAGGTTTTTTCCGTGTTTGTTTGGGTCTTTTCAGTGTGAAGGGCAAAAAACCACAACATGTCCGCTCCAAATCACATAAGCCTTAATTTCTTAATCTTGCCAAAAGAAGAATTGTCAAACAGCCTCGTAATTTATGATGTTCAGACGTTGAAAGTTGGTCTAATTTAGTTGTAGATGTGTCCTAAGATATTTGTTTTCTTGTTATAGCTAAAAGTGGGGTTTTTTTTGTTTTTCTTTTTTAGCATATGTGTAGGTCCTTCAAAATGCAAACTGCATGAAGTCCTTTTCATATTGATTTAAACATATATAGTATTTCAGGAGCTTGTGTCTAGCATGTCTGCCTTGATTGGAGAATAAATTCACACAAGTAGGATAAAATGTAGTTTTACACAGAAACTGTTTGGTATACTAGTTAAATAAGTTGATGTTCACAACCATTTAATCAGGAGTATTATCCAGGGAAGAATTATGTTAATATACTTTGCCACATGGAGAGGGAGCATTGACATTGCAAACAGAAGGTTTTTATGTTTGTTTCTTTAATTTTAAGAGAAAAAAATAAAAATGAAACAATTTCTGGAAATATGAAATATCAATGTATATGAAGGGAATTACATGTAACCAACAAGAAAAGGAAAACTTGAGGGACATGATCTTGCACTGTAAACATTTTTAAGACAACATCTTGAATGACAGGAATTCTTTATTATTTCTGCCAACAATAAGACAAATGTAGCTCTACAGAAGCCATGGGAAGGAGATGGTGGTTAGAATACAGTAAAACAATGGTATCAAATATATTTTAAAAAAGCATTAGAAGCAGATGAGAGGAAGACTGAAGGAGAAGTGCAGTTTCCTACGCAAGTGGTACAGCAAAGGAGTGGCCCAAGCAGAGTTGCTGCAGAAACAGACCATGACCACTGGCATATTAACTCTAGTGTCTGAAGGGATAACATATTCAAGCTCAGTCCCATCTTTATGATTATCTGTTTCATACAAGGGACTTTTATTTGTATATGCTTATATAAAAATCTAATCTACAAAACCAGTCTTCAAGACTATTATATGTGAAAATAATAAATCAGTCAAAATTGTATTATCTTGATCAAACACGGGGTTTAAAGAATTACATATCAGAATCACCTAAATGACTAGATTTGCCTTTAAAGAATATGATTTCAAATCTAAATTGTATTTGTTAAAACATTTTAATTTTAGGTTTTTTTTATTTTTACAAATACATTTCCCATTAAGTATTCTGTAATCTGGTGATTAAGTGACTAATAGTGAAAACTCTGAATCCTGTTAAGACTTCAATCACTTTATGATAAATTAGCTTGAGGATTATTTTCTTTGAATTTGTTTCTGTTATCTGTTTTCCATCTCATTGCTGCCTATACATTAAGGAAATTACAGTTTACCTGTAAAATTGTTGCTCTAATGAAAGAATTTTATTACCTTAATCTTTGGACTAGTTTTCATTTCTGTTCATTCTTACTTTATGCCATGAAAATTCTAATATTTTACTGAAAATGATAAATAATGTACATATTCATACTTAACATGTTTTGAACTAGGAAAGTTTCATGCTTAAATATATAATTAAACCTCAGTAATTTTGTCAGTTTTTCCAAATCCTCACATTGTACTGTCTGACAAACTCTATTAGTTATCTTCTTGTTGTCATTTTCAGCCAAAGACAGTTTATATGAGGACAATTTTATACAACAAATACTGATAAAACAAGAGCAAAGTTAAAGTCTGTTAAAATCATCAGTTGAGGCAAAATACTGAAACATAAAATTAATGTTATTAGGCTTCAGTATACAAGCTGCAAGGGCATTGTTCAAAAGCAGTTTTCCCTAGTTTAATTCCATGCTATGCATTCCTCTGAAGAGCTAAGAGATCTGGAGAATCTCCGTTAGTCCCTTTACCCTGCAGTCTGTTCTTGTCCCTCCATCTTTCTTGCTGCATGAATTGTTGTACAGAGGCCCTTGGCACCAACCAGCACTGCTTTATATAGAACACATGTGATTCAATAATCCTATTGTCCTTTAATCAGGAAATAGTTTGTGTTGGAAGGGACGTTAAAGGTCACCCAGTTGCTACCCCTCCCAGATGTGAGCAGGGACACCTTCCACTAGACCAAGCTGCTGAAAGCCCCATCTAACACAGCCTTGAATGCTTACAGGCATGGGCCATCCACAGCTTCTCTGGGCAAATTGTTCCAGTGCCTCACCACTCTTATATGAAAGAATTTCTTCCTAACCGCTAATCTAAATCGACGCTCTTTCAATTTGAAGTCACTGTCACTTGTCCTGTTGGCGTCTTAAGTTTTAGCTTTCTTATTTTCTAGATTCTGTACTGCATTAGTATATAACTCTGAACTTCATATAAGGTGTTAGCAAGTTCTCTTCACAGCTTAGTTAGACAAAACAATCAGCTTCCAGCCAAGAACAAGGATACCATTGCAGCTTCAGGCCCAAAAAGCGGGAACAACACTGGATTGAGGAGAGCAATCTGGGAGGATGGGACTTCATAAACTGATGCTGTAATTGGACAATTAACCCTAATATGTAAATGGACCAAAACTAAGAAAAGGGTGAAAAACCTGTAACCATCAAGGGTGTAGCCTCAGCCAGGCCCTTGTACTGCCCAAGGTGCATTCTTTAAAGGCCTTTTAATAAATACCTACTTTATTCCTTTGACACTGTCTAGCCTCTGTTCTAGGGAGCCTCTTTAGGCATCACTATCACTACATGCTTTTGTAGAAATTTCCACTCACCTCTCTTGCAGCCCCCTTTAAGTAGTTGAAAGGCCACAATAAGGTCTCCCTGGAGCTTCCTCTGACTAAGGAAGCTACTAGCAGTGAGATTAGTATTTTTCATGCTAGAAAAGATAGAAACGGAGAAGTAGGGGTACAGCAAACTTGTGTATAGCATGAGAAATGAAGAATGTTCATAGTGTGTTCAAATATGATAAAATGTGGACATCAGCTAAAACTATAGAATAGAAGGTTCAGAGTGAACAGGAGGGCATGCTTCTTTGCACGTTATTTAGAAAAGGTTTACTTCCTTGCCATTTGATAGTTCTGATGCTAAAATTAATTTAGTTATAGAAAGTTCAATAAGGCAAATTCATTATGAAAATAATTCACAGGCTGTTATACAAAATGAGAGGATGTATCTAGAACCTGAGGGGCAATATACTGGAGAAATGATGCCACAGTTTTGTGCTTTTATGGTGTTTTTCCAAGATATCAAAATTAGAGAAGATAACAGGCTAGAAAGATATTATCGTTGATGTTGCGGCCCCTCTTTCTGTGTTCACAATTTTGGTTTTTACGAAGTCTCATTTTGTTAAAGCAGTGTATGAAATAAACTCTTATTATTACAACATTTTATAACTAGAAATCTCAATCCAAATTATTTAATGTATTAATAAAATCTCTTGACATTCTACTGCGGTAGAGAGGCACTAGTTTTGCCCAAAGGAGTCAGAAGCAAAATGAAAAAGAGAAAGAGCTTGTTAACTCACTTGGGAAAAACAAAAAGTTGACTGTCAATAAAAGGCAGTAAATCTGACTGAAAAAGAGTTTAGAAATAAGGTAGAATGGAGAATTGAAAGGAAAAGAAAATGGGAAAATTCAAATATGATATTCAAAGAAATTTATATTGCCTATGGAAAATTATTCTGTATAAATACAAATGGAGATTTCTGGGTTCGGGTAGGGTCCTAAGAATTTTCTATCATTATTTCAATTGAAATACAATGAGTTGTATGCTATTATTTCTTGTCATAGCCTTCATTTTTGATTTTTAAATGGTTCTGACTGCCATCTTTTTTGGATTGATGTCAACATTATGATATTAGGAGACCCCGTAGACTAGGAGAAATTAAGCAGTATATAATTTTTTTATATGGCATAAATAAATTTGTCTCAGTAAATTCTTTCCTTTGACTTCTTTGAAATGGGCTTAACTCCCACACTACTCAAACTCATTAATTGCTTTGTGGGATTTCCTGAGAATCTGCCTTACAGTATGCATGGCTTGTTGGCATGAATAGGCAGACTACTGAAGGAAATATGAAGAAAAGTGCTCTATTATGTACTTTAGATTTTATTCATCAGTTAATTAATAAGTTCTACTAATAAATTTACATGCTGACAGGCATTGTGGGGTTTTTTGTTTTGTTTTTGGATTTTTTAACCTACTAAAAACCTGCAAAGAAACAAACAAACAAACAGAAAATAAATTTGAGATAACTAAATCTGAGTAACTATTTCCTGTTTGGATTTCTCATTTGGTCTGATGCATTTAACCCCATGTAGGGCTTTTATTGTCATAAATAGAAGTGCAATTTAAAATACTTAGGTGAAAACTGTACATCAGTGTGCTTTCTGTGAAATCTGACAGTTCCACAACCTTTCAGAGCAACACCTGAAAGAAAAATTGATTTCCATAGGATGCCTCAAATGGCAGTAGTTGTTCTCACATGTGACTGAATTCTTTCCAGAGTTTGAAAGTGTGGCTATGAAGTGTTAAAACTTACGACCCAGGACAGTGCCTAAAAACTCAGCTTATGACTCATACGACTTCTTTTTGATTTCATTATTCTTCTGGCTTTCAAAATTTCATTCTTTCTGTGTCAAGAGAGGCGATTTTGAATATATAAATTTTTCTTGTTGTTTTGTAGTGCAGTGTTGAATCTGAAGCCTCTTCTTGACTCTTTCAAAAATTAGTAATGTAGCTCTGAGACATGTCTCAGTTCACTTCCTCTTATCTGCCTACACCTGAATTTTTACTGTCTAGCTAGAATATTTACTAGAATATGAGAAATGACATGTTATGATGGAAAGTTGGTTTTCAAATCTTTTTGTCTTACAAAACTTTGCAGGAGTAATAGAAGAAGTGATTAGGAAGGCGCATCTGTAAAATCTACAAAGGCAAGTAAGATGAGCTTCAGCTAGAAGGGTTGTTTTTGTCAATTTCTATTCACAAAACACAATAAATAATAATAATAATAATAATAACAATAATAGTGAAATAACTAAATCTGTTTCTAGTTAGGATTTGCATTGACCTCTAGAAGCTGGCTGGTGGTGAGCATAGTTTCAATGTTAATGTAAGACTGATCCAAAATCAGTAAATCCCACTGAAGGTATTAATATAAGCTCAATTATGAACTAAATTTATAGGACATGGCCAGCTTGTTTTTCACGGTGGACAGAGACACAGATGCAGGTAATGTAATTAATATGATTATGAATTGCTGTTAAGTGTCCACACTAACCATAGGGATGTACTGCTAAAAGTAGCCTTGTTCTGCCCAGAGTGGTTGATAGAAATTTTACTGTGGATTGCAGGGAGATTGCAAGTGGGATAAACTGCATGAGGTTGTAGAAAGAAATTCCAATCAATAACAACTATAATCAATGCTTACTACTTCAAAAAAATCCAAAAACATTTTGTTAATGCTGCAGCACAGCAAAATTTTTATCACTGTTAGTGAGAGTGGATGGTTACATTAAAAGGAGTCCTATAGACTACATGAAGCAGAAACAGTTACACTAAAGCAATAAGCTTAAGTAAGCTTAATTATTTGTTTTTCTGTTCTTAGGTGGTTTAATATCCCATGAGATGTGAATCCTATAAAAAGGTGGTTTGTTATTTTCAAAGTTTTTCCCTATCTTCTTATCAAAGTTGCTATGATTTTAGCTACTTAGACATTAAATTTGTGTTTTAATTTCTGATTTCATAACTTTTTGAAATAAAATTAAAATTTAAAAGTCTTCATTTTAACAAAAATAAAATGTTTCATAAATAATCTTCTATTTCTAAAATAGAAAAATATCCAAAAAATGGAGGCAGAATAGGAAAGGAGTTAACTTTTTTTTTTAAGCAAAAATGGAATGGGAAGATAAAAGGACTTTTATGATTCCATAATGGCCAAGTTGTGTTACACTTTTGCTCATAAATCAAAGTGTTGAAAGCTGCAAAAGCTTCAATACTGAAGAGAGCTGCTCAAGGCCAGGAAAATGTCAACCTTCCTTTAAAGGTTCAACAACATACTTCTGCTTCTCATCTCCCATGCAGGCATTATACCAGTCATTCAAATCCCTGGGATGCCTAGGATACTGACTCTCGTACAGCATCAAAAATACTGGGTCAACTGTGAATAAATGTGACAAAAAAAAGAAAGAGAAAAAAGGGCTAGTGAAAAAAATGAGTAAAGTCTGTAGTTGGATGAGTGTCATGCAGGTTTCTTTGGTGTCACAAGAATACTCCCCACTGAATATTAACACATGTTCACTTTAAGTGGAATGACCCAGCTTAAGCAAAAGTCTGTTCAAAGAATAATGTAGATTTACTTATAACAGCAACCAAATATTTTGAAAAAAATAAAATTCTGTGGTATGAAACCTTGACCTTGTTATGAGCAGAAACATGTAAATGAAGAAATAACCAAGAATGCAGCTAAAATCCCTCATGAGTCAAAATTAACCTCACTTTATCTCAGTATTCATGTTTCTATCCAATTTTGCTCGACTTTTATTGTCTTAGGATGGAACTTAAGATCATAGTAACTCTTCAAAAACTAAAATATGGCTGCAAACTGAAAATTAGGTCAGAACAAATTTTCTTCATTTGTTTAAAATGAAGCTTTGCCATTTGTTTTAGATTAAATACAGGACAAATTTTGCAGAGATGGTTTAAAGCAGATGCTAGAAAAAATGTATCATTACAGCTAAATTTCTTTTCATTTGAAAATTCCTTCAGAATAAGTTCTTTTTGATTATGTAGTATGGATTTCATCGACATTCACAGAGAGCTCAGGTTCCAAGGATTCTTTAGTATGCTCAAAGTAATAATCTTTAAAAAAGATTATAAATTTTGGAAACAGGGATATGCAGAGAAATATGCCCCTCAAAATTCTATAATTTGTTAAAAATAATATTTTTAGGAACCACAATGGTTAGTGGCTAATAAGTGTGCTTCACTTGTTTGTTGCTCAATCAAACTTGATACACAGCAGAAGTCAGGCAGGAAAAAACAGTTCTATTTCAGGTTTCCCATGCCTCAAAGTCACCATATGCAGGAAAATCAAAATGACAAGATGAATTATAATCTAATTCTTTTTCATATATGATATACAGACCACTGGAGTAAACTACTTTGAATTTGCAATGAAATTCTAAAACACTAATAGTTGTCTGTCACTAGGCTGTCAGCAAAAATCTCATTAAACTAAATTTTCAGATTATTTTCAGCTTTCAATTTCATACAAATTAAATTTTTTTTTTCTTAGCAGTTTCAGTTGCCTTCATGATGAGAGAAATACCAATAAACCTGAAAAAATATTATTTTAATTATTTACCTAGTTGTCTCCTCAATAAATGAATAAATATATAATAATTTCATGTGCCTAAAGCATCTTTTAAAAAAATCAGGTCAATTTTTTTGCCATCTTGAATAATAATCTTGAGTAATCTGGCTGAACACTGTCTCCATGATCTACAGATATACTTTAAAGTTTTTCATTCCAATGGTAAATGATGGATTTATGCAAATCTTTTTGCTTGTGATCAATGTATGTCAAAGCAAGTAATAATACAGACAGTAAAGAAATCAAGTCACTGAAAGCTGATTCTCTCTCTGAAGGGTACATTTTTCTCATGGAGAAAATAAATCTTGAATTGCTTCTGAAACCCAATAATAAAAGAGACTCTGACTTGTACTTGATTTTAAAATCAGTGAGAAGTTTTCTTTCAGTCCTCTGAGGATATTGGTCTGTGATGTAATTGTCACTGAATACCAACTGAATCTTACATTTTCTTTTTCTTCCGTCCTCCTCTCTTGGGGGGGGGGGGGGGGGGGGGGGGGGGGGGGGGGGGGGGGGGGGGGGGGG
>JANRMJ010000079.1:30420114-30435667 GCA_025584955.1 Alethe diademata | reverse complement strand
GGATTCTATATTACTAATATAAAGGCAATGATATACTCTTTTTCAAATAAGGCTTTGTTTCATTTGTCATGCTGTACTGTTAGTTAGAAATGTGCAACTGCATAATTGTATCATTCTTGTTAAACAGTTCTTTAGATTAAAATGAAATCTGTTTCCCAAAATGCATTTATCACGTGAATCTCAAAACCTGAAAAAAGGTTAGCAATTTAATGAAAATCAAGATTCTCATGGGATCGAACAATTCTTGTTAGACCCATCTCTACTGATAAAGGACAACCAATGGGCGTGCTCTTTCATTCACCAGTTAAACTAAAGCAACCAGTTAAAAACTTCTCTAATTTTAAAGCGCAAGCTAATTATAGATATTTTTATTTTCCTTTGCTTTCAAGAATACTAATGACATCATGAGGTTGAGTGTTAAAGGCTACAGAAAGACAAGGGAGAATTTTCACTTTTCTTTGACAATATTTTAAAAAGTCAAACGGTGGGATCCTTCATTCATACATCAAGTTATTTATAAAAAAATGGAGCAATTCTGAGCGAGTCATAGTCAACATTTTATCCTATATTCCTTCAAAACTAGGAATTTACTGATGAAACTAATTTTAAAATGAAGCAGAATCCTCAACTGATTAGTAATTAATTTCTGTCCTAAATATGCTTCTTCCTACGCACACACATGATCTTGAACTTCCTTGCTTGTTTGTTTGTGTTTGCTTTATTACAGGTTATGTATGTATTCATCTGTGTTCCAAAGAATAATGAAAGAATTCAGGCAATTGTGTACCATTTTCTGTGGGAGGCAGAAGACGTATGAAGTCATGAAAATATCTAGGACAGAAAAAAAGAACAGTAGTTTACTGTTTTACTGTTAGATTGGTAATTGGAAATCAAGGTAATATTTACTGCATGGAAGGCATTAGAGATTATGCAGACACATGCTAGCAATTAATAACTTGTATGTTAACTGTCATATTTATTTTGGTACACAGAATTTAATTATATAAGGTGAAATTTATATAGAGAAAATGACAAAAATTGTTCTGTTGACAAAGTTTGTGTACAAGTTGTAATGAACCATCAATGCTGAGGAATGGGTACTAGCAGTTCAGAGATTTAGCCACACTGCAAATTCTCTGAAAAGTTTTGGTTTTTTTAGTTTTTGTTTTTTTTTTACTGTCAGACATCTGATATTGCTCTGTAATATCATGCAGAAAACTGAGCCACCAAAGCAAATAAAAAAAAACCTGAACAGCTATCCAAACAAATATTCCATACACCTCTATGGGCATATTGGTGACAGTTAAGTCATTCCNNNTAATTTTATACTTACTTTATATTACTGTTATATCTTTAGCTTTTAGGGCTTGACCCACATACCTTTGCTTTTAAGGAATATGGACACTATAAGAAGACTTCATGCATAGTGTTTGTCACTTTATCTCCACACTATTAATGTGCAAATGTGGGTAGCAGTCCACACATGAATGACCTTATCAGGGATTACTACGAAGCAAGATGTCTTTAAAAAATTTAAGCTGTGTTCTTTATTGAATACAAACTATTCTCCTGAGAAAGGCCCTTTCTGATCGTAATCTTGCTTCTACCCTCTGGTACAAATCTTCTCTGGAGGTGAGAAATAAAGCTATACCCAGACCATTACTTTTTAAAGAGTTTTCTTCCTCATGTGTTATGCTCTGGGATTCCCTCTCCATTAGCTACCCAGCCTTTTTCCAAGAACACATGATCACATATACAAAAAGCAGACATCAGAATGCTGTTAGTTTTTCAGTGGTTTAGTTTCTTTAGTATAGTAGACCTCATTTGCCTTACACAGAATCCATAACCTGAGAACAGTGGAAAATTATAATTCTATATAACTACATATACATGTATTTATATGACTGTGTATTCTGGACAGATACCTTTGAAGTGCATGTAACACCAATGAATAATAAAATTGACAGCATACTGGGAGATAACCAAATAGAAGCAAAGAAAAACTGCAACCCAAATCTCAAACAACTTCAAATAATACTGGGGAAAATGGCACTGCTAAATGGTAGCAGAAAAATAAAAATATGTTTAGTCTAAAACTGCATTTTAGCCACTGGACATGTAGAAGAAAAAGATTGCAAATGCAAATGCATGTTGGTTTTGTTGTTCTTTTAAGCCTCAGATAAAGTTTTTCAGGGTTTGAAATTAGAATGGTAATTATTTGAACTATTGGACAATATTAAACACAACTACTTAGTAAGCAGATCACACAATTTCAATTGCCATTCTCTATAGAGGAGCTTATCCAAGTGTCTAAATCCCACTGACTGTCATGGATTTTTTAAAATGTGTGATTGTTGCATATGAACATACTGAATAGGCCCTGTTTATATGCAGTCTGACATAATTTAAGTAAGTGAATGGTACTTGTGCAATCTGCATGCTTTCACAATCAAAAGTCTGAAGTTCTTGGAATGCTGTATTCCTTATGAAAGCACAATCTAACTTCCTTGCCCTTAAATACATGCTGCAAAGCACAAGCGAAAAAGGTGTCATTGTGCTAAGGATTAAATGGAGGATTTAAAGGATTACAAAGGATTAAATGTAATGCAATTAAATGCCCTGTGATATGATGAAAAAATACCTTGTGCCCTGACAAAATAGAAAACCAGCTACACAAAACGTTATCAGCCACTTGCATTTCTCTCATGGCAATCTCAATAGGATAAAAGAATAAGAAAAAAGAACTCAGGTAAAAGTTTCTTATGCATTACTATGTCTATATCTGATTAGATAACATTATATGGCATCAGCAAGTATGTTTTATTTCTGTGCAGTACTCTACCATGAACAGATGGAAGAGGTATACTTTAATTATTTTATTACTGAAGTACTGAGATTAATGGTGTTTGCATATAATTTAATCACAACCAAATGATCCAGAGAAACAAACCTTTCTGATAACACATTTATCAAATATAAAAATGTAATTTTAGGTGATTCTAAATCATGAAAATAACTTCCTCTATAAAAAGGACATTGAATGCTTAGTGCATTTTTGTTTAAAGTGTTACATTGACTCTATCATATTAAAAAAAAATAAAGAAATAATTAAATCCAATTTTCAATGTTCCTTTGGGTAGTCTTTTCAAATTTGGAAAAGTTCAACCTAAAAGTATTCCTTATTAAATTTAAAACAAGTAAATGTGAAAAAAACATGCAAGACAAAAATATTGTGAAATATTCTGCTTCATAATGATGGTTTTATTTATTCATTTATAAAGCAGTAACTTGATGGGGATTGATTGCTTGATTTTAGGAAATTATTTATGTTAGTAGAGTGAGAATCTGAAAGATTTTTGTTTACTCAAGCATATTGGCAGCAAATTGTGTCATCTAAGTAGTTTAGCAATATTTTGTATTCACAATTGAAAATTGAATTGTTTCTCTCAGTGTTCCTGTATTGCTACGAGTCATTATTTTTATGCAATAGTCCACTGAAAAACATTCCAAACACAGTCATGTTATTTGATAAATTTCCCTGTGAAGTCAATCAGACAGAAACAACTAGGCAGGCAGATTTTTATTTTAAACCTGCATATTTGTTCTTGTTTTTAATCATTTAACAATTTTATAAAAAATGTACCTGATAATGCTCATAAAAGACTAAAGGATGGACAGAGAAAAGGAGGAAAATTAAGTAGTCAAGTCGATCTACAAACATGTCAGATTTGGCTAAATGCAAGATATACATGTAGGGCAGAAGAACATAAACCATTTTTTTCGGAGTGCAAGACTCCAGCTTGGGGAGCAATAACGCTTAAATATTAGGAGGTAAGTAAATGAAAGTTTACCACAAAACACCACTATGCTCAGAAAAATATTGTAGCCTTGCTTGTGTGGGCAATAGTCTTAGTAAACATAGGCTGATTCTCTTACCCCTCCATGTAGAACTGCTCCCAGTGCCAGAAGAGGTGGCCATGATCAGTGGAGATAATGAATAGACCCAAAAGAAAATTTAAATGGTTAGAAAATGGGTATTAATAGAATCACTGAATGTATAAAGAATACAGAAAACAGCAATATGGGCAGTGAGAAGATTCTTTAACCTACATGAACAGAAATATGACATTGAAGAATTAGTCACCCTCGTGTATTGAATTTAAGTTTCAGAAATTTATTCCATACGTGAAACAAATTTCAGTTAACAATATTAACCAACTGAACAAGTGGTATGATTTGCAATTAATTCTTCTTAAGCAATTTTTAAATAAAGACAAAATACAATTGTTATCTAAAAGCGAAACTCCTGTTGGAATACAAATTCATATAAAGCACACCTAAAACATGTATTGCACAAAAGGTCAGATAGATGAAACAGTGTTCTGACTTTATAGCCTCTACAGTTGTTCAATTACTTTAGAGAGCTTCTTGTGTCTGATAGTATATTTTCTATCTATATATTAAAGGAAAAAAATATACTACAACACATAGGCCACGGGACATTGACAAGCTTGAGAGTAAACCTAGCAAAATTGAGAAGTGGACCCATGTGAACTTCATGAAGTTCAACAAGTCCATGTGCAAGGACATGTATCTGGGTCAGGAAAACCATAGAATCATAGAATGGCATGGGTTGGGAGAGACCTTTAACCATCACCAGGTCCAAACCCACTAGTTATGGGGAGGGACATTTTACACAGTATTTGGTTCCTCATTGCCCCATCCAACTTGGCTTTGAACACTTCAGGGGTTGGGCAATCTATAACTTTGCTGGGCAACCTCTTGGGCATTACTGAATATCAGTAGAGCATTGGTAATGAATTGCCTGAGAGCAGCTCTGCAGAGAAAGATTGGGAGATACTGGTGGATGAAAAATTGGATTTGGGCTACCAACGTGCACTTGCATCCCCGAAAGTCAATTGTCTTTTGCATTGCACGAAAGAAGGGCAATCAGCAGGATGAGGGAGTTGATCCTGCTTCTCTGTTCCTCTTTGCTGAGACCCTAGCTGGAATACTTCATTTAGTTCTGGGATCCCCATTACAAGACATGGACCTCTCAGAATATATCCAGAGGAGGGGAAAAAAATGATCAGAGGGATGGAACACCTCTCCTGTGAAGAAAGGCTGTGTGAGTCAGTTATTTCAGCCTAGAGAGGAGAAGGTTCTGAGAAGAACATATTCTGGCCTTTTAATATATTACAGAGACTTACAATAAAGAGGGGGATTTTTTTTACCAAGATTGGCAGTCGCAGAACAAGTAACAACAGTGTTTAGCAGAAACAGGGAAGATTTAGACTGAATACAAGGAAGGCATATTTCACAGTGAGGGTGGTGAGAATAAGTTGCCCAGAGTTATGACTGTCCATTGGAGGTGTCAGTGCTAGACAGGACAGGATTCTGACTAAGCAGGTCAAATGAAAGATGTCTCTGACTGTGTCGGGTGGATTGGACCTAAATGATCTTTAAGATCCCTTCCAACACAAACCATTCTATGAGTCTATGACTCTGACAGTGCTGTGGGATGTGATTGCTGCTCACATCAATGGAACAGATCATTGTTACAGACAAGAAATTTTCTTGTACTAATTACTACTTATTACTGCAAATATAACCTTAGTAAAAAAACAGAATTAAAAACATTTAAATGTATTTGGCTAGGTGAAATTTTATGGCATCTAAAACAAATACGTCTTTTCTGCTGAAAAATTCGCTGCTTGTTGAACAGTTTTTCAGAGTACTGGGCAGGAGATTATTTATATGATAAAGAAAAAATATTACTTGGTATTATTATTTCTATATGCTTACACTTTGTTTCTAGATAAATAGTAGATGTTTACCAAATGAAATAACAGGGATAAATAAAACCTTAAATTGAAATCAATACTATTGATTTGGAGACTTATAGAGAGATTAATCTCTGCAATCATTTTAAATTGCACCTTGTTTTTTCAGCAGTGTGATGCTTAAAGGCTTTAGAAATGCATCCTGAGTTTGATAATGTGAATCAAATACTGGTCATTCAAAGCTAAAAATTAAACCAAACAAATTAACATAGTGATTTCTATTATGAAGTAAATTACTGTTAAGGAAAGCAAACAAGGACGAATTGTCGACTAATTTATGAATGTTATACATCAGAAAAAATCACATTGAACTGATTGACCAATATATACTGGAAAATATAATAAAATTACAATTATTGTCCAGATAGTAATAAACAGCTAATGAAACAGTCACTGGAATACTAAATCCATGTATCTTTCTGTACATTTTATGCATGTTTTATTCTGCTATTATTTAGAGGTTTGCATGAGATTGTTCCTAGAATTGCTTACATTTTATGCTAAATTAATGGGAAAATAAAAATTTTCTAGGCTTACGCAGCAATCACTTGAAAGTTAGGAAAAAACAGTAGTGAAATATGGGTATGGTGTTTCAGTTTTCTAGGGTTTATCTAAGTAGTCTTATCTTTTCTCTCTGAAATTACTAAAAACTATTTACAATCAGTCTGTCTCTCTAAAATGAGGAAGACAGATTTTTAAATGTGTGAGTTTTCTTTCATAAAGTTTTGAGTGGACAGTTAGATAGCAGGAGGGGGTGGGAAGTATTTGTTAGAATGTCTGAAGAATGGTATCCAAGATGAGATATTGTCCAAAACACTGTATTTTGCCATATTATTTTTCATGGTACTGTCAAGCCACAATACAAAAAGAAAAAAAAAATAGCAAGTTAAATTTAATCTGGGCAAATATTTATTTCTGCTTATAAAAAAACCACCAGGATAACTTGAGAACTATATGGAATCCTGAAATGGGGCTAGGAAAGAAAAAAGTGCAGCCTCTCTTTAAAAAAGGAATTTTAGGATGGTGAGCTACACCCAACACACTTAGTTTTAGCAATAGTCCCATTTTTTAGACAGTCCCAGATTTCAGATTCTACACCAATACAATTCTTCTCAAGAAAATTGGTCATTTTAAAAGTTGGTTTTAATCTGATACCCCATCACTGTCTTAGCCTTTCTGGGTACTACATTTGTCTTCATCTTCAAAGTCTCACAGACTTATTCTGATACCAGAAGTCTTTAGAACACTAGCAGTGACTGTGTTCTCTAGAAACATCTAAGTCCAGTTTCTCCCTTTTCATTCTACCACAGAAACTTCATCTTGATCAAGAAGATGAAGCAAATAATATACAGCATTTTTATCCTCTCCAGGTGATAATGCTGTGACATTTCTCCACCCATTCCTTTCCCAGTGTACTGAATGGCCTTTGTCTCCCACTCTTCCACATTACCTGGCAGTAGTCCTTCAGATCTCTTAACAATATTATTTCTAGAGGTTTATAATAAATAACAACATTATTTATAATAAGAGGTACAAATAGGAAGGTATATAGAACAGCAACTGCCCTGCTCATTTCTTTGTTTCATGTATTTTCCATTTACCACAGGTTCTCAAATTTTATTAGAAACTCTCAGAAGTATTTTAAAAAGGTGTTAATGAAGTGTTTTGGAAAGTGGAACTTCCCATGGTTAACTTGGTATCAAACCATTATTGTCTCAGATACAGAACAGTTGGAACTGGAAGGTACCACCAGAATTGTCTAGTCTAGTCCACTGAGTAGGGCAGGGCCAACTAGATTAGGTTACTAGGCTTGGGGGCCAGTGGGGTTCTGCAGATGTGCTGTTTGCCACCTACAGAAAAGTTTTTTCCTACGTTATCATGGACCAAAAAAACCCATCAGTTTTGAATCTCCCTTTCTTCAGGTGTCTCCCAGCACTAGCCCTGTTTACCTGCCTGTGCCCATTTGGGTGTCCCAGCTCTGCTTCCTGCTCAGATGCCTTTATGCTATAGCCTGCTCCAGTATATGTTTGGTGCAGTCCTTCTCAGGAGTCTCTGCTCTAGTCCTTGTTCAAGCCTCTCTTTGCTCCTAACTGCAAGGGCTGCTCCAACAGCCTTCCTCAGAAGACTGTTACTCTGCTGTCTTACTTTTGTCTCCTTGACATCTTCTTTCTTTTGCATCTCTCTCCTGATACATTGTCCCTTATGCAGTGCAATCTCTTTAATTTTGCACCTTGCCTCCACTCAGGTGTCACACCTGCCTTGGTATTGGTTTATTGCATCTTTTCTTTTTTAGATATTAATATCCTTCCTCAAATATACTCTGCAGAGGCACCATACGCTCCTCTGACATGTAGAGTTGTGTGTTCAGTGGGTTGGTTTTGTCCATAGCAGAGCCATCTTTAACTGGCTATGATCAGTTCAAAGAAGTCCCAGATCTCCCCTTGCACAGATCATCACTGCAGTCCTTGTCCACTACCAAAATCTGCTGGTACATGTTTAAATGGATTTTTTTTTTTATTTCAGGTCAAGCCCATTGGCTTTTATTTTGCTTCCCCATCCTTGTAGGTCTAATTATTTGGGGCATCAGAAGTCCAAGTGCAGTTTGGAGAACTGCCGGATTACTGATAAAGTAGAAAGAACACATTATTTCAAAGAGATGATTTATGACTTACCAAAAGTATCTTATACAATATATGGATAATCAGTTATTCATTACCACAGCTAATGAAGCTTCTGTCAAGATACAAGAAGACATGGATTTGACTTTACGAGCTCTCCAGGAGATTTGGGGGTCTACCTTGTTAACTGAAACAGGCTTGTATCTTGAGATGATAGAGGATATCCTTCTTATTCAATTTCAACTCATTCATAAGGATCTTCCTGGTTTTATTTATATCTCTTGATCCGGGCTAATAATATAACTTTGATTCCTAAAATTCTCCTTAAAAATTTGCTTCTTTAAACATTATTTTACAGACAATCAAATTGTCACAAAACACATTTCTAAAAGCTGGATAAATACACATTGCTCCTCTAGCTGAATTTTATAGCTACATAACGGTTATATCCCATAATTTCCTCTGTTTTCCCCCACCTAGTCATGTGGTGTTCTTGCTAGTGCATCGTTAACAAACTTCTTTTCTTACAATGCAGAAGCTTTTTGAATTAATATCCAACCTTGGAGGGCTTTTATTCTTTAGATGGCAGACGCAAAGGCTTTGTCCCTTCCCTCTCCTTTCAGGGATATGAGATCCTCTTACGATTATATCAAATGAATGAATCAAAAAAAGCTTAAAGAAATCTTCAATTTTTAAAATTTTGAGCATTTAAGTTAGAATCAGGCACTTCTTTGAAAATTAGCACTTAATGTGTTATAACTGCTATCTAATAGCAACAAAAATTTTACTTGTATTCTCATTATTTATGGTGTTTCATATCCACGTCTTATTGTTCCAGCATTTGGACTCCATGGAAACAGAACTGTGAACCCAGATATTTTTTTTGTTCAGAGACCTCATCTTGTATTTGCAGGCGCTAAATATCTTAAAGGGAAAGCATCTGAGGTCCTTGTCATATGATATTAGTTGTATATTACTTATAAATACAGGCATAAATTCAGACCTGATGGCTTTACAAATTTCTGCCTATTGTTGTCAGAGTTCTGCATGTGTCTCCAAAGAAAAGGCAGAAGTTGTGAAAATCAAGTTACTCTTTTTCCTTCAGATTTTTTGCCCTTCCTTACTCTTCTTCACAACAACTGAGAGCTTTCAATCTTTACTACTGTATGTAACAAGGAATTTGTTCACCTCGTGAACATAAGGACATTGTGTTTTGACTTCATCTCTCAGCAAAAGGTTAAGAACCCTGGTGAAGTGAGGGCAACGGGTTATGCATGACTAACAAGTGCCAAGCAGCTAATGCCTACTGCCTTTGCATCTCCGTGATCTTCTGTATCCTCTTTCTTCCTTCATCCTCAACCTGACTGCATATCAAATTCTCATACATGTGATCCTCCCAAGATTTTGAGGAGAAAAAAGCAAGTTAATCTCCAGCATGTACTGCAAATGTAGTCGAAAGTAAAGAGATAAAGATAAGTAAAGAAAAAAAAGTAGTTAAAAGATAAAGATACTAGTGGACCTCTGGACTGCTAATGAGTAAATATTATGGGCTATAAAGAGAAAGTAAGAGCCAGCATTTCTGGATTTTAATGAGGGCAAACTATACTATGATTAGGGAAGGAAAAGAAGAGAATGTGCAGATTAAAACTGGATTATTTGTGGAGTTACCCTATATGGAAGCAAAGAGATTAAGAATCATAGATTGAACTAATCCAGGACTAGAATGATGTTTTATAATTTGAGAGAATTGGATGGTATTATTTTTTTTTTTTTTTTGAAGCAAGTTTAAGGCATTACTACCAATCATGAATTAGTATGTCAGATACATCACACATATTTTTAAAGTGAAATTTTAACTAAAAAACATAGATAATCACCTAGCACTATAAAAAATAAACACTTGTGGCAATTCTTTCTGAGTTTATGAATCTACTTCTGGGGAATTTTCATTGTACTAAAAGGCACTTGGTTACCAAGAGTCTGAACAGGGTTTTGATTCATCTAACAAATATATGTATAGTTTTAGCACTTTGAAGCTGTTACTGATTGCCAGTGAGCTTAGACATTTCTTTTCACCAAAGGCATGCCACTGTTTTTAACTGGCAATGAGTCAGTCTAGAGGTTCATGTTGAAGAAAAATTGTACCATTAATGTTCAGGCTACCAAATTATGTTCAAGCTGTGAAGGATTCAGTGGCATTGAGAAAAAAAAAGTGCCTTCTATCAAAAGCCTTCTTTTTTCACTTTTATAATTGCAACTTTGTGACTTGGTATGTACATGGCTTCATTATTTCCTTAACTTTGAGCATCTTAGAGTCTTAGATATAGCAAAGCATAAGCAGTAAAAATATCTTCTAAATGACAAAATCAATAGATTGACATTTGTATGTCATTCATATCTTTATTTTTTGCTTTCCACTCCTCCAATATGGAAGCTCTTAATAAAGCTGTTCCCATTCAAAGTAATGCATTTTAATTTGTTACCAAGCAGGTTTTCAAAGAGGTGCTTATTTTTGTGCCACTTAGAGAGTTGTCCACTTTGATATGTAGAAGTGAATGGAAAAGGAACACAGAAAAGTTGTGATAGTAGAGATTTTAAGTTCTCCTGTGAGAACTCAGGCGATTAGAGATTAAAAATTTCCATCTTACTCCTGATACAGAATGGACTGTATTTTCTGCCTACTGTAAGTACAAACAACCTTTTATAGCAGTCAAGCCTAGATGATATATCACTCCTTTAAACTGGCAGAAAGCAACAAGGACCTGAAAGTGCTACTGAAGAATCTCACTTGTCTGTGCCAGCCAAATAACACAAAGTCATTCAATTACCCTTCCTCCCACAATTTTTTACCAGAAGATGCTATTCTTTACATTATTATTTACTGTCTGAGTCAGAAGTATATTTTCATGATTTATTTATACAGCATATCAAGCTTTAAATAAAACATGCATCCAAATTCAAAGTTCTGTCTCTAATGTGTCAGTTATGTGACTAATTCATTAGATTTGTCACTGACTTATGAATTATACAAGTAACTTTTAAGATGTGAAGTTGATTTGGATCCATATTTCATACTTTGGAATGTAAATATCTGTTTTATTAATGGCTGTTTATAAAGAATGAGCTTAGCAGTTAATGTACATACCATTTAAAACACAGGGTGCCCCCAGCACAGCATTGAAATACCAAGTTACATACAAAGATTTCTATCTATAGCCCTGTTTTAAAAAAAAACAGATGTTCTTCTGCCTAAGATGGATTCTTCTGTTTTCCTCTTGAAGATAGGTGGGAGGATAGAAATGGAGATACTTGAGGTTCAGACCGTCATCAGAGAATCTGTGTCATTTTTTTTGTTACTGCTGAGCCTGTCTGCACAATAATAAAAGCATATCAGTCAGTACTTTGTATCTCTAGGGTTGGGATGTCATAATTCAATTACATCCCCACTTCAACCAGGTGAGAATAACTACAGCAATTAATGAATAAATCAGGCATCTGAGGATTATAGAAGCCTACTGCTTAATGCACACAGGAGACAAAATGTTCTTTAAATTCAGAATTTTTCCATGAATGCTACAAATAAGTAAATCTGCTTTTCAATGAGTTTGCACTTTTTGCCTTCTAATCCACCCAGACAAGGTAAACCAGATGTCTTCTCATCCTCTGGAACTAGGCTGGGAGAGCACTTGGTGTGGATAGTAGCAGGAAATGGCTGTTGACAGGCCAGTTCACTGCTGCTGCAAAGAACACACAATCTGAACTCTCCAGTCTCCTGATAAATACAATACCATTCTCAAAAAAGTATCCTCCTAATTCTTCCCATATTGGTATTAATGTATATTATTTTTAATAGAAATAATTTAAAGTTTGTTTCAGCTATGATTGAAATTGGTAAATAAGATTCAAGCCTTACTAGGAGAAAAACCAGAATTTTCCCAAGTGTGCAAGTCAAATGTCCTTCACAGTCTGAAAATTAAATTGTCATTAAAGAGAGCTAGCATCTGCTTTCAGGTTTTAGAGCTTCTGTTTTACAGAAGGGAACATTCGTAAAACATCTTCACTAATTCTTAAAAGTTTTGTCTGAGCAAGCAATAAAACCTTCTTTGCAAAGGTTACTTAAGATAAATGAACATTTGAATGTTTATGCTATATGCATTTTATTGTGCCTGGTGATGTTTAACACCTGGATCTGTGGGCTCCCCAAAAACCCCAAACAGAACCAAAGCCCACAAAAGCACCCAGCTCTTAAGAACTCTAAGGATGGGATCACATAAATCTGGAAGTACCCCATCCTGTAGTGATTTAATAAGAACTTAGGGATTTGTTAAGTCAAGCAACAGTGGAATGAAGGTAGGATAGAACTACATATTCCTGTAGCAATATAACAGTGCTTTGTTACTTATTCAGGAGCTTTGTAACTGCCTCTCTGAAAAAGACCTCCGTCCAGGATTAGGTCTGTTGCTTTTATGCAAAAGTGTGCATTTTTTTTGCAAATTACCCTGAATTATTTGAGGATATTACATGGGAGTATTCCCTGCCCATCACCAAGGAGCTGATGATCTGTAAGGTCAAAAGCAACCCAAACCATTCTAAGATTCTATAATAAAGCTAACTAAATCAAGTTTCAAGACATTTGACTACAATACACTCATACATCACCCAACTGAGTGTTACTGATCCAGACAGGATGAGGTAACCCCTTAGTAATTTTCCTGTAGGTCATTTGCATTTTAAAAGCCACATAAAATGAGGTGGAAAAAGGAACACCAGAACACATCACTGTACTATCCTCACTTTATTAAGAGGATCAACTCAGGGACAGGCCTTCTGAGGGAAAGCTTTACACAGACAGACTGACAGACTGACAGCCGCACCTCCTGCCCCTCTCCACTTCTCCCCCAGAAACTTACTGTTTATTGACTACTAGTGAGTTCACAGACTTGAGATCATAATTTCACATTCTTTAGCATTGTGAAAATGTTGCAATCTCAGTGGGTCAAATTATGTTCGTGATTATGAATATCTGTGCACCATTTGGCCTCTTATTCAGGGGAAGGTATTCCTGATTTATACTGCTGTGGAAGGCTCCATGAATTCAGTTGGATTTATACCTTTTAGCCCAGAATAACTTTTGTCCTAGTGACTGAGACCCACATTTAATGCTTAGGTAGGAGAGTAGGTCATCCAGCATAAATTAAAGGACTTCAGAGCCATACTCTATGAATGATTTAGGGATATGAAATTTGTGTAGCCTTTTCCTGCTACTGCTTTTCCCAAAGATCTACCATTTCCTTTATTAAACATACAAGAGATGCCATAAAATCTATTTGTTTGAATTTTAGATTCTAACCTTTTAAAGCTTTTAAGTCATTCAGCCAGAAGTGATTTCCTTCTGCATGCATGAAGCTTTCCTCGCTAGAATTGCTTTTCTAGAGATACAAAATCCATGACTGACTTGACCTTGAATTGTTTACCTCTACAGCAAAATTCCTTCTGAAACAAATTTATCAGGCCAACAAGGAAGAGAAACTGATGCTGTTTTACCTTGCTCCTACTTCTCTTCCTGTCATTGTTACTGACCTCAAGTCCTGAAGAGGGTTATGAAGTTGAAAAACTATGTGAGCTGACTAGCACATACTATAGTTTGCAGATGTGTGGTGTCAAGCTCTCATCTCATTTATTCTTCTAATAAACTCTACTAAGGTGTTATGATATTGTATGAGAGAACAGAAGGGAAAACAAGAGTGTTTTGGGAAATGGTACAAATAAGCCACCAAGGATTTCATATTTAGAGCCAAACTACTGATACAAGGTCATAGGATAATGCTTACATCTTGATAAGCATCATAGTTAGAGGACTTTTTAAAATGATCAGTCCCTTAATTATGTAAGCATCCCGAAAGTCTTTGAATCATCAGTCAGTGTGGCATGAAGCAACAGCTATTGTAAGTTCTGGGAGCTGAGCACTAGACCTAGCTGGGCTGAAGGTTCCCAAAGTGAGGAAAATCCATACAAGAGCTCAAAGACCAACCAGGAAGAGGCAGCTCTCATTACTGAGGCTGATGTGAAGCAGACGTTGCCTATTGACAGCAACAACAGGCGACATAAGAAAGTTTACAAGAGAAATAAAGACTTACTTGCCAACCTTGAAGTTTATTTAAGATTTTGCTAATAAAATTTCCTGAAACCTGAGGTTCTACTTTTCTAAATGATAGAGAACTTTTTAGACTCTACTGTAGAATGCATCAGTATCTGTCAGCAGTGAACTTTTTTTCTCTTAACCTACATTAAGTCTCCACATTATTGTCAGCTTTTTTTGTCTTAATCCACACTGATTTCTGGATATCTTCTGTCATCACTCCCAGAACAAAATGTCCAGGCATATTTTATTCTAGTTTTTCAGATGGACAGACAGGAAGAATTTTTGTTTGGTTTGACAGGTTTTTTTTTGGTTTTTTGGTTTTTTTTAATAGGATAAAGATATTTCCTCTTTGGAAATCCAGATCTGCTCACATAATATGCATAGGTAAAATATATGGCTTAAACAGAAAAAGTATCCTATCTGGAGCAGGCTGTGGTGCACACTTTTTATGATAATGAGAAAGGAGCTGAACAAGCCTCCATCCAGTGTAGAGGTGAGAAGAAAACAGCACACAACACTTGACAACTAGATCTGGTGATTCCAAGTAGAACACACCCTGAATAAATGTGAGCTAGCCCATATTTGACTCAGAAGAATTTCTTATAGTTGTTGAAAAGTTAGCTGTTACTATATGACTGATCCTACTGTAGTTAATGCTTACTTTTCCCAGAGGCCTGCAGGGATATAGACCAGATTGTTTGAGCTCTACCATTACCCCAAATTTCCACCCAGCTGGGATGCTGTAGATAAACTCCATTATATTTTCAGGCATGTCTTGAAAATATACTAACTATGAACACTTTTGATTTTTTTTCTGTGCCGGTGAGCCTTTTTTTTCCCCACATCTGTACATCTAGAGTAACAAAAGTTTTATCAGCTTGAATGACAACAGAATGGCATTTGCTAGAAACCCTTGTTTCTTAAGGAAAAGAGACTAACTTTTAACTCAC
>JANRMJ010000079.1:30410074-30420103 GCA_025584955.1 Alethe diademata | reverse complement strand
TTGCTGTATTTTCCTAAATCATTATATTACATGTGTTTTAGAGCAGGTCATATTAAAATACCTGACTAGTAATGAAGAAACTCTGCAGTATTAATCCATTAGTTCACTTGTTAGTGAAAAACAATATCTCTGCTATTGATTTTAAATTGACTGAAAATGGAAGTTGATTTTATCTACATATAAAACTTAGGCTAACTTGGTAGAATATTAAGGTTTCTGAGCATTTCCTCTTCTTTCTTCTCAGCCAAGGTGGTACTATCACTGAGAATGAGGTGCATTGGAAATGTTCTGTTGAATGCAATCATTTTAATCATTCTCAGCACCATGTTGTAAGGTAACCAACATTTATGACAAACTATTCCACAAATCTCTGATGAGACACTTCAGTAAAATGACTTTTTTATATATAGGCTGTTTCATTAATCAGAGGTAAATGTGTACAGCTATTGAAATAACAACTCACAGAAAGCTAATGGGACACATTGCAGTATCATTCCTGTGGTGAGGATAGTGTTGGGGAACCCAGCATCTGCAGAACTAATAAATTTAGCACAGCAAATTACTACACCTGATGGTGAAACAATGGAGGTAGAATGCCATTTGTCAGTAGCAGCTTTTCCACTGCAAATAAGCAGTTTGTATCATGAAAGAGAACTTCCTTACAATATATATATATATTACTTCTTATTTTTTATGTGTGTAGTCTCTTTGCTAGTTTGTTTGAATGTATTCTAGATTGCGATTCCTTTTTCCTTTATATTCATCTGAGATTTTCAGTCTCATAGTAATGGCCTTATAGTCATTTGGTATAACCAGTAGAAATGAGAAGAAACACATTTCGAATGTTTTCTAAATGTCTAAATTGTTTCAGCCAATGTATCATATTTACTGTGCAAACACATCATGGTAGCATTGTTCTGGGGTATGTGTTGGGTCCAGGGAGTGCAGAGAACCTAAAATCTTCTGCAGGACAATTTATTTGGTACAGTAAATGAATATACTTGACTCTGAAACTCTGCAAACAGAAAGCCATTTCTCATTAGTAATGTTCTTGTGATACACAAGCAGATTCCAGCCCCTATTTCCAAAAAAAAGTTAAACTGATGAAATATTGCAACACTAGTGAGAGGTCAAGCATGCCTTTTTTCATTTGATGGAAAGACTGCTTTATGTAAGGCAGCTTGTAACAAAGTTTAAAGCAGATCTAGTAAGAGATCTTAAAACATCCATGTGTGAACTGGGATATGACATCCACAAAGAACATGGATCCACCAGTTCTCTATGCCATTCATTAAAGCAGCAATGTATCTCTGAAAAATATGATCCTCTTTTCCTAGGATTGTGTACATGCTGGTTTTGGCAAATGTTTATTGAGATCTAGGAGATCAAAAACTACTAGCAATGTCATACTCCTGTACAAAAATATTAATTGCAAAACTCTGGCCTTCAAGAAGCAATTTTCTCCATGCCTTAACAACTGCCTCTTATTTTCTTCCATTACTTAGAAATAAATGGGTGTCCTGAGAAAAAATTTAAAAGGCTAATAAATCTCCAAACCACAGTCATCATTTTCTAGGAAACTCATCTACTCTCACGGTGTGCAAGAAGGAATCTCTGTTTCCTCAGCCTTGTACAGTATGCAGCCTCATATCTACCCAGAAAGAGAAACTGTAGTAAGGCCCTCAATTATTTAGGAGAGTGTATGTAGTGCCTTCAGAAGTTATTAGAGATTTGAAAGGGAAAGAAGATTCACTGGAGAAAGGAATAAAAAAATCAATGAGTAAGATGACTGATTAATTATTTTGTTGTACCAAAAGACCTTTTTTTTCCTGCCATTTTCATATAAGAACACATCATTAGGTGGAAACAAATCAAATATTGTTTCTAGAATTGATGAAAATTCTTCAGACGTTAGACTGCAGTGCCTTCATCTTTCTCTAGCTTGATAAAGGGGATCTGGATCATCCAATGTTACCACTTTTCTCAAAGAGAAGAAAGATAATGCATAAATTTACATTAAATGCTTGCTCAGGAAGATGCAACAAGAATGGGTGCAGTTTTTCCTGAGTTTCATGATAATGTGGATTGTTTCTATCTTGTGGACTCAGAACCCCTTACAGAAAAAATACAACTTGAGAAGTATATTGTTAAAAGTAAAATTGACATAACCCTAGTCCTGACAGTCTGATTATAGAAGTCTTTTACATCTCAAGAATTTAAAAATTACTTCCTGAATTATGAAGGAAATCTTAGTACAGATTTGACTTAAAAAATATGGTTAGTATATAGGTGAAGGTATATCAATAAAAAAACCCACAACAAAGCTAAGTGCAAAAATACAAAGTGTTGAGATATATACAAAGCAACCTAAAATCTTAAATTCTCCTTACAGACAAAATTAAGAACTAAGGTGAATTATAAATGCACTGTGGATTTATTTCTAAGCTTGTTAATTTTTTTTCCTAGTAATATGAAAATACAACAAATGTCCGGTTCTTATGGGAGAAAGTGGAAGGAAATATGTCTTTTAGAGGCAAATATAATTATTTCTAAAATCAGAAAAGTCCCAGTTGGCCATAAACAATATTGTGACAGTTAATAGACACAGGAACACAGAAAAATAGTGATGTACATTTAAGTTTGGCCAGATACAAACTATACCCAGCTGGCTTTTTCACAAGGGTTAAGAGATGTTCAGGGTGTCTTCAGAACATCTGGCTTCATTAAAAGAACATGTGGCATGAATCTCAACTGGATATAAAATGTTAAGTCTTTTTTGTCTCAGAAACATGTGGAAGAAGGACAAACCATCCTAAGTATGCTGGCTTGCTTGTGCCACTTAAAAAAGAGTGGAGGTACAGTGCATTATTATACCTTATTATACCTTGCATTGATTTTTTACTGTTTAATAGTGCTTCAGATGAACTACTGGGCTTTCAGACCTATGAAGTCATATAATGTAGCAAATGCTCATCTTTTTAGCTGGACATTACTACACAAGTGTTATTGATGGGATGAAACTGATAAGACTCATGAGCCAGAGCATAAGGTAATGAAACTATATTAAACCCAGAATTTATTAAGAAAAGAAGTGTAGCTTGGAGTTTCCACAATTCAGTGTACCTTATTAGTCCACCATTAAGAGTTCTTCTGAAGCCTTTATTTTTATTGGCCAGTACTTGTTGTAATTACTACTGTTATTACTACCAGAAACATATATCTTCAAAACTCACTCCTTCACAGTAAACTGGGCTACAGAGTTTGGGGGGTTTTTAATTGTAACTGACTGCTATGTAACATGTTCCTGGTAGTTTAATGCTGCATCTGTAACATCAAAAATAAGCCACAGTTGAACTGCTTGGAAAGTAAAATAAGAAGACAGGTGACATTGTCTTAATCACTGAAGCACAGCTAGAAAAAAAAGTGGTTTAGGTGAGGTAAACTCTTTGAATACTTGGCATTTTGAGGAAAAAAAACCAAGCAATTGTTATTTGAGCAATGAGATTGTTTAAAAGTCTTGTTTTCACTTAAAATTTAAAAAAAGCGATAAGCTGTTATATATACAGAGAAAATATCACTCACACTTTTGAAAGCTAGTGAGATTTACCCTCCCCTCAAGGTTTTTTTTTTTGTTTTTCTTCAAGTCATAAAGGTTTCTAGACTTTACCTTACTATTTCTGAATGCTTGAGTTAAGTCACAGTATATACAGTATTCTGCTCCCCACTCCAGTTTAATCAATAATCCAAAACCTAAATTAAACTAAAAGACATCCAGTTTCTAGAACTTCTTTTAATTCATAGGACTCCTCTAAATGGCAGCTTTTTCCTCCCTCTCTCTCTCTTAATCATAACTGACCTTCAGGAACTGCTGAGCTCTTCACAGAAACTGTAAAAGGATAGGTCATTCCTTGTGGTATACATTTCAAGGCAGGGGAGGATAGGGGTAATACACCAGAGTAATTTAGCATGAGAGTATATGGTTTAGTACTTGCGCACGTGTGATGGCTCTTTGATACGTTAAGAATAAAGTCTAGTATTGCACATAGATTTTACGTTGTTTTATTTTCTAGTGTTTTAGGTGAATCACATAATTATACAGTAAGCACACTAAGTATGATATAAAAAAATTACTCTTCTGATGAGAGAAGGCATGGGAATACCAAACACTGTGGTGAAAGGCAAAGGAAGTATCAAAGGGAGAGCTAAACATCTTTGAAGTGTCATCAGTATCATTTTAGGCTGTGAGTGCTATGAGAGTATAAATTCAAGGGTACCAACAGGACTACAGCCTAACGTTATGAGGTAATTAGCAATACTCAGGTTCTGTTTCAGGTAGCACCTAAATTAAAAACATAACATTCTGCTAAGATGCAAGCATAACTTCTGAAGTAGAAAAATGTGGGCTAATTCGCCATTTGTTTGTGAGGATGCTATTGCAAGAAAGAAAAAAGTTATTGGAAGATAAATTTATGCATTTGTGCTAGTTTTGGCTGAGAGAGAATTAATTTTCATCACAGTGGCTGATATGGGACGGTGTTTTGAATTTGTGCTGGAAGCTGTGTTAATAACAGAGGGATGTTTTTGTTACTGCTGAGCAGCACTTAAGAGAGTAAACGGCTTTTCTTCTCCTCACACAGCCCCAACAGGGAGTAAACTGGGGGTGCACAAGGAGTGGGAGAGGACACAGCTGGGACAGGTGACCCCAACTGACCATATAGCATCACACTTAGTGGGGAACAAAGGAAGGAGGGGGTCCATTTCCAGTTGTGGTATTTATCTTACCAAACCACAGTCATGCATGATGGAGCCCTGGCTTCTTGGGGACAGCTGAACACCAGACAACCCATAAAAAATGTTGAATTAATAACTTGTTTTACCTTATTTGAATATTTTTGCCCAACCTATTAAACTGCTTTTATCTCAAGCCATGAGTTTTCTATGTTTATTTTTCCAATTCTCTCCCTGATTCTGCTGATGGATTGAGAAGTTGTGTGGTATTTAGTGGCTGTTTGGGGTTAAAACCATGACAGTATTACAACAGCAATGCTGTGGTTTGAAGACAGAAAACTCAGCAGGACAAGAAAGTTAAGAATGGATGGTACAGTAGTATAGGGGAGCAAGGGGAAGGAAACACTATAGTGTATTGAGAACATCTAAAAGGCAAAAACATTCTTTTACATTGTTTCTCTGCTTGTTTGCTTATTCACACAGTGCATGCCTGTGCACACACACACGTGCACACACACAGAGCTTAGCGCATCTCACTTTGTATTTCCCTTTCTCACTACACTAATCTGACTATGTGAGGTGGCTGGGAAGAAGGAAAACTGAAAGAGTGATGGTGACATAAAAGACTGCTAAATCGTGAGCTAGGAGACAGAGTTCTTCTATACTATGTTTTGGTGACAGCCCTCAAAAGGGCAAGTTCACTGCCCATGGCTGCAATTATAGGCAGTGTTTACTTCTGGAAACCACTCACTGCTGTGTGCTGAACACACATATTGGCTCTGTGTACTTCTTTTGTCTGCAAGCCAATCCCATAGCTGAAGGGCAGGTGCCCTGTAGAGTGTCTTATACTAAAAACTGTTAGTGAACTTGTCACATTATATAGGCATAAAGTTTGTGTCTTAATGAGATAGAGCAACAATGGTGTTAGTCTTAACAAAATGCATGCAGACATAGAAATTGGTGTAGAACGTGAACCAATTTTTACAGACTTGAGCTACTGATTTTTATTGAATCGGGCTAGCATGAATCTTTTGAGTAGACATATGTATCTCAAAATGTAGATAAAATTTGTATATACTGTATCAAAGTTTCTCATATTTTTTAAAATTTTTCTTTCTGTGAAAGGAAGTACTTCCACAAACTAAGCAAGTAAAAAGTCCCAAGAATAGCTTAATATATACTAACAAGACTGTATGATACTCTATAATATTTTAGCTGCAACAGTCCAGAGCCTGAATTACAGTAATTTATAGGTATATTTTGATCAGGGCTGAGATACGCTTGAGTTTCAGTGAACAGATCCCTGGAAATCCTATCAGATAATAAAATAACACCTGTTTCGAGTGGCATTACTGAAGTAATGAATGCTTTGTATGCAAAAGAAAGCTGTTAAGACATATAGTGGCAAAAATATAAACGATGGAAAAAACCCTATTTCTCTCTTCGGGGTTAGGTCACAATTTTGGTAATGAATCATCTTCGAGAATAGAATGGCAAAAAGACCATCTCAAAAAAACAAATGAAAAAGGCAATCAGCGGGAAACTGCTGTTTTTAAAATTAAATACTAACTTATGTCAGCATTCACTCTTCTAAGACTTACTTAGAAGAGCTATAAGCAGTAACGTAAGCCACAGTTGCCGAAGTCTGCAGATTTAAGTTCTGATGTCAGACAAATCTCGCAGAGTAGAACTGTGGCATTCATCTTTCTCTGTCCAGAAAACAGAGAAGCTGTGATAGGATTTCTTTGACAATTACTTTGGGCAAGCTCCAACAGTTACTACATAGAAAATAATCACAAGGTTTCCTTTCCTATCTGAATGAGCATGGTCACCAATGAAAAACCAGGCCTGACCCCAGCAGAATGATAACAGCTTTAAGGAGTCCAGAAAGAGATGAAAAATTAGAAGACAGAAAGTAATAAAGATAGCTGAATGGTTACAGGTGATTTAGAAAACAGCAATGAAATTGTTGAGCACAGAGCTTTAATTCATGATAAGAAGATGTTCTATTTCATGCCACAACTGTTGTTATTTTTTCCCAACAATTTCTCTGATAACAGTATTTCTTCTGGGATTTTTGTGTGTGTCTCCTTTTAGGTTGACATCAACAAAGAAGCAATGTCAGTTATAAGAACAGAACATTGTTTTGACAGTTTTTCTGATTGTTATCATGATTCTGCAAAACCTCTGAGATTGTGACTACGATACTCTTAAGTAGGCCTTGCTCACAATATTACAGGCAGTCAAGAGAATAGATTTCTTTTTTTAATTGTAGTAGGTTAATGTGAATCCTAGGAACAGATGACTATTTTGCTTGAAGTGTATTAATATATTTGGAAATGGGAGTGATATCAATTTTGGCCTTAAAAGTACATAAATGTGTACTACAGACAGGGCACAGAACTAAGAAGTCCAGCCCAAAGTTGTAACCTTAATTTTGTGTTTTATTTGAAAACACAAGATACTGTATAAAAATTAAACCCAATATCTTCTCATAAATAATTCATGAAGGTGGAGACCCATGTAAAGAATGAAGTAATAGAGAGGAAACAACAATACCATCTTAAAATGGATTAACAGCTTACATAAGTTTTCTTGTAGTTCTTTTAGTCATGAATAGGCGTGTGTCAGATTTAAAATGCTACATTTACTGGCTAAATATTCTGCTTGACTAGTAAAATATTGAGATTTTAGATTCACGCAAATACACTTCATGATTAAAAATTTTCTTAAAAGTCTTCACCAGGGGGTTATAAATAGCTCAAAGAACTTTTTTCATCTAGAAAGCTGTGCAGTTTCAATTGGAGGCACATTTGTATGGGGGCAGGGGGAAGGTGCAGAGATTGTGGCATATAAAGATATTACCCTTATCTTAAAAATTTTGTCTGAATTCTAGGTGGGAAACCAACAAAGCTTTTTTCACCTTCACTTCTCCATTGTATTTCATTGTGTAGAAAGCACTAGAAGTAGCAGCTATTTTTCATTAATTTGGGATATATAAAAGCATAACAAAAGTGGGGCAAGAAAAGTTGCTAGATATTTCAGGACTGGCTGGGCAGGGAGGTGAGAACCCATGATGAAATCACTCTACAGGGGATGGTTATGCCTTGTGGATGTGCCTAAGGCTATAGTGTTTGGAACAGCATTCAAAGGGTCAGCATGCAATTTAAACAGCAAAAAAACCCCTCCTAGATTTACCTTGTCTTGGTTTTATTTTTAAACTCTGTCAAAACCCACAGCGTAGAATTTTTTAAGTGAGCCAAAGGTTTATTTTTCCCTTTCTCTTCTTTTGTACTGAATTTTTAGAATTCAGCCAGGCTGCAGCTAAGCTGCTGGACCAGTAAATGATATTGTCTTAGATGAAACAATTTTTATTGTAAAAGATATTTCTCTCTCTCCCTCTCTTTCTCTAATTTTTGTAAATACAGCAGTTTTGGATTTTATTGGTGGAACTGCATTTATTTTAAAATACTGTGTGCTGGAGTTTTTTATTTTATTTTGCTTTGCTTTTTTAACCACACACTTGATCATCCAAAAGGAAGAAATATGAAAACTTTAATATTTTAATTACCCTTAGTTCTGAGAGCAAGATTTTAAGAGTGTTCTGCTTAAGCTAAATACAGAACTACAATGCACCAGGAAAACAGAGATTTTCCAGGTTAAGGATGTCCACAGCATGGGATCCTATAAAGTAAAGTAAAGACAATGTAAAGTTTCTGGTTTCAACCCCTTACACAGCCTGGTGTATGCAGCACCTAAGATACATCACTGCACCTTTTACATGCACACATCTTGAAGGAGATTTGGGTGCTTGAAATGAATTTCCATATGCCAAAAGTGAAGCTGTACTTGAGTCACTGATTTTCTCAATTTTTTATCTACACATAAAGCATAGATCAGTGTAGTTCGTGTTGGATACAGCACTTTTTACCTTCAAGAAAATGCTATTTATTAAGACGCATAGGATCACTAATACCAAAAAATTTGGCAATTACCATTCACATTTACTTCTAACAATCTAAAAGTAGAAGAAAGAAAGGAAAAAAACCCCATCAGATAAAAATGTTGATAATGAAAAGAGTCTTATGGATAAAATGCAAAAATTATACTGCCTACACCACATACAAAACCAAATATAAAATACATGTAACTCTTGCCTGATGGCTATCAAGATATCAGGAGGACTAAAGAACAGTGACATAAATGAAAATGGAACTTAAATGATAATTCCAATGCTGCAACCATCACAGCTCACAGATTCAATAGGTGGTGTAATTTTTTTCTAAGGACAAAGAGTTAAATATCATTGGACACTGTATGATTGCAGGACATATCATGCTGATAGAATTTGGTTCATTATTTCCATTTTGACTGCTCTCCAATTTCTCTACTAACTACTCAGAAGAGATGTCATGCTGAAGAGATTTGTTCCTTGGTGTTAAAAGTTATTTTTTTAACAGAATTCTATGGTTCCACTAGAAAGGTGTATATACAGAGCATTTGTTTCATAGTTATCAGAGACTGTCATAATCTCAAGTCAGAGACCTAATTTGCTCTTTCCAACCTCACATAGAAAGTAAAATTTTATAGAAATTTCCCAGTTGTTCAGATCTATGAGGGACCTCCATACTGGGAAAGACAGGTGTACTCTGGAGAGACAAGAAAAGCTATATTACCTTGAATAAAATTATATTAATTTGTCAGTAGCTCATAGAGACACTGAATTCAATTACTTGAGAGGGCTTGGGGTGCACAAAAATTTGTGGAGCATTTTGTATTTGCAAAATAAAATTTTCCTTCAAGCACTCAGATATTTTCAGAGGTGGTCCTGTGACTCTTGAAACTGAAAGACTTACATAAGGCCTGAGACTCACTAAAGATCTGGATTAAGTCCAATTCTGAAAAACAACAAAGTAATTTAAAAAAAAAAGAACGCTTACTGGGCTAAATACAATAAGAGGACGTTAGGAATTCTGTAATTATATCCACTTTCTCTTTTTCCCACCTTCTCACAGAGCTCCACAGTATGTGTGTTCTTTGTGTGTTCACTGCCAATCTGAGCAACATGAGGAGAAAACAACCTGTTTTCTTCCAAAATTACAAAACATATTATTAGCTAATCCATAAAGGAGAAATCTGTACAGCTGCTTACTGTATTGAATCTGTTCTGGTTTTTACAACGCTCTATTACATCTTGTAGGTTGCATTAAAAAAAAACCCACAACAAAAAACAAAAACAACAAAACAACAAAAAACAAAAAACAAAAAACAAAAAACAAAAAACAAAAAACAAAAAACAAA
>JANRMJ010000079.1:30322618-30338661 GCA_025584955.1 Alethe diademata | reverse complement strand
ACTCTGATTTCTCTCTGAAGAATTCAGAGAGACCCCTAACTCACTGACTCCAACACACATTTTTCAGAGACAATGTTAATCAGAATATTTATTTATGAGATTTTTAGTTCATGCCTGCCGTATTTTTATCTTGGCATGTTTTGTTTCTAACATATTTACACACTCAATACCTTTACCATAATTGGTCAAGAAGTCCAGGTAAACAGATGTGAGAACTGGAAGTAGAAGGTATAAAATAATTAGCAATTAACAATTAACAATTTTGTTAATAATATTATTTATGCCTTCTTGTCTAGAAAATAAATACAACAGTGAGATATTACTCAGTATCATAGTACTACTACTAGAAACCAAATCTTCATCAATGCATCAGACTGTGATTTTAAGTACTGTCTAGGAAATGTTGATTTTAAAGGAAGCCTTTTCAGTTATCACTAGTGTTGTATGCAATCACTATATTTCTAATATTTAATTATGGCTGTAGTTTGCAATAATTTAAAAGTGGTTTTTATTAGTTTTAGGTAGCTGTTATTATAATATTAATATTATTACATTTATATATATAATATTTATATCATTATATTTATATTATTTTTAGTAGTACTAGTAGTAGTAGCTGTTTTTATTTTTACTATATAATTTTTTATTCGGAACAAACAGTAATGTTTCATTTTTCATACTGAGATTTTATAGGTCAATTAAATTATTGCACCATTCAAGGTAGTAGTATTATTATTATATGTATAGAAGTATGAAGTACAGGAAAAATATCTTGATAAAACTTTGCAATAATGAATTAGTTTCACAAAACTGTACTGGAAAGCAAAATAAAGAAGTTATGATTAACCCGTTAAATTGTCCTATGGCAGTATGCCCATTGAGTGATGTGTGAAATGCATAGTGGCTCAGACACCTGTATAGCTGCCAAAAAAGTTTGGAATGCTTATATGTAGTATACTTTTAAAGGCATTAGTAATTCTGTAACTGTTTAAAATAAGGAAGTTGGTTTGCTATGTCTTAATTTTTTACCGCAAAATTGAACTACTGTCACCTTACTAAGGTGACCTTACTAGGAAAGTAATCTGAGTAAACTCTCTGATTTTCTCACATATTTATTGAGGGAACAATTAGGAGTATTTTTAATATTAGCTAAAATCTTATGTATACATACGTCATACCCATATATTGTATTATTATATTTCTCCAGTACAATGCTTCATATTTCATGTTATCAAAATGGTTTTTATTTTTTGTCTGAAGGACAGTGACATGGTGAAAAGTTAAATGAGCTAGCTTGCTCAATTTCTCTGAATTAGTGACCCACTGTTGTCTTTCAGAGGAAGGAATTTAGAGACTCTTAAAAATCAACAGTTGAAGAAAGATAAGATATTGTCGTGGTTGACTGAAGCTTAGACAATGATAACTGTTCACCAAAGTACAGGGTAGACAGCTGAAAGTAGGAATGAACTTCAGAGAGGCGGAAGAGAAGTCAGACCTTATAATCAGTGTGAGCACAAAACAGGAAATGAATGGAGTGTGCTAGGGAAGATGTTAATGATGCTTTGTGAAAAGAAGAAGAAGGAGAAGCAGGATGAAGTGCATTCTGGAGAGAGGCATGTTTTTGTCAGAGGGTAGAGGTGCCTGTGATGAAAACTGTGGAGTTGTATATGTTAACAGAAAATACTGTACTTCTACGTGAATCACAGAAAACTTGCTCTTTAGGACATCAAACCTACAGAAAAACCTCCCACAAATATTTTCCATTGTGCTGTCACAAAACATGTTCAGGGGAACCCAATCACTTCAATCAATTGTAGCACACAATGGTTCTTATCAATACTGAAAACTCTAAATAAATGTTTGGTTTTAGAAAATGTAAGAGAAGATATAAGAAGGTGTAAATTCCTTTGTAGCTGCTCCTACATATAAAATCTATAAGATCTATTTGGGACAGGAAGTCCATTAAACTGGGAAAAAATATAAAAAGAGAGAAACCTAAAATCTTTAAAAAATTAAACCACAAATTTCTAAAAGATTTACTCGACTTAGCTCCACAAACTTAAAGCTATTTAATTTCTCAAGTGAAGTGATTATCATTTTTGTTACTTCTAACTTAAAATTCCTCTTTCTTATACTGATGCTCTAATCTTACAGATGAGAAATAGATTTGTCGTTTTTTATCTAAAAACACCCAGTAATCCAAGAATCCAGAGAATGAGAATCCTTTTTAATTTTTTTATTACTTTTAAAATGGCATTTATAGAGACAATTAATAGTTTTGACTGAAATTGCATTGATGTTAGGTGTAATGCAGTGCTTACATTCTCTATACCTCTCTCCTAAAGCTTTTGACAGAAGATAGTAGATGAAATTCTGCAGTGACTGCAGGGATTAAATAACATGTGCTTCAATGGTTTGCATTATATCCTAAGGTTATGGTTCCTGTCAGATGGTTGCTCTTCATTAATGATTTGAATGCTAACTCTTTATATCTTCACCCGTGCAATATCTTGATACCGAGTACTGCACTGGTTGTGTGGGAATACTTAACATGCATTTAATGTTCACTCTTGGCAATTTAAATTTCCGTATTGATATCAGTTTCTATGAATAAGAAACAGTTAAATCCTAGTTAATGAAATATTTTCTCAGGTGCATTTTTCTGAGCTTTTATTTAAGAAAGTCCCAAAATTTTAACTTTGATTTGTAAAAAATGCAAAGCAGATTCTAAGTTATGACTTTGTTTGAAAAAGTCATCCCAAAATGAAAATACTAAATTAGATACAAAATACTAAACTAATTGTAATGCTGAAAACCCACTCAAGAGCTGGGTGATAGATAAAAAATATGAGCTTGCAGTATCAGGAGCAGTAGACATGTCCCAATTGAACTGAATTACAGATATAGGTTTTCTAATAAGGGCTGATGTCCAGTAGGAGCTGAACTCTGACCCTTTAAAGGCATGGATACCAACAGTAGCATTTTATAGAAGTACAATAAGAACACTTATGATTTTAACCATAAGCAAATTGCTGATGAACAGTACCCATGCTAACAGAATGAAGAGCTTGTCAGAAGGCAGATAAGCCTTAATTTCATCCCTGAAATGATTCATAAAAATGTGCTCAGAGTCAGAGATTGTTTACAACATAGAAAAGTCTGCAATTTTTTTGAAAGCCAGGATTTTTTTATTTATTGGCGGATACCTTATGAAGTAGCAAATGGAAAATGTATAATATCTCTCTCATTCAATTCTTGACTGTATATTCTCCCTTGCTATGTAAAAGAATAAGAGAATCTTAACCTACACAAAAAATAGAAGGATAAGAATGTGATTTGAATGCCTGGATCTGTAAACTGGAGTTGCAATTTATTTTGTTTCACTGAAGATTTTCAATAGGAACTGGTGAAATTTCCCAGTGTGTTTCAGTATTTTGGAGTTCTTTTAGAGACTATAATGAATCTAGGTGCAGTATTTTAACATACTGTAAGCACACAACTAAGAATATAACAACAGTGTTTCTCCTTAAATTTCTGTAGGGTATATCTGAATTGTATTTACTTCCTTTACTTCTTTGTTTAAACTGCGGAATATAATATTAGTGTTTTAGCATTGGTTTTGTGTTGAAATACTGCTGTTAATGCAAACTGATGTAGAAAGAAGTTGACAAACTTTAAGCAGGGATATCAAGTCCATTTCCTTCCATAGGAAAGGCAGAAAGTAGTTATATATGCAACCAGGCTAGGATATCGGTGGACAGCAAGTTGTCTTTGTGGCCAAGAAGGCCAATGATGTCCTGCGGTGATTGGGAAGAGCATTGTCAGCAGATCACAGGACGTGATCCTGCCCCTCTACTCAGCCCTGGTGAGGCACCTCTGGAGTGCTGTGTCCAGTTCTGGGCTCCTCAGGACACGCAAGACATCGGGCTCCTGGAGTGTGTCCAGCTGAAGGGGGAAAAGTCGATTAAGGGTCTTGCTCATCTCCCCTGTAAGAAAAAGCTGAGAGAGTTGGGCCTGTTCAGACTTGAGAGGAAATAACAGAGGAGACCTCATCAATGTCTGTGAGTATCTGTAGTGAGGGTGCCAAGAAGACGGAGCCAGGCTCTGCTCAGTGATGTCAAGCAATAGGACTAGAGGCAGTGGGCTGAAACGGATGCACAGGAAATCCCCAAGTGAACGTGAAGAGGAACTTTTTTACCTTGCGGTGACCAAGCACCGAAACAGATTTCTCAGAGAGGGTGTGGAGTCTCCCTCACTGGGGATAGTCAAGGACTGTCTGGACACAATCCTATGCAAAGGGCTCTGAGATTACCCTGCTTCAGCAGGGAGGTTGGACCAGGTGACCCACTGTGGTCCCTTCCAATATGACCCATTCTGTGATTCTGGGATTCGTAAATTCCCCTGATACAAGTGAGCATCGTGATCTGCTGCATGTGTAGAAGAGAGTAAAGAATACGATGGTCCAGTTGTGTAATGCTTCCCATGCAATTGCCAGGCTCTGCAAAATCTTTTGCTCCCAGAAGAGGGATTTAAAACACAGTCTAATGCTAGGTAAAAGTTTAAAAAATGTTTAACATGAACATAGACTTTAAACAAAAGTATGTGAGTAAGTGATTTTGAGATTTCTTTAGATATTTATTAGCAATTTATTGTTGAATACCTTTTTTAGTTGTAAAAACTATAAAACTATAACTGAAATTTTCAATCTACATATTTAAAATGCTATGACCCTGTCTATAATACTTTAATAAACCTCACATGGGTCATAAATTCTTCTATATATTACCATCTTTTACACAGTGAAATACGTCATTTAGATGAAACCAATTGTTCTGTAATTCTCCATTTTTAAAAATCAAATTACCTGTGGAAAATTGATTCAGCCCACAGGAATAATAATGCTAAACTAGAAAGAAATAGTTGAGGAAATGCATGGATCCTTCTCATCCTTGCAACACTTGTTTATACAAGAATGTTTATACTTCTTACAATCATAAGAATTAATGACATATGCCTGATGTATATGAACTAAATTTTAATAAACATATTTTAATAAAATCTAAGGGAGATAAATCCAGTATATTACAAAAGTGAAATTTAAATTTAATTTCATTTCTTAAAATCAAGACTTTGAAAAATCATATTAAATGCAACCTGCACACACTGCAGGTTGGATGTGTCAGTTTATCTACAGACACAATTTAAATGTTTTTCAAAGAGAGAAGGATTCTTCATGAATTGAATTTTGCAGTGAATTGAGCATCCAGCAGCCTCATTAAATGTTCAAATTCATGGGTGCGAATTTTTTCTTTATGGTAGCTTCTAAATCCAAGACTTTATTGAGAATTTTAGTTTTTGTTAGAAGAGTTGAACACATAGACCCATAGCTTCCTGAGTTTCTTCCTCCATATTTTTATTTTTCAAAGGCTTTCCTTTAACAAGACAAGTCTGTGGATAAACAAGATCAGCAAGCACCGGTGAGATATTAATTGAAGAAATTATTTTGGTCTTCAGGGAGTCTAAACCTCAGTACACACCTCTGCCTCATTTACTGACTTGCACGTGCCTTTGTAGCAGGGTTTCTTTATCCTCTTAGTTTATCTCACCTGCTGACACATCTGTGTCTTTCCTATCTTGAAAGACATATTCTAGCTGTAGTTCATTACTCATTCAAATTATCCATAGGGCTCAGTTTCAGACTACACTGGGGTCTATTCAAGAAATAAGGTAGCAGAGATCCAGATGTCCAAGATAACTGTCATTGGGCATGAAAACTGTCAGATAGTACACCACAGAAGTCAAATATCCAGTTTGTACCACATGTTTGTACCACAGTTATCAATCAGAGTCCTTCCTGACATCATGGAACTTGCACAGGGGGATTTAATCCTATTGTTGCCTCTTGCAGATTCATAAGAGCATAAGAACATAAGAAAGGTGTAAGACTCTCTGTGACAATTTTAATTAATTTATTCATAACAATACTCAGTTCAATGTGTTCTAAAAATAATTTTCTTGGGGAAAAGAGAGATTTAACCATCTCTCTGTGGTCTGCAATGAGCCTGGACAACAGAGAAATGTCAATTGAAGTCTGCTTTTTAGAGCACTTGTATAAACATTTATCTCTGGCAGAAAAATTTGGTCCCATTTTCTTGTGCCTGATAAACTGTAAGTGTTGTAAGTCTTATGGAAATTCTATTCAAGCATATTTGACAGCATTTCCATTCCCACATTCTATCAACAATTCTCCCTTCTGACCCTTGTTTTGTATGGATTCTAAACACAGTTTTTTCATATGCATACATGATGTATATCCCTCAAGGTACAGTTGGAAAGAGAAAAAAGCATAAAAAAATGTCAGCTACAAAGGAGCTTACAACACAGGATCTGTCCATCAAATCTAATTTAGACTTCTCTCCTTGCATTAACCAACTTGTAACTGATAAACTTATGACCCCTGTTGTTACTGTAACAGCTTAACAAAATGATGGCTGTGAATGGAATTCTTTAGTCATATTTGCATAATGTTGAGTAAACTTCCCCCAGTCAGTAGCCCTGCATTAGTGCAAATAAGGAGTCTGTTATTACGCAGTCATCTGGGAGAGAGGGATGGGAAGAGGACCCATATTGCAGCATTGTGGAATGAACTTAGATTTAATTAGCTGACTCTAGAGCACTTATAATTTAAAGCTTCTGTATTCTATAACCTTCCTTGTCACTCCCTGTTGTCTGAATCCTTCCAGTCCAAGCAGCATCTTATTTCAAGCTCTGCAATACATGTCCTGATGGTGTTGCTTTACATGGCTGTTGTCTCCAAATCCTATAATTTATTTGACTGAGTAAAATTTCAGCAGGTGTATTGAAGGTGCTTTATCAAAAGGATTTAATGAGGTCTGTGAAAGTGTTCTGCAGTTTCCTTTTTGTCATCTATGAAAACTAATCCAGCATTCTGTTTCCAGTGTTTTATCTGATCAGACAACTATTGGAATCTTGCTCAATTAGTCAAGTGGTTTTGATATTTGGTACAGGGTAGTCAGTGGAAACATTTGTGTCTTGAATATTTTATTTCCCTGGGATGGCTGGCTTCCAAATGCCTGGGAGAAAGCTGACAAAACATTTGTGTTGAATGCTTGGCTTTGTTTTAAAATGCATCTTGCCTATTCAACAGGTATTTGAAAATATAATGACAGCATTTTTAATAATTTACGTCATGTTTAGTAACCTTCTTTATAGTTGCCTGGTTTTCTATATCTGATATGTTCTGTTAGTAATATGTCTTTTTTCTTCTTCTATTCTCTAGACTTCCTAGACTTTGCTTATGTGTGGCATGAAAACTGCTTTCCCCTTGCTGATCTTGAACATGTCTTTACCTGGTTCTTCTGAAGGCTTCATCTTCTCTCCTCAGGAAAATTGGTAGTCTATTTCACTCCTAGCTGGTGTTTAGGTTGTGAACAGTTTGGGTTAGAGATTTCTGCTAAGTTACAGCAATCTCTTCAGACACATTTCTGTTCTGAGTTAGAGTAAACCTCTTCTGCACTGTAGTGCTAAAAGACATAAAAAATGAATTTTGGCTCAAATCCATCAATTCAACATATTTTACTATTAAATCTCTTACTAATGTTCATGGGAACACTGGTGTTAAATGCATCTGAAAGCCCATCCATAATACCTAAAATTCACTTCAATGATGAATATATAGTTTCTGGCCCTTTTGCCCAGCATTTATTTATTTATTTATTTGTATAATTAGTAATAATACTTCCCTTGAAATTATTCATAATAGAAATTTCTCTCATAGCTGCTCATTGCATTCCTGGGTTTTTTATGGCAGTGAACATGACTATTCATCTATCGCAGCCTCTTATCACTTACGCATATTAGTCTGTAACATGACGGACTCACATTGTAGTGCTTTTAAAATTTCTTTTCTTTTTAGTGGATGTTGATTAATAGTTGTTTGTGGGTTTTTTTCTTTTTTTTTTTTTTTAACACTAGTTCGGTGCAAGCAGTTTTAAATCTACAGAGAAATGATTCAAATACGGCTAGCTTTGTTTTCTTGGTTCCTATGAACAAATGTTAAGGAAACTTCCCTGTCTGACCATTCAGGAGCCACTCTGGCAATCACATTCCCACTACCAGACTTTCAGTGCTGGGACTGAGGCCTCTTTGCAGCCAGTATCTTCTGTGATCTAGCGGGTGCCTGGCTGAACTCCCTACATGCCCCACTCTCACGCAGTCAAACCAGGTTTCCTTACCAATTCAACCACAAGTTTCCCTTAGCAGAATCCCAGATGCCTGGTTCCATAAAGCCATTTATTCACAGCTCAGTAATACAGAAACAGCTGGGGCTGGTGCCTCAGAGGAGGGATCCCGAACAAAGGAATCCCATGGCTTTTTATACCCTCACAGTCTGTGTGGGAAGGTCTTGCTCTTCCAGTTGAGTTCTCAGCTCCTGCTGTCTCTGCATGTCCTGTTCCCTGGCCAGCCCTAGGTCCCTAGGCCCTTTGTTATGCAAAAGGTCAGCAGGTCACAGGCTCTTTCCTCGCTTGGGCTCCTGCCAGCCCTGAGCTCAACCTGCAGCTTACTCTGCAGTGTGCACATGGACCTACCTGCACAAATGTAGTCCTCAACACAAAGAAATAACTGTAGCTGTAAATAAATTTTTTATGCAGTCTGAACAGCCTAAAGGGTGGGCTTTTTTAAAAGATTTTTTAACTTGTTTTGGCTTGCTTGTTTGTTTAAATGTAAAATTTTCCCAATAGACAGGAAGATTCGTAATCTAGTCTGCAGCACATGATTCTGTCTCTGTATGGGAGTAGGTCTACATGAGTATGTTAGGGTCAGTCATAGAAATGAAGAGAACAATAATAAGTGAACACAAGTGGTGTTGTTATTAACTGTGCAATACACAAACATGAAATTAATATTCTTTTTTTTGTATTCAGCTTTTCTAGTCTTCATTTCAATTGAGAAATGCGAGAACTGTTCATGTTCTTTCAGAGGCTAACAATTAGCTTACTTGCAATGTTTTTCATGTTCCACTTACTTAATAGAATGTTGTGTTTGTTATCTAGTGATCCTATAGCCACAAACACTTATTTTTTGAAAGAAATTATATCTCCCTTTTGCTATCATAATGCCAAAATTAAGGAAACTGCAGGTTTGATAATTGTAAGAATTATATAGGGAATATATGCATGCAGAAAGACCTTAAACCTTAAGGGAAGAAACTTTCAGCTGTTTAAGGAAATAATGGATGAGACCACCTGAAAAACTGCCCTACAGGATAAAGGAAAAGAGAAGACCTTGGAGATTCTTAACAGCGTTTTTTTGTACAACACAAGAACTCTTGATTCCCATGTACACAAAATCAGTCATGGATAGCAGGAAATGAGCACAGCTGCCTCCCTGGCTAAACAGAAACACAGGAAGGAAATTCATAGGCAGTAGAATTACAGACGTGTCCTTGGAAGAAATAATGGTACTGTTGGAGGGTGTAGTTTGAGGGATCAGGGAAACCAAGGCACAAAAAGAAATATACTTGGCAAGGGATGTGAACTAGAAGACTATGTACTATAGGTGTGTTACTCAAAAAAGGAACACAAAAAAGTACATTGTACTTTCTCTCATAAATGGGATGGTGACACTTACATGAAAAAGACTGAGGTACTCATCAATTTCTTTGCCTCAGTTTTCACTGTCTGACAGATCCTTAAATCTCAACTCAGTGGCTGAAGAATGAAGTAGGACCTCAAGTCTGAGACAACTTTGGGAACCTGGACGTGTTTCAAGTCAATACAAGTCAATGGGAGGGGTCATAATGAAGAGTATTTCTGAATCCTGAGGGATCTGGCAGATGTAGTGGCTAAGGTGCTCCCCATCCTATTTAAAAAATTATGGCAGTCTGGCAAAGTCACCAATGACTGAAAGGTCCTTTTAAAAGTACTTTCCAAACAAAACTATTCCAAGATTCATTCTTTGATTCTATAGTTCTTTAATATGTTGATCCCATACAGACATGCAGGCAGAAGCTTAAGGGCATGCCAGTGAAAATTATTTTATTATTTTCTTCTGTCAAAATTTTTTCATCCTTTCCTGTGCTCTCAGTATAATTAACAAGTGAGAATCTGCCCACGCTACACCAGCAGAGAACAGAATAACACAGCTTTAAAAAAATTTCAACACCTGACTCCTCTATAATAAAGAAGCCCAAATGACAAAATTTTGCAATCCATTCTCAAAACTCAGCCAATTAATTTGCATAAATTAAATTACCAAGTCTTAAAAAAGCATATTCTTCCACAGCTCTTAGTACGTGTCAATCTTGTAATGTAATATAAAAACAGACTTGGGTCATTAATTTCAAGAAGTGATAAATCATACTCAGGAGCTGTGTCACTAACAACCACCATTTACTAAACTTGAAAAAAAACCTTTTTTTTTTTTTCCCTACAAGGGGCAGAACATAAATTCCTTCAAAGAGCTATGGAATGCTCTGGTAATGAGTTGTCTGTGTTCCAGAGGGAATGTGTGATATTGCAATCTGTATATTTTCTTTTGTGGGGAAAAAAAAGCCCTAAAAAACATGTTCTAATGGAAAAAAGGTGTTTGTTCTCACACACTGCTTTCAGCATTCTTAACAAGTGAGGGGTTGTAAGCATATAGCTAGTGAACAGATAAAGAAAAAAAAGTAGGCTTTTGTAGCAGTGAAATACATATACAGAAGTTAAATGATAGAGACTACCTTTATCAATTACTGCACAGCCTGCCAGCTATTATCTTTCTTCTGTCTAAGAAGTTTTTTTTTTTGTATTTGTGAAGGAGAAGAAATACATTAAGACAACTGGAAGGATGGATGGGTTGAATATGTTACTGTCTATATTCCACAATTTCAGGTGTCATATGCCTACTTAGACTTTTTTCCTATCTCCAGGTTAGTTCAGACAGATACGGTTTGCTGTTTCTGCTCTGAAAGCACTGTGCTGGTTTTTAACCTTGTTTTTCCTGTATTTAGGAGAAGAATGATCCAAAAACTTTATACAACTTGAAGGATGGTAAAGGTATGCTTAAATACCTTGCAGTTACTTAATAAAGTACTTGAAGTACAGTGAACTATTTCATTGTTAGACGTGTAAAAGGTGTCTTCAGTGTGAGAGATTCATAGGACTCTCTCTCTCAATTAAAAAATGTGAATTTCAGATAAAACTGTACTTTCTACTCTGCAGGTGACAAAGTCCAAAATAATATTGATTCCAGTTCAGATAGAATGTGACATTTTGACTCCCCCAAATATTTAGACTTGAATTTACAAAGTGGAAAAGTTTATTGGAAATTTTTATTTGCATATATCTAACATTAAAAAGCTCTGTAGCACAGTTTCCATGCTATCTTTCTTTGCTTATGTATCAGCACATGGCAATCAGTATACAGCTGCAGTCTGCAAACAAATTTGAGAAGCTCCTAACAAATTTATATATGAATTTGAGTAGTCCATTCCTGAGTTATTTTATTTAAAAAGCAAAGCTTCTTCTAGAGAAGGAAAAGTTCTAGCAGTCTACAGGATTTTGACAGTGATAGATAAGATTTTGAGACACCCTTCCCCTATAAATGTGATGTTACACTCCTAGCAGAATCCACAGAAGACTATTATGTCTGTGGTCTTCACATCTCTATATGTTATCGTAAATGAGGGCCTCCAAAACAATGTGACAAAGTAGAAAATGCCAGGACAATATAATAAATTTGCTTTTGAAAAATTATATTACTTTTCATGAGCAAAAGAATCTTTCAATGCTGTTTGATATTACATAAATTCCAAACCTTGTGTAACTATCAGAAACTTGCCCTTGCTGGAGGACTAAAAATACATAACTTGTTGGCACTTACTGCATAGATTACCATGTGCAGTGACCTTCTACTTTGCTTTCTTATAAGCACAGACTCAGAAACCTGACAATATGGGTTTGCCCACAAAAAGCACTAAAGAATCTCTTACAATCTCTAGTCAGGAAGAAATTGCAGCCTAAGCTGCTGCAGAATTTGTTTTAAAAGCAGAATCAGTGGCTACACCCTGGTGCGTGGGATGCACACATCAAACATATGGATTTGAATCTGCTGAAGGAGTGGCAGGTTGCAGAAAAGTTGGTAAACCTTGCTAGGAGTTGTCTTCTATTGCCTACCCTTGGCACACTTTTGGCTCATCTCAAACCTCCTCTGATCGCTGGAATGAAGACGGCAAGGAGCTTCCCACCAGGGCTTGGGACTCTCTTGAGCTTTGTGCTAGTGAATTTTCCGGCAGAAGATGAGGAAGCTGTAAGAGGATGGAAGGGAAATTAGCACAGTATGGCAGCAGATTGGAGAAAAGCTAAGCCTGAGCTTGGTGTGTAGAGTAAAGGGTAAAGTGGACTGTATGATCCAATAAATTTGATCTTAAAGAAGTAGAAAGTGAACATTCTTTACCCTGACCCCTTATCTTTACATTATCATTACTAAAAGCTGAGATTTACAGTGCCAGATGCCAAATATTCTCACCAACCTAATTTGGCAGATAGTGTTTACCAATAGCCTTCTCATCTTCCTGTTTTCAATCATATAAATGCACTACTACTGTTCTGTTGAGCAGCAACCTAGTGGTGGAGCCTCTAATAATTTATATTTGTGCCCCTTGAAACAGTGTCTTTTTATGTCTAACTTCATGTGGTTCTATCTTTAAGGGTTTTTGTAAAGATGTAATAATAGCTACAGTATATTTTTCTTGTTTAGCCAAGTCTATGGGTTTTATATTCTGCTCTGCTTTTTTTTTGTTCCTTCTGTTACTTTGTGGTGGAACTGATAGCAGCTGTTAAAACTGCTTTACTATTTATCACTTATGTAGAAAAAAAAAAAAGAAAAGCTGCATTAGGAAAAGGTACCTAGATTTTGAACTACTATGCAACTAAATATAACTGACCAGTTAGCTGGATAGATAATTCAAAGTATTGCACACAGTGCTTGGTGAAAATTTAAAAATATTTGTACTTGTCACATGTATTGCAAAAGAGCAAACTTTTTATATTTTATATTTCTTTCCCCCTCCTCTCCCCATTCCCCCTTTGGAAGCCTGCATGGACAACAATAATTTTTCTTGATTATTTTGTTTCCTGTGAACACTTTTGTAGGAAATGTAGTGTGTTTGTAGTTTGATTTATATTTTTTATGTCCAGCTTACTCTAGTGGAAGATGCATAGTTAGACTTCTTCTTAGTTAAACCTATTAAATCTATTCCGTATTCTTGAGAGGGTTGATTATTTAAAAAATGCATATAGGAATTATAAAGTTAGTTACTCAAAAGGATTGATAGGTGGTCCTGTGAGATGAAGTAAAAAATAATGTATTTAATAAAAGTCATCCATCAGAACTTTTAATGCAAAACCAGGTTTTCCAAAAATAGATATTTTGTACACCGTGTCTTAATTTCTCCAGCAGAATTTTTGTGGCCATTTTAATAGTGCATCTTGAGTAAGATCCAAGGTCAATTTCATTTACTTCAGTCATCTCTTGAATCAATGTTTATGAACAGTTACAGCAAACCATCCCAATTGATACTGTAACTGATCTGGTTTCTTCTGGATATTTCTGTTCTCTAATGAGCCATTCAAAACAAAGGGAGCAAAACATGCTGATACATGGGCAAGAAAAGACCTGTTAGGTAAACAACAAACACATTTGGAAGTCTCTATGGTTAGGATTATCTGCCTTATGTTGATGAATATCCAAGTCTTAGTAGCCTTTAGTGAAGCTACCATAAAGTGCAATTTAGTGGGAGCAGTCAGTGTTTTTACTTGCTTGTGCTGTGCTGCAGAGACACGTGACATCATTCTGATTTCCAAAGGGAATAGAAAGGAGTGAGCAGGAAAGGCTTCCTCACAGACATGTGTTATCAGGGGAATCTGCAGTGTGTGCTATTTTGTGTATGCCATAGGGGAAAAGGGCTGGTGCTACGGTGCTAGATAAAAACAGTCTTTCTATTGAGATTTAAAACTGTCCCTTTACATTGTCTTCCTTCTGCAGCCTGATCATATAAACAAGTAGAGAATGCAGCAGCATAGTCACCTTTGCGTAATCACAGACCCTTCAAGGAAGAAAAGAAAGAAATCCATACTCCTAAATTGTCTTTTCAAAAGTGCTGGAGCAAATCATCTAAAGAGAAACAAGAAATGATGAAGCAATGGAATCACATCCTCATGAGCCTGGAAAACATAAGGACAAAATTAAATAGCCAATATTAAATCATTAACTCAGTTGCCACTTGCATATTAAAACAGAATGCAGCATGGTCACAGCCATGGAGATATCTGTTATTGCTTTCTCTGAGAGCGCAGAGTAATAAAGAAAATGGTAAACAGTCACATCTACTCTTTTTACAATGCATCCTCACCTCTGTAAAGCCTCCTAATGCAAGGTGGCCTTTAAAACAATTTCAGTAGCAACTGAAGATTCTCTGTCTCAGTGGAAGATTTCTGTGTGACTTGATTTTGTCTTTAGTGCAGATCAGCATCTCAGGCTTTGGTAAATATCTCTCTCTGTACTGATGAATCTTACCTTTCAAAACTGCACTAAGCACCCAATAGTAAGCAAAAGCATAAAAGTTAGTGTTCTTGACCTGAGCACTCAATGAAGCAGTATCAGTGTGTTTAAAGGACAGCCTTGTATCTTCACCATTTGAATACATATGAAGCTGATTCATCTCAAGATCTGGGCCAATCCCTAAATATATCTTATATGAAATTATAAATTACTTTCCTGCTAGCAATACAATGCGCAAGTTTCAAGCTTTAGGTGGGTCAAAGCCTGTCTGGTCAGTGAAGCTCTGTTAAAATCTCTCTGTGTATAAATTATTTTGCTTCCATTTTCTCAATCTGTATCCATCCTTCCACACTTACTTTTAAGTCATAACTGGTGAAAATACAGAAGTGGACTGTCTTTTCAGACACATTTAACCTGTGTATAAGTGCATGCTTTATAAAGAGCCCCTTTTATTTCATGTGACACTGGCCATAGCAGCCAGACATATTTTCTCTTTTTCTCTATGTTTTCTTTTATGATGAAAAAAAAGAGAAGAAAAATGTGGGAGCATATGCTGAAAAGGATTGATCTTTACCTCCATGAATTTTTTCCCAATGACAATGTGGATTTTCTTCCCCCATTATCCAAGGATACCATCAGTAACCTAGCAATACTTCCTTTTATATCTGAATTTTGAATTGCTTGCCCTCCCAGCCTTCCCCCTCTCACCCTCCATATTTAAGTTTTTTTGTTTTACTGACCAGAATCATTACTTAGTTAATATCTAAGAAGTCCAAACTGAGGTGAAATGTATGACAAAGTTTTCCTGGTGTCTTTTCATCCCTAGGCTTGCATTTGGTAGTGAGAAGAGCAAGAGAAAGAAGAGCCATGAAAAAGTGACAGCAGGAAATGTGAACTAAAAAAAGAGGGAATAGATTCAGAGTTTGAAGAACTGCAAGAGAAAGCAAGCCATTATTATGAAAAGAACTGCATAAAACAGAGAGAGGAAAGTGAAACTAAACTTAGAACAGAAAACACAGAAATTTTTCTGCTGTTTACATATACTACACTATATTTTTTTTTGTTTTTCTGCATTTGGTTCCATCTATAGAAGACTTTCTTAGAACCATAGTAAAATAGTGAAAATAGTGAAAATAGTATAGATACTGGCATGTTTTAAATATATTATTGCTGGCTTAGGGTACAAATGAAATTCTATCCCTTGTAGTTTTTTACAAACAGGACACATCAAATATTTGTTCATGCACACCATCATGACGCCATTGACTATCCTGGTACCTACCTGTGGAAACCTAATATAAATTTTTTAACATGGCATGTTTGGAAGTTTTATGAGAAATTACTTTTATTTTTTTTTCTATCTATCATATTTGTCTCAGATGAGACTATATGTAGTTATCTACTAAATAACTTTTGAAATTTAAAAATTGATTTTAGACATCTTCACATACACAAAGGAAGTATTTTCATTTGTCTCC
>JANRMJ010000079.1:30226253-30236583 GCA_025584955.1 Alethe diademata | reverse complement strand
CTTAATAATGACCTCCAAATTGGATTTTTTGCTCCTTTATTTCTTTTCTTTGTTTGCTGTTTTTTTGTGAGATAAGGTAGGCATTTGTATGATATTCCATTTTTTAAATTAGTATACTCCTAAATTAACTTATTCTCCATCACAAGCAAAAGGAAACATTATTAGTTATCTTTAAATATAGTGAAATCATGGCTATCAAGGAGAAGAATATATGGGAAAATCGACATTACTTGATGATTTAAGTCAGGTCAAAATGGAAAATAAAAAGCATATGCAAATTTGCTCTCTTTATTTAACAAATAATTATGTACACAAAAATATAAGAAAATATAAAAGATTGCTTAGGTAATTGAATTTAATTGTACCTACACTTTCAAATGAGTGCTTTTCAATATACTGTCATAATACTTTCTCTCCTACAATAGTTGTGATCTGCATCTCTTCATTGCAGTATCTCTTCTATATCTATGCAATGTTTCCAATGTTGTGTTATTGTTTACTCTTGTATTGCTGCTCATTTACAGTGTGATCAGATTTGTAGAAAGATGTTACATTTGCCATTACACCTTTTTTCAAATTAACTGATAACTCAATCTACACATATTCAAGAACCTTTGCCATAGCTTTGGTGAAAGTGATGATCTGTTTTCAGCTAGGTTTTCAAGGTCACCTTCTATTCAGCTTAATCTAACACCTTTATTTTGTCTATTTTCTCTGAAGAACCATATTGTCTAAAAACAAAATCTTGTGTGAGGTGAAGTTTGTTAGATTCCACCTCTGCCTCCCCATGGAAGTGTCTGTGGAGGTGAGGCAGGTATTCCACTCTAACTCAGGGTTAAGCAGTCTATATTATAAAGACATCCTGATGAGGTTGTAATGAGTCAGAAAACCATCAAGAAGGACAAGAAGGGCTGTCACTATGATCTTATGAATAGAATACAGGTGGTCATGATGGAAATTTAGAGTTCTACTCACAGGCCACAAAACTAGAACTTTCCTCCAAGTTAGGGGCTGTTATAAATCACAGTAACCTTCCAGGATACAAATCAAAACTCTCTCTCCTGTCTTTCCCCATCTCCATGTCAGGTACAAAATTTTGCTAGAGAAATGAGGCTGTGCCACTCACTCTGACTCATTGATTATATTTTTTGCATAGGTTCAAAAGGAAGTTCAGCACTTGCTTCAGGTGGACTAAACAGTCAAAACTTTCCCTCTTTGTACCCTACCATTTCAAAATCCATAAAATTAAATTTATTAATTTATTAATACAATTTCTGGGCCTTTACTTGTTGTTTATTATACAATTAGTTCTTCATTATTTCTACCATGTACAAATTCCATCTTGAATCAGCTTTTCTGGGTTTGGCCCAAAAAAAGGTTAAGCAATAAATAAAAAACATCCTCATGATCTCATCTGCTATAACAGTTTCTGCCATTTCACTCAGCTTCCCACACAGAGCTCAGTACTGCCCTAAATGTACTAAGTTGTTCCTGGGTTAGTACCTTCTCTTCTCACAGCTAAATAGCCCATATAGCTGATTCTGTTCTTGTTCTATTTTCTCTTTGATGTTCACAGTCAGGCTGACTATGACCTTCCGGAATTTTAAAAATTGTATAGTGCATAAATTATTTTTTTTTCTCTGGGATTTTCAGTATTTTGTCTCTAACACAGATTTTTCTATCTATTTCCATCTTTTACAAGTAGCACTATTTTCCTCTTCTTGAAATGACTGGCTATCATTGCAATATGTAATCACCACATACTTAGGGAAAGACATTTTTTACTTTTATTATTCACTGTGAATTTTGAACATAATTTTCACTCCTTAAAAGTCGTTGTATGGATTAAAACACAGAAATACTGTGATTGTATAGTATGTTTCCTTGTGGACTCATCATTCATTATATAGGTTGATTGACTGTGGGTCAGTAAGCTAGATTAGATTCTTCCTAGAAAGGACTCTGACATAAGACCTTTTTGATAGGCAATTGATTTAAGTATCAAACACCAAATTTTTATCAACAATTACAGTGGTGACACCCATTATTTTTCAGGCTGTAACAATATGGTGTGCAATTTTGCATGCCATATCATGCTCACCCACAGTAACTGAAAGTGACAACTTGTCTTGCCTCAAAGAGATTGTTTTGTGTCCCAACAAGGTGAAAAACAACAGCCAAAGATCAAGTAACACACAATAAATGGATTTTATTTTCTCAGGTAGACTAAAGAGAGCAGTAGCACACCCTTATTAACCGTAGCAATCATATCAATTGAAGAATGCTTGCATTAAGATAAGAACAATGCTTACAATACATGATCATAAAAGAATGGAGTGCATTCTTCTCTACATAAAATATAGTGTTAGTCCTCTCAAATATATGGGGAATGATAATTTTCAGAAGAAATAAAACTTGAAGTAACATAAAGAAATAAATTATGCAATACACAGCATAAATTATGAGGAATGACATGAAACATAAGTAACAACGTGAAAATAAAATGCTAAATCATAAATTTTTCTAACACATCAGTATGTACAAGAGTAAGGTGAAAGACACCTTATTTTCCTCTATTATGCAAATAATATCTGATATTTTGAATCATATCTCAGCTTTAAGCACCCAAAGTCCATTACCAGTGTACACAAGATGATTGCTTAATTTGTTACCAAAGCAAAGCACTTTCTGGCAAGAGGAGCCAGAAGAACTGCTTGTTTGAAAAAAACCCTGGAAATCTTTATTGCACTATACGGTGTAGACAAAGCGCATTATTTTGACGATGAGGAAAATTCAGTGAAATTGACTTTAGAATATTCAGCTATTTACAAAATTTTACAGACCATTTTGGTTTCAAATATCTTGGCTTCTATTTATAAATCGAGTTTATTTGCACACCTACTGATGTATAGGAATATAAAGTGCCTTAGGGCAACCAGAGATTAATACTATGCCTTCCTCAAGGTTTATTTGAAAGTATTCTATATGCAGACTTCCATCTTGTACTGTCAAGTGCTCTTTGGTGAGGGGCAACCTCACCAGTTCCCAGGACAAGGGGACAATCCCTGCCCTGGTCTTGCTGCCCACATTATTTCTGATACTGGCCAGCATGCTATGGGCCTTCTTGGCCACCTCGCCACACGCTGGCTCATGTTCAGCTGCTGTTGACCAGCATCCCCAGGTCCTTTTCCTTGGCAGCTTTCTAGACTTCCCTGAGTGCTGCATGAGGTTCTTGTCAACAAAGCGTAGAATCCAGCACTTGCTGAATCTCATGCTACTGTCCCTGACCCATTAATCTGGCCTGTCTACATTCCTCTGTAAAATCACTAGGTGTTTAGTTAAGTGCTTTGATTAATGTACCTAATGAAGAAATCTGGTCTTGCTAATAGAAAAATTAATGGCCTTTTTGCATGAAGATTGAAGGCAGGTGCCAGAGGATGGTGCCAAACTCTTTTCAGTGGTGCCCAGAGATACGATGAAAAGCAAATTAAATAAATTAATTAAATAAATTAAAACATAAGAAGTTTCACTTCAATATGAGGAACTTTTTTACATTGAAGGCAGTAGAGCACTGAAACTGGCTGCCCATGGATGTTGCGGAGTCCCCCATTCTGGACATATTCAAAACCTTAAATGCAATCTTGTGTCACCTGCTGTAGGTGACCTTGCCCTGGCAGGAGGGTTGGACTGGATCTCCATAGGTCTCTTCCAACCCAAACTTTCCAGTAATTCTGTGGCTCTGTGACAATGACAACTTCTACACATAGCACTCTGCACTACAACATGTTACGAATGTCTAGAAGTATCTTTTTGGGCAATTCTAGGCAAGGAAAGTCTGCTCAAAGACTGCTTAATGAGTTTGGAAGGTCTGAAGCATTTCTTGTAACCTAGCTAATTTACATTGCTACAGTAGTCAGAGGGACATAATCCCATTCTCCATGTTGCAGTATACTACATTCTAGGATGATGTCTATTTTCTAATAGTTGCCAGAGATCCAGGTGAAAATGCATTGTGTGTGTGTGTGCATGTCGCTTCTCAGGCATACAGGCAAAAGGTTAAATAACACTAATATAAAGAATATTTCGATATGGGGAACACAAAATTTTCAGGGCAGAACGTACCGAGTGATACACTTCAAAAGCTAGTACCTTATTTTTTGTGAATATCTTACTTTTTTGTGAATCTCAGTACTCACACTTCCAAGAAACAACCCCCAATAAATCCCCCAAACTGATATTTTTTTACATGCTCGGATGACTATCATCTCATCAAATGACTGTTTTTCTACAGGGTTTTTGTTTTATATTTAAGAAGGCTAGAATAAGCTTTTAAACAAAGTTTATCAAGGGCTATGAATCTAGCTGACAGCTGAGGAGCACACAGAAGCATAAAGCAAGTATTTAGACACCACAGAGGATATGTAGGTTAGTGATACTTCTGTTGTGGAAGAAAAATATGTGTCCTATAAAATATTCCTTAACAGATCTAGCATTAAACAGAGGGCACACAAAAAGTACCATCAAATAAGTATTATGGAATTGGTGGTCCTCATGTAACATGGATTATTAGCTTCTGGAAACAAACTGCAAGGAAAAAGTATTTCTAGTTTATTTTTTTTCAAAATTCATGTGCTCCGGTTGACAGGCAGGAAATAAAGAGGTCATTGTAATAACGCAATAGCATTTTGCCATTCTGCAGTTCCAGAGGCACAAGCTTTTTCAAGAATCTATATTGTTCTTTTCTACGGACTGAAAGCAAGGAGACAAATGGCTGGGGGTTCAGCTTGTTTGCTTCGGTTTTTTTATTTTATTTTGGTCTTAAGACATCACAGAATTCTGGTCTTTTTTTTTTTTTTTTTTACCATAGAAGAGAGAAAAGAAAGGAAGAAAAACACACATATCTGAGAACAAACTATCTCAGGAAAACTTAGTTTCAGGAAAGACATACCTCTTTCTTTTTTGAGGCACTGGCTATTCAGAGTGGCTTTTAGCCAAGCAAAAGGCATCTCAAACATGAAACAAGCTACAGAAGGATGTGGTAATAGTGTCACATCCTAAGAAGTAAATCCTACAGTAATGCAGATTATAAATGAAATATAGTGCATAGCCTTGTCTTCTCCATTTGTGGTGAGCAGCCCAGGAAGATTGGAATATAATAAAATAAAGTAGTACAACATACGAAAAACAATAATTAAACTTGAAAGGTTCAGAGAAAGAAGATAATAATGCTAAGAAATTTTCTAATTGTGAAGCTTTTCTTAGTTTCTAGAGGGTAATCTTGCAGTCACCGTCTCAGAGAAAAGTCAATGGAAGAGTAGCAAAGCATTAGCAACCTCTTTGCTCTCCATTCCTCTTTATACTAGTGCATTATTTGGCATGAATCTGCCTTTTGACAGCTCAAAACACACTCAAGTATTTTCTATCTATTTTTCTCATCTTCTGACATATTGGCATTTCAGGGTTACTAACAAGTGAAAAGTTAACTTGATATACCTATCATTTGTTTCTTATTTATACTGTGATCCATTTGCTCTTTTGGGAAGTGCTGAGGAGCTTCAGAAGAGTATAAAATTGCAAAAAACAAAGTAATTATTTTTCCCAATTACTGTGTAAGTTATCCATATATGGTTCAGTGCCTGTTTTTTTCAGGGTCTTCTTAAACTTGAAGGACAGGAGGAAAGAAAGACCAGAATTTGCTATTCACTATCGCATACTTTAAACTTTTCAAGAAGTCATCTCACACTGCACCACACTGGGAGCTTTGATATGGTATACTGCTTCTGAACCTCAGGTAATCCATCACCTGGTGGCAGGCTGCACACAGTTAGCATTAAAAGAGAACTTCATCTGTCAGATTCAGATAAGAATCTATACCTATTTGTTCATTGTGTGAAACTTTAAAAACAGGTATAAGCAACTACTACAACACATCACTGTAAAGACTGATGTTATTTGTCAATGTACTACAGGGGATACCAATTCAGACTGACCACATCATTAGGTGTTATTGAACTGTTCCAGCACTTCAACAGTGGTATATCAAAATATTGTCTCAGCTGCTACACAAAATGTAGCCATGCCTCTTTTCTCTGTACCTAGAACATCTTAATTCTGTGCTAATGCTACAGGGACGCCTATAGAAATGATGGTGCCAGATAGCTTGACCGGAGCTGTCAAGATTCATGAAAGTTCTGAATATGAAAAATGAGGATCCCTTTTCATTAAAGACAGTTAAATACTTCAATACATGATAGGAAAACACTATTCATCATACTAATGAAATGTGTGATAAATTGTTATCTTAGATGGTTCAAAAGAACTCAAAAGCTGAGATGTGACATTATGCTTGGAGAGATCAAAGATCTTCCGCACTGGTAACAGCTCCCATCTTTAGTGACCAGAAAGTATATTCACTAAAATTGGTGAGCTTAGTAGTCTGGATATATTCCTCAGAAGTTCCCCAAACTGCTGAAAATGTAGTGTAAATGGGTTTTGATAGGAAATTCCATCTCTTTGGAGGTAAAACGCAAAAGAACTCAGCACCAAATTTGCATTATCCCTGATTCATTCCTAAACTCCAAATATTATTTGTTTTTGAAATCCTTGATCTTCATCCTGTCTGTGGTATTGAAACAAAATAGAAAGAAAATACTCTATATCAAACCAGGAATCTGTATTTGACCGGAATCTGCATTCTGAAAGTTCAAATCACCCTTCTCATAGATTTTTTCATCTATTTTTCTCGCTATCTGACATATTGGCATTGCTTTCAGAGTTTCCTACAGTGAAACATTAACTTCATATACATATCATCTGTTTGTTATTTATACTATGATCCATTTAGTCTGGTAAAATGCTCTGTATCAGAGTATTTTCATGTCTTCCTTATATATACAGGAGATTAAACCAATTCATTTCTTCATATTATATTTCATACAATATTATATGAAATATCAAATAGTTGTCAATGTATATATGGGAAATAAGTTTCATACAAGATTGATCATTGTTCTCTCATTTTCTGGAAAACTTCTGATCTTTAAATATTCAAGTAATCTTAATTTTATATATATATCTGTTCTAATTGTGAGGTTTTAAATATAGTGAAATTTAAATTTTAAATATCTTACTTAAATAACTAGAGTATTCTATACTTTTGATCCATGGGCCAGGACTGATAAGTGCTANNNACATCTCATTCTTCAATATAGCTCCATTTTCTTTTTGAACTAAAGGAAAAATGTTTCTGAACACAGTTTTAGGCACTGGATTACTGATCAGTACCAGCTGTATTTGTGCATGGTATTTGCTTTACTTATTTTTGACTGTAGGAGGCCTACTATTTTGAATTATGTAAAGACTGTCAGAATCCAAACCCATCTTGTTAACTGATGTTAGTGTGGAGGAACTAGATTGCTAAATTCTGCTGTTTACAAATTAACCTGATTTTGGTAGAAGAAGAAATTTTATAGGCAAGTTTTTAGGTAAAAACTGATTCCTCATTAAGGAAAAAGACAGAACACAATTTTGCTTATGTTGAAGTTCTACAGACTCCGTGGTTTGAAGAGTGCATATAAATCAAAGAATTATTTTGCATATTTAAGGGATCCGCCTAATACCATTTACATACTTTGCTCTTTTTCCTTTTTTTATTTTTTTTTTTAAATTTTAATTAAGGTATTCTTTTCATGCTTTATTCTGAGAATCATACCACAGAAGGGCGTATATATTAAAGTTATAAAACCTTTCATCTTCATGAGAACTTAGTAATTTTTTAAAATACAGTTTTAAAACATTTACTACAACCATTTGTGTGGTCATTCCCTGTTTTATATGCTAGGAAACAAGAAAATTTCTTAGCGAATGCAACGGTATTAACATCTTCGTGAAGATGATCTGGAATTGTAGCTGCTAGCAGAAGGTCATTGAAAAATATGTAAAGTAACATTATAAATAATTGTAAAAGTTATCAAGAGAAAGACAAAAGCAATGTATTTGAAACTTCTAAGAACTACCATTCATGAAAACAGTAAAGAATATAGCAGAAATGGAGGAAAAACTGTCACAAAGCATAGTAAGCTTTGTAATTCCATGCATATGTGAGGATATTGCCTTAGATGCGTGTATTGTATAGAGTAGGTACTCTGACACTGCAGAATAAGGTACACAAAGAATAGTAGGATGGCCTCATAGCCTAAAAATACTAGCACTGCTGCATGTCAGACCATGACATGACAGAATATACACAGACTACTGACTTCCAGGAAATAATAGTGAAGCAAAATAATCCGGTCTGCTCTTCACCCCAAAGCAACACTTAGCGGAATGACAGTTGCAAACTTTTTACATGTATTAGATAAGACACTGTAAACGTTGAATAATTCTTGTTTGGTAGAAGGGTCAACATTTTCTCTAGGAGATGATTGTGTTTGGATGTTGTTTATGATGTGTAGAAACTCTGAAGTCAGTGTGTAAGTAGGATTACTTTGAGTTTTTCTTATGCTAGCAAGGCCTTGTTGCATTGAATCTAGTCTTAGAAATTCCTTATGCAGGAACTTAGTGACATGGTTAGGAATTTACAAGACAGTTGGAGAAGTTATGACCTCTTGATGACATAATGATCTCTATCCCTACTTGTCTGTGTTTCTACCCTCCAGCTTTGCACTTTTTCTGACGTTTTACCATTTTGTACTATTTTTCTCTTTGAAATTGGAGGTACTCAGTGGTTCCAGTCCTTTGTTTCTTTTCTGATGTTTCATAGTCTAGTCATGCAAAGCACAACAATTTTTTCTTAAAGTAAACCTCAGCTGAGATGCTGTGGCTGTGGTCTGCAAAACTAACTTTTAGGCCCTGTCACCTGAACACTTGGCTCTCAGGGAAACAAAAAAAGCATAAAATCAATCAATATGAGTTGATCCTGCAGATCTTCATCTCCAGCCCTTAAAATTTTCCTTTTGGTTTCTCACTCTATAACAATTAGCAAGACCACATTTCTGCCAACCAAATCTCCTCCTTCATGCTTAATCTGCTCCTTATAGTATTTCCAGGTAAGAATTGATGAAGTTGTTCCACTGATTATTGAACTACATGTTAACTGTACCATGCTTTGTCTCATCACACATATGAAGCTTACAGCTTATGTCCAGAAGAAAAATCAGGGAGTGTATGTCACCAGTTTCACTGCTACAGACACACTTCTCTTTTCTTCACAGTTTGATGCTGTGCTGATTTTGCTGTGTTTAGTTATGCCAAAAACAACTCAGTATTAGGACCTTTAATTTTATGTTTAGGTCCCAGTTTCTACTGCCATCCCAGCTGGCCTTTACATAGCTTAGGATTTTTCCCATAAACAGTGATAACAAGAATTTCTGGCCTCCCTCCTTCTTATTTTAAATAATTCACATACAAATTTTTTTGCGTTACCTTGAATTTCATGCTGGCAATATGCCTAGTAGTTCTAAAGAGTGTGTATACTGATGTTTATCACAGGACACCATTGAGATCACAAAATGGAAGGGATTGAATTTCATCACCAATTAATTTCAGAAAAAAGAAGATAGTCACAAGCAGCACTTCAAGCAGAGGCATAGAGTATTTTCTGCTACTAATTTTGATGTTAACACCTAGGGAAGCATATAGTTCTGCTTTTATAACCATTAATTATGTGCTGAAAATTTTCAGAGCATCTTATTTTTTTCCTAAATGTTTCCTTTGATTTGATTAAAGCATTATTTTGTAGTAAATGCAATAAAATTTCTTAAGGACCATATTCTATTCCCTAACTGGCACCCCCATCCCCCAAAAAAATCAAACAAACGGTACCAAAAAAACTCAAAAAAATCATGGGCTTAAAACAGTTGGTTGTTCAGAAAACAAATGCGTTGATTTATTTTGTTCTTCTTTTTAGCATGAGATGTGTGGTGTGCTATCTCTAAATAAATGGTGCCATAAGACAAGCATATGCTGTTCTATATCATGCACTGCAGGTGCTGCAGTACAGGGTTGCATAATGTGCCACCTGAAACTCAGAGAAGCAATTTTCTTCAAAACGCCAGATTGTGGAGGCCTAGCTCATGCTGATAAGCACCTACTGACGCAAGCAGTTCCATTAAAGCCCCTCCTTTCAAGTAAGTGTGAACTTACATCACTAAGTTTTATAGGCCATCTCTGAGTTTCCAGTGTATTCTGGCATTAAAAATCACATACTGACTCATATATTTTTAGATTCTCTATCCATGTAAACTATGTAGAATTTGGGAGGTGTTGGCAAGAATTTAGGATGGGAGATTTCCATTTAGCAAAAAGCAAAGAGAAAAAAGCCCCAGGGGCA
>JANRMJ010000079.1:30177272-30188311 GCA_025584955.1 Alethe diademata | reverse complement strand
CTGAAAAGTTTCTGGTCAGATTGGATAGTCCAAACCTAAAACATGAAGCTTTCAGATTAATTTCTCTTTGCAGTAAGTTCCCTGACAGCAGTTTTGGTGTTCAATGAAATTTCTGAGTTTAATGTATTTAGTTCAAAAATAGGGCAGAGAAAAACTAATTCTAATTGCTGCAAAAAAAGTGTCACAGAAGTGACATATAGAGTTCAAAGCTGAATGTGAAATGTAGACTTATCGAAGAAAATTAGAATCAAATTAGAATCAACTGAAGATTTTCAGCAGCACGGAAAGTTTTATGTCAAATAGAAAGTCATAGGATCATAGAAAGGTTTGAGTTGAAAAGGATCATGAAAAATTTTTTAATCCTATCTGCTGCCACGATCATGGACATCTTTCACTAAACCACATTTCCCAAAGACCCCTCCAACCTTGCCTTGAACACTTCCAGTCATGGGATATTATGATGTCTCCACCACTATTACCACAGAATATTTCTTTCTTAGGTTCTACTTTCTTACAAATTTAAAGCCATTGTGCCTTGTCTTGTCACTACAAGTCATGGCGAAAATGATCTCTTGGTCTTTTTTTATAAGATCTCTTGAAGAAATGGAAGGCTGCAATAATTTGTGCCTGGATATTTCTTTTCTCCAGGCTGAATAACTGCAATGATGTCAGCCTTTCTTCATAGGAGGCATATTCTAGCTCTTTGTCTGCTTTCATGATTCTACTCTGGACCATTTCCAGCAGGTCCATATCCTTCCTATATTGAGGACTGCAGAGATGGATGCAGTTCTCCAGCTGGGGGCCAGTGTTCTCTAAGATAATATAGCATCTTAGAAAGAATGAAGACTTTTCTCAAGAACAAAAATATAATTTACTTCCTATAGATGAATAATTGTTTGTCAGTGTTCTTCTGCACACTGAGAAGTGACAAGTGCAACAACTTTTCAAGGTCATTATAGTTTATATTTCACATATACTTTCTGTTTTGTTATTCTGCTTTGTGATTTTTAAGTCTACTAATCTTATTCCCTGGGGGAAAAAAAACAATTTAATAACTACTTTTTATACTGTTTATACTGTATATTGCTGTTTTAGGTAATGAAACAAATTTTTATAATTACTATTAAATCTTCATGTGATTAATCATGTTTCCCTAAAAAATTAAGAATAACTTATTTAAAATAATTACATCAAAGATATATTAGAAATAATCTGAGTAGGTTTGTGTGGTGAGTTTTTTTAGCTACAGGTGTGACTTCTAGAAACTTCTCACATCAGAGCCAATCATAGCTGACTCTGAGTTGAACCTGTGACTGGCCACAAGGTTGAGCCCATCAGCAATGGAAGTAGCTACTCTATGATAAAGTATTTTAGGAAAGGGGAAAATACCTGTACAATTTCCACTGGAGAAAAGAGGAGTGAGAATCTATGTCAGAAAATCTCTGCAGACAGCAAGGTCAGTGCAGAAGAAAGGGCAGGAGGTGCTGCAGGCACTGGGGCTGAGGTCCCACTGCAGCCCATGGTGAGGAAGCTGTCCCCCTGCAGCCAGTGGAGGGCCACAGGGATGCAGAGATCCACCTGCAGCCAGTGGAGGGCCACAGGGATGCAGAGATCCACCTGCAGCCAGTGGAGGGCCACAGGGATGCAGAGATCCACCTGCAGCCTGTGGAGGGCCACAGGGATGCAGAGATCCACCTGCAGCCTGGAGCACCCTACAACAGGGGGATGCCCGAAGAGAATGAGTCATGGGGAGCCTGTGATGGAACGGGGTCTTGGCAGAGGTGCTGGCCTGACGAGAGAGGAGCCCAGGCTGGGCAAGTTTGCCAGCAGGGCTTGTGTCTCCACAGGGGACCCACACTGGAGCAGCCTGTGCCTGAAGGGACCCACAGTGGAGCAGCCAGGGGATAACGCAGGCACGTGGGAAGCACCAGTACTGAAGATGCTCACAGAGGACTCTGTCCTGTGGGAGGGACCCACACTGAAGGAGAAGGGTGTGAGGAGGAATGAACATCAGAGATAGTGCATAATGAATTGACCACAGTCCTCACACACTTTAACCCTTCACCACCTAGGGGGAGGAAGGAGACAAAACAAGAAATGGAAGTGGGTCAGGGAAGAGGGGAGGAGTCCAGGGAAGATTTTTTTAGATTTGGGTTTATTTGTCATAATCCTACTCTGATTCCAACTGGCAGTAAATCAATTACCTCAAGCTGGCTTTGCTCATGATGATAATTGGTGAATGATTCCTGCCCTTATTTTGACCCATGAGCTTTTCTTTGTATCTTTTCTCTCCTCTCTAGCTGAAGAGGTAGATAAACTGAGTTGCTTGGTGTGTTCCTGATGTCCACGTAGGGTCAATCTACCATATAATCATATTCTGTTATATAATTTTCATTATACAAAAGTACAGAAAAATATGTATTCATGCAGTTGCACATTTCTTTGCAAAGTATCTGCTGAAGTAAGTTCAACATTCATTTGTTTGAGACAGAGTTCAAAAGCAGCCATACTCAGCAGGCAAATGCACAGAAATAAAAAAAAATTACATACGTTAGGAGTTAGCTTTATATTACCATTTTACATAGATATAAAAATGAAGAAATTTTTGCCCCTTCTTGGTAAAGAATTCACTTATATTTCAAGATCATATTATCACATATTATTTTTTAAAAGTGGTTTGAAATAGGCTACCTGTTTTTTCATGTATCATACCACACTTACTTTTCTTTAATCCAAAAGATTTGGTCAATATCGCTGACCTTAAAACTAAATGCTGAAGTACTACTCTCTCTCAAAGGTAAAAAACTTTAAATACTACTGTCTGAACAAAAGGACTGCAGTTAATCATGCACTCAGAGTACTGTATTGTGTTCTCTCAAGTACTACACATCATTTAAACGATATGAAGACTTTTAATATTAATGCTCTAATTTTTAAAGTCATAGATAATCTTCTACTACTGTCATAAATAGATACTTTTGAAGACAGAATAATAATAAAGATTTGTAATGGTAATAATTTTGAATATGAGATTGTTTTTATATATGAATACTCTTTTAACATAATAAGCAATTTTAACACGAATAAGCAGAGTAGATCCTCAAATGAGGACAAATTTAGAGATGTAATGGGGCATTATTTAAAAAAAGAAAATGTTTCAGAAAAATGAAAAGAAAAGTAGCATGGGGAAAGGAAAGAAAGTGCTGTTCTGGTTCACTTTTACCATTAAAAACAGAGAGTTATCTTGTATGTGCCACACTAAAGTCCTCCATAACATTACTGAAGACATTTGATGTATGTCCATTTGAAGTACTATTCCAACTTTTGTGTCTTTTATTATTATAATTATTTTAGTGAACATAATTATGTAAATATTCCATCTGTATTCTCTTGCTGTAGTCCAGAAGTTAGTGTGTGAGTTCAGTTAATACATGACTGCTGCCACATGCTGCAGAACTGGGGATACAAAGATTGTGCAGTCAGAATTCTCTACTGACTCATGAAAGACTCAGAAAAACCTTTGGCTGATTTATATTTGGAATCAATTCCATATTGCTCTTCTTAATACTGTGAATCTACAGTATAGGATATGTAGATTGACACCTTTATTTTATTTGGATTTTTGCTTGAAAAACACAGGACGTTATAAAAATTGGTCATTATAAAAATGACAAAAATATCACAGGTTAAATAAAGAAAAAAGATGAATATATATTCTTCTTTCACAAATTCATAAATTTTATTTTTTTTATATTTACTTTCTGTGGGAAGGAGAGAGAAGAAAAGGTACTGTCTTCTAGAGTGTTGAGTGCCTATATAGAAAATCATGGAAGGGTTTTCCAAGGAAGAGGGATTATTTTACATAATTTTTATTTCTTTCTCCTTTGTCAGGGAAGAAAAAGGCAAACTTTGCAAATCTATGAAAGTGTGATCTAAGGATATTCCTGAGTATCTATCTGTTTGATAAGAGGTTCTGTGTTCCCACAGAGCCTTGCCTGCCTTATTACTTCCATCTGCCTTCCCTTACACACAGTCTAATATACTGAATTACAGTAGAATGAGGCCTCCAGGGCACTGAAAATGCATAAATAACTACACTGTTACCTATGATCTTACAGAAGCAAGGAACTAATTATAGATATCTTCTTATTATATTATCCTACATTTTTCCTGATGGATATAGGCACATCTTCTCCTCTCCTTAAGCTAAAACTATTAAAGAAAAGCTTTGTCTTAGCTACCTATTCCCCAGGTGAAATTTTCTGAATGAATTCCTTTCATAGCAGAAAGAATCTTCCTGCTTTCACTTTGTTCCCTTTTTTTTTTTTCCTTCTCCATAATGGTTCACAATGTTGGTTAATTTCTAAAGGACAGAACATAGCAGCCTGCTGGATAAACTTACTGAGCTCCTAATCTTGTGATACTCTTTTTATGTTGCCTGTCAATAAGGAGCAACATTTAAAGATGGAACTATTTTCTGAAATTGTATCACACTTCCTAAGTCATATTTACGAATATAGAATTAAATGGAGAGGAAGGAAAATGAGTTGAAGTGATTATTTTGTGCTTTTAGGTCTGGTACTAATCCTCCATTTGCTCTTCTCCTGTCTAGTTACAAGTAAATCCCTTTCTATCTCCAAGAGAAGATAGATGTTTCACAAGTGGTTCCTTATCTCTTCTGTGTTGATCCTTGTAAACCTAGTAGGAGAGCTTCCAGTATACTGACACATTTCCACTTTCATTTGTAAAAGATAAATATTTCAGCATGCACACCATTGAAAAGAAATGTTATCTAAATGCTCTTTAACTCAATATCTGAAAATGTAAATACTCCTATTGTAAATTTTAATCCAGCTGAATTTTTTTTTAAGCAGAAGCTTGAGCTGATTGTCAGAGAGCAGCTGTACATTTATACCTATATATATGTATGCTCTGGGTTATTTCTAGCAAATAAGAGAAAAAATGAAGGAATGATGTTTCAGTGTGCCAACTGATGAAGGGGAAAGGTTGTTACTGCTCCACTAACACCTACTTCCACCCTATCATGCCCCAGTTACACCACCAATAATGCTGCTTTCTTTAGATACACACTGGGAAAAGGAAAAAAGTACACAAAATATGTACATGTACATACATGTGCTTGTATCTATACATACAGAGAGACTTTTAAATCTCATTACATGAAGCAATGCCCTGATAGCATAAGGCTCAGCCTGTTTGTAGCAGTGCCCTGTCAGAAACACAGCAGGTGCCCCTGAGTGCCCTGGCTGGCAGAGGCCTGGGGAGCTCAGGAGCATGATGAGTCTCAGGGCAGTCACATAAATGCCTGTTTGCTGACACAGAGCTCTGTAACAGCATAACTAAGCTACACATAAGTGATAGCACAGGTGGAGCTGTCTAATGTATAAAACAACAAAAATGTGCAGCTTTTTTAGTGGGGATATAGTTACGCTGGTCCCACTTCTTCAGAATCGAGTATGAAGAACTGATTGCTGTGCTGTCTTGTTCTGTAATTTATATGGATGTCTCTCATTTGTTGCTGCATATTTACCCCTCAACCTGCACTAGAAATAATTGTAAACTATTAATTTTCTAAAAGAAAAATTGTTTTCTGCCTTTTTTTCTGCTTACATAATTCCTTCCAATTCCTCCATATTGACTTGGTTTAAAGTGACAGGACCAAAATCAATGGACAGCAAAATTGATTTTCTGCATGCTGACTAGCACAGAGTTTTCTAAGGAACACGGATGATCAGCCCTAGTTGTCAAGTCCAAACTATCATCAGCCTATCATAAATAGTCAACACTGGTACTAGCTACGGTGTGATACATTTCATTTCCACTTCTTGTCACAGAAAAGGGTTTCCAACAGGCACTAGGATCTTCCTCTGCAGTGCATTTCAGCTGCTGTTTTGTAAATCGGTTTCACATCAGTAGCTAGCAGCAGGAGTAAAACCAACCGGAACTGGAAAATAGGAGCCTTTAGTCACAGGTTTGGATAAGCAATGTTTTCACATAGTTCCCTAACCCTTTCCCATTGTCTCAATGGGAAAGTTTGACTACCGATGGTACCTCAATAAAAGTCTAATTATGGCAAGTAGAAAATTACATTAAAGACCAAGACAAATCAATAGTGCATTCTCAGCAAAGGTGGAAGTGGTAAGAGATTGTTCTCCCCATTTTTCCCACTATTACATTAACTTCCTCTCCTGGATCTTAGATATTCTATCAGCAATCTTTGGAAACTTCAAAAATCTGAGATGAATACATATTTGTGAGATGACAAAGATGAGGCAATCGTTCTTGTACACACATGGGCACTGGTATAGGGGTCCCAAGGGCCCCAGATGAAACTGTTCAGGCCCAGTAAGGTCTGCTAAAGTTCTCAGAATCCAAAGAGATGAAGTCTGAGGGAGCTTGGCTGGTTCCCCTTGCAGAAAAATGACTTCTGGGATAGCTGCTAAGTGTCTGTTACTACCTAGTTCTGGGAGAACCCAGAGAAGATGAAGCCAGACTCCAACTGGAACTGCACAAGTCCACTGAACAAGAGACAATGAGAAGTCTGAGACTTTCTGATAAATTCCAATGAGCAGTAACGAAAGCACTTTTTACCATGAACAATCAAATAAGGAAGCTAGTACTCAGAGACACTGTAAGATGTACATCGCTGTAGAAATTCATGTCTCAGAACCCCAAGGTCTGGAGGCTCTGTGTCCAATTAGACCTGCTATGAACAGAGAGTTAGGTTAGGTGATCTCTAGAGGTTACTTGTAACCCATTACTTTGTGAATCCATGATTAGCAGCAGCATTATCTTCCTATTGGAGCATGGCAAGAGAAAAGGCATTTTCAGCAATTTAATGGCTCCAGAATACAGAGTGAGCCTGCAGCTATGCACTGAATACAGAATTTGTACTTTGAGAGAGATGCACAGATATCTGGTCATGTGTACTGCTAGTTTTATCAGGGAGATATGTCACCTTTTCACATAGAATATCACTGGATAGTTAATTGGATTCATTTTAACCTGTTCAGCCTGAGGTTTACTATTTACATGTTTACAGGAGACAAAAACTCTACAGCCACATTGACCTTTTTATAGAAGCATGAATAAAAACAGCCAGGTTTGTAAAATTCAGTAAATTACTCATTACCAATCCAATTTTTTTCTCAAAGAATATCATAGTTTTAAACTCTAATGTCAAACATCTGCACTTCACCTATTCTAAAACAATACAGAGTTCCAAAAGCTGGCATTTAATGGAGGACAGCTTTGTCAGGAAGAGGGTTAGCCTCCTTTGCCATTTCTATTAGTTAACATCTAGATGCTTTTGAGTCAACAGAAGTCACAGCCTTCTATAATCTGTTTATTCTATCTCTCTAAGTTCCTTTGAATTTTGTAGCTTTCTTTGAAGCAGCATTAATTGCTGCCAGTGTCAGGTGTGCTCCCTGTGCAGTTCTGATGAGGTGATTTGCATATGGCTAATCTGCATGGAAACCTGACCTTGATCTTAGGTATCAGCAGGCTCTGCCCTTAACAGTGGTAGGAGCTAGCCATGCCTCTGACCCCGATCAGGGAGAAAAGACTGTCTTCAACAATAACAAGAAAGATGCCCTGTGAAATTTGTCAGATATTTTATAAGCTTTTGATCTCCTTTCAGCATGGAATGACCATTGCTAAATATTTTCCATGTTATTAACAGAGGAGAAAAAAAATCCGTAATTTTGTCTGTGTGGCTTGGATAACTTTTTTTGGACTCTTCATTGTATGTGCTTATTATTTTGTGACTTGCTCATTTTTTCAAGACATTTCCCAGCCCTCTGTGATTTCTCATATCTTCTTTGCTTTTCTATTTCTCTCTCTCTCTCTTTTTTTTTTTCCTGCTAGACAAAGTCAATTATTATTATGGTCTTTTTTCTTTTTCCCTGATTTTTCTCATACTGATCTTCTGTGTGGTAATTGGTGTGCTGCATATAAAATTATTAACCATACCATATAACCATATTTAACCATATCATTCTTTGCCATACTCCAATCCCCCCATCAAATGACATCTGCCATCTCTCCTTCCATAAATTAAGGATATGAAACCACTACAAATGTATTAAACTTTTCAAAATCACAAGTGTGTACCCCTAAGAAGTATTTTTTGCTAATGATTTTTGAACTCCCCATATCCTCCTTGATAATTATCTCCCTTTTTAAAAGTGTTTATCATCACATTTAGATTACGGCATCTTTATAAGAGAAATAATTTCCAATGAAAATATTTTTGAATAAAAGTAGTTTCTTTGCCTTTAAAAAAATAATTCTTTTTCCTTTGTTAATCACATTTTTACTTCTTTTTCCTCTGCTAATGTTACCAGAAATTTTAATGTGTTTAATGACACAGGATAAAAGTTTGAAATATATATGCATCACAGAGGAGACAGACAAGAGCAGTATAGATACTTATTTTGTTTTTCATTATACAGTGCAGTTAGTTTGCATATAAAGATGTTTCTGAAACATAATCTTTTTCTTATGGACAGCTTCTGAAAATTCTGACATCAGCACAGCTGGATATCTGACAAGCAGGAGGATTTAGAAAAATATAAGCTTGGGTATTGCAATGTGTTTGATTGAAAATATGTCTCTTTCCAATGGCAAATGAAGTATCTCTGTGTTTGAAGGAGAAGGAGGTGAGTACTATGGTTGTCTGTGATTTGTTCCCAGTGAGGAAAATGGCACGAGATACTGTTAGAATGAGATACCTTAACAAAATATACTATACTCTGAGAGTTAATTCCATTGAAATTGGGACTTTTCCTTATCTAGCTGAAGATCAAAGCCAGTAAATAGAGTTTCTGTGATCCAATCTGGTTGATTTACATTAGAGACTGAAGGAGATATGGCAAAGCTGTTGTTCTGAATAAATGCACAGGAGCAAATTTTCATTGAATTTTCACATGTATTATGTACAATAACTTACTGATTACACTATACACTTATTAGAAGTAAACTTCTACTGGCCTTTTTCTGTAGGTCATGGCAAAGATGTTTAACTGCAGAAAACATTTTCATGCACTGTTTATTTTGTTCAGGGAAATATTAAAGGCAGATGTATCATTCACATAAAATAGCTCAAATCTACTGTATAAAACTTGTAACAGTACTGCTGGCTATGATGTTTTCTGGTATCCCTTATCTGACACACTAATTTCAATTGTAAATTCAAATGTAGGGAGTTTCAGCTGCTGCAACTCTTTAAAAGGGTATCCCAAATAACTTGTGTTTCAGTCCAGTTTCAGTGTTCATTGGCACATATGACAATTCATGATGGCTAAAGTTACTTTCAGTGAGCTCAGAGACAGCATTCCCAGTGACTTTTACAAGAATAAGATCCGGTTCATTGTTTTCCAATGTTCATGTCTCTACAACAGCAATAAGCATTTTAAAGGGCATGTTTCTGTGAGGGGTTGAAAACTAGTTTCAGTCAAAGCATAAACTAAGACAGAAACTGTTAAAACATATTTCAGTTTCCAAAATCCACACCTTCACCAGCCTTCCCAAAGAGAAAGTAATTTGTTCATTACCTTGTCAAATGCTATATAGTTTAAGTGTACTGCTTCTTTTAGAGAAAATTGCCAAACATTTTTGACCTAAGCTATGGATGTTGTTTTTGTACTGTACAGAAGGCATATTTATATATACACATATTTTTTACCTCCATTCTATTTTTAGTGATTTAGAGTAAACAGAAACACAAGGTGAAAATACAGACTCAACATTCTCAGCATTTTTATTCTATACTTAAGTGGAAAATTATTTCTTATGCTTCTGTTTAGACTCCAAGCTAAAACCAAAACACTAGTTTGATAACTAGCTGATGAAAGGTATATTTGCACTCCAAAGTTACATGTTCTTTTGTGTTAAATCTTAAAAATGTTTGCATTCCTCTTTTTTCCAGCAGTAACTGGAAACAAACTGTGTTTGTTTTTTTATAACAATAAGAATTTTTCTGAGCATTCTGCACAGAGTATAAAAATAATAAAAGGTCGATCACTTCTTGGAAAAGATCCATTCTAAATGCAGTTTTCCTATACTTAATCCTCTGCAATATTCCATAACAACAGGTGAGTTTTAACTCAATTGTGTAAAATATGATACCAAAGAAGCTTGGTAATATGGCAACACTAAATACTCCATAAAACCAGGTTAATAAATGCATGCTATTAAATAGTGGGCCCATGAGGTGATACTGAAGGGAAGAAACGTTTTCTGTCCTTTGTTCTAATATGTTTGAAATCTTAACCAGGCTTTGAAAGAGCTGGTAAGTATGATTAGCATTGTTTCAGCTTAATCCAACAGGAAATCTAAATTCAAGGTCATAAATTCCCATTTAAATTAAAGAGAGTAGAGAAAAAGGATAATTAAAACAAAGTTGGAAACCAAGAGGACGTAGTACTGTTTTCCTTACTCAGATATGTACGTACGGGTAATGTTGTTATTAATAGGCAAACAGTAGTCCATAAATAACATTAAAATTAAACACATTTTGCTGCAACATAGCTCCAGTTATTACTTTATCATAGACACAATCACATTCTAGATAGACATAAATGTATCTTTGACATTTTAAAGAACTTCTGTGCAAAAATATAGATACTCTGACCCTTTGCATACTAATTATTGCTTCACATAAAATACTTTTTTAAAATTTTTACTGAAAAAGTTAATTTGGGGGATTTTAATTCAAAATGCAAAAATTGAGTTAAAGAGCAATAGCAATTATTTATAAAAATGTAAGCTTGCAGTGATTTTGCAGATGACACCAAGTTCAGTCGGAGTGTTAACCTGCTGGAGGGCAGGAAGGATTTTTGAAGTGATCGGGACAGACTTGTTGGATGGGCTAAGGCAAATGGGATGAGGTACAACAAGCCCCTGGGTCCTTCCTTTGGGTCACAACAACCCCAGGCAGTGCCACAGGCTGGGGGCAGAGTCACTGCAAAGCTGCCCACAGGAAAAGGACCTGGGGGTGCTGCTGACAGCAGCTGAAC
>JANRMJ010000079.1:30158542-30171689 GCA_025584955.1 Alethe diademata | reverse complement strand
TTCTGTCAGGAGCTTGATCAATTCTTAGCATTTTTGGTGCAGAACTGATACTTATGGCAGAGATATTTAAATAAATTGTATCATACAAACCTTCTGATTCTCTGGCTTTTTCTAGGCATAATTGTCTTAGTGTGCTTCTGTGCAGTTTTTTGATCACACCACTTTAAGGACAGAATCACACTATGTTTGAACCCTGTAATTTTGAGTCCAGAAATTAACACGTTTCAAAATACATATTTTGCTTTGGTTTTATTTTGATTTTTAATATGGAAAAACAGATGTTCGAAAAATTAGATGGTTAAAAAAATCCTTGGTATTTAGGTATCAGTGGGAGTCCTCTAATAAATAGAAAATGGCTGGGATTTAATGGGAAAATGATATTTAAATTATGCCGATCTGTTACGGTGGGATTGTTGGTTGGAGACAGAGATGACAGGAACTCTCTGAGCGTCCTCAACAAACAGCACTGAGAATAGTACGGCCACCCTTTTTAGAGGGGGTTTGAATTTCCCAGGCTTAGACAATTGATTGGTTGGAATCTTGGACTGCCCAGCTCTGACTAGTGAGAAGTCTGCTGCTTAGGATGCAACATGATTGGGTGAAGTCTCAGTTTGGGTTGGAGTATATCCTATCATTGTTCACCTAGGGACCTGTTTATTGAGCTAGGCTAGCCAAACTAGGTTTCTTATTTATGGCTGAATTATTTGCCCAGCTACAGACTGGCTGTGCTGTGACACCTAAAACACATATTTGTGTTTTAGGCTGTTAAATAATTTAGCTACTCCTGAAAAAAAAATGTGTTCAATACAATAAGGAGACTAGAAGTTGAGTTTAAATTTTCACTGTATAAACATGAGTCTCTAATCTGTGTATACTGAATGGAATTTGTGATGGACCAGAAAAAATTTTTTATAAATATACCAGTTCTTTCTTCAGGAGAACTTTTGGAAGTCCTAAAGGTCTGAAGAGACAAAGGTTGCTTGAAGTGCCTAACTCAGGAATTATGATGCAGTCATTGTTAAGGAAGGTGTTTACAGTTCAGGCGATTTTCAAATGATAGCTATCTGACAGAAAAATAAAATGAGCACGTGGTTCAGCTCTCAACATGCTGGTCACTGTGTCACATAAATATTGTCAAAATCTCAGGGTAGGTAGTTCCAATGTGTAAGACACTGTCTGCATAGCTGACTGCATTGTGTTATATCACCAGCTCCACTGAGGTTAGTGCAATTTGAAATAGAAAATATCACAAATAAAAAAAAAATAAAAAATGGACTAATATATTTCCATATTTATTATTATTGTGGGGGTTTTTTGCATTCATTTCCTGAATTCCAAAACTCTGAATGCTGGTAAAATATAGGCAAAGTTTAACAGAAATAGAAGTTTATGTAATTCAAGATGTTATTTTTCTGCAAGAGTGCCTTTTGCATAGATAAGATTAAATTATTTTGCACTTGTAAAATTCTTTCTTTTTTATTTTATTTTTTAAACCTTTTTCTACAAGTCCAGGTGTGTCAGGTGAAAATATATGAAGAATAGAACTTGATACAAGTGTTAGAAATAGGTAGCTTGAAATTACAGGAATTATACAAAAAGTGCTACTATTATGCAGCCTAAAGTTCCACAATATTTATATTATTGTTTTAAAATTACGTTGTATGGTTTTTATGTTATTTAGTAGGGTAATTACATGCTTGCTGTGGAGAGCAAGTCAATCAGGATTTTGGAACTAACACTTAAGAATGCTACTTTTAAATCTGGTTTAATTTTTTTTTCCTTTATAGGAAATAAAATAAAGCCTTTATAGGAATAACCATCACTTCCAATTATGTGATTATGGAACTGTCATTCAAACCTATGCTAGTGACTCACGAGACAAGTAAAAAAAAATATCAGGATGAGACTAACACTATGATTTAGTTTCAGCAAGAATGAAGTTGGTTCAGAAGTTATGGACAGTCTTAATCTTATTACTGTGAATAGAAATTTATTTACCTGATATCTGAATTATCTAATGTGAGTTAACTCAGTATTTGAGCTTCAGCTATGTATTTCCTTCCATTCTCTTGCAATTTCCTCTGTCAGAATATGTCAATCCCATAGTAGTACAGTTTCCACTTAGTATGCTTATTGCTGAAAGAAAGATTATAACTAAACAGACTTTTGTTCTTTGAGCTATCCCATAGGAAAAGGTAAATTAAATTGAGATTTTATTTAGTCTACTCACAGATTCTCTTGATGATTCATACTGTCCTGCCAATGAACTTTAAGTGAGCATATTTACCTTCCTGTGCAAACTCGGTGGAAGAAGAGAATTGCAGTTCCTCATACTGCAACTATGCAACTACTCTATACACACATAATACTACTTTTTGTTTCAGGGCAGTTTAAAAAAAATACAGTCATAATTTCTAAACACTCAGATATTAAAAGATAGTGAGAAGTCACAAAAAAGTTCAACCCCTTTTGCTCACACGTGAAGAAGAGTATTGTTCACATGTCAGAATACTCTTTATATCAAAAGAATATCTTGATTTAACAAATGCCATGATGTTGCTCATACACCTTTCCTTCCAGGATGTGTTACTGTGAGACAACCCATTGCTCAGTTTAGCCTCACTCACCATGGTTACATCAAGCCAGATCTCTGTGACATGTTCTGCCCTACTTTTCTCAGCTGTTGCTTTGGTTGACTATGGATGATTTAGTTACATTTCTATTCCATACAACTCTTTCAAAGCAAAATATTTCTGATCATCTGGAAATGGCCTTATTAGAACACCAGACAGGTGTATATTGACTGTTCTTTAATAAGTTATATTTTCTTCTCAACAGGTTAGACAGTTGTGTATGTTGTGCTAGAAGTATTTAGTATTAAGCAGTTTGCATTATATCTTTATTGATTACACACAGTTAACATATATAGAGAAAAAGGAGAAGAAAGAGAAGAGCAAGCTTCACAGTTTAAGATACCACAATGAATTTGCAAAAAAAAGGTATGTTAGAAACTTCAAGAAGATTTAGAATATGAGTGGCTTAAAGACTATTTAATAAATGTAACTTACCCTTATTCATACAGCTTAAAAGAAAGCAGTTCAGAGAGCTCTTTCTGTGTCTCTGAAAGTCAGAGCAGAGTGCTGTGCTAACATAATCAGTTTTCAGCATCTCAACTATCCAGAGATATTTCAAATGCCCTTGTACACCAATGTAGAATGATGGACGATGCCTTTTGAAATGCCTTTATGCTGCACTCTCACATAAGAAATCATACTTAGACCAAACAATTCTGTCCCCAAATAAAGAACACGCTATCCAGACATTCTAGTTTTGTTTGTTTAACTTGGGCTTTTGTTTTTCGTGGTTACTACATATTTTTAATTTTCCTATAAGCATTTTATCCAGACTAAAGGAATCTGAAACTTAGCCCTTGCATTCATTATACTCTGTAACTTTTAACTTCTTTGGTGCAGTACTTACATTTCTAATCATAAACACAGATTTCCTTGCATAGAAATTAGGGGAAGTGATCTGATTGACCTAAATGGGAACATAAGGAGGTCATGTATTTCATAGATGTTTCTTAGGAGGACTAGGTCAAACTCTTCTTATTATTCATGGCTAAGATTAAGGGGAAAATACTGCACGTGCTTACCACACTTCATAGAATCTGAGTATGACATTGAGAAGGAAAAATCTTATGTGCAATTGTGTGAGTTCAGGAAAAAAAGAAGCATCTTCTTTTGGTGTTTGAATAAAATCAAAATCAAAGCAAAAAAAAAAAAAATAGCAGCTATAATTACCAGGATTGGTTCTTTCATCTCTGATGATTGTATATGATGAGGAAGAATGAGAAAGTGTTCCTCAGTAATAAAGCTCATATTTTATATACATGACAGGGATGATTTTGTTTTTCCAATAGAAATTTTGAATTCATATAGTTTAATGTCTTATTCAGACAATGGTTAAGTATGCAAGCCCTCTTTACATCACTGGAAATAAAGTGGATGGAAACCATTTTACCTTCCAATATTGCAATCCTATGGCTGCAGTGAATCAATGACATTAATCCTACAGATAATATCTAGGATCCTAGCATGCAGTCTCATCCTTAAACTTTATTGCTTCCCTAGAAGTCCATTCTGTAGCAAAATAAGGAACACCATAATCTGAAGCATCTTCGTAGGCCCAGGTTAAAATTTTTTTAAAAGAAGTGGTAGCTGATACTACAAAAGTCCCAAAAAATAACTTAGATTGGGTGGTGTCCTTCTTTGTCAGGGAAATAAGTTCATTTGCTCCTTTCCCTTCTCTTTTACTGAATTGCTGACATCACATCATATGGTAGACCATTTTGGAGCTCTACCATTCAAACTTGCTCTTTCTTTTACTTCATGTTGATTACTCTCTGAAGCAGACAGGAATTCCCCTGAGGATTGTGTGATACCAGCAGAAGAATATCTTCAAATATTTATACAAAGATGTAACTTTTTCTTGTGGCATGTTTTATAGGATTTTGTTTGCCTTAGGAATAACATGCTTTATTGATACATGTTACTCTAAAGCCCACTGAGAAAAGCCTTAAATTTTCATCAAAATAAGGACAATGCCGTAACATGTCATAACCTGTGAATTGCTTTATATTTTTATTCTCCATTTATAGACAGTGGATAAGAAACAAAAAAAATTTCAGAAAAATAAAATTGGCATAGATTGACTTTTAATTCTCTAGTGTCATGTTTCATTATTTCTTTTCCTGAGCCCAAAGGTGGAGTTACTTCTAACACTAGAGAGACTTGCCAGAGTGAATAACTTTCTTCCCACCTTTTATACAGTCATCTTCAGCTGACCAGCTTCTAGGATCACAGTGGGAACAACTTAGGGGTATAGTATGAGGTTTTTTGACTATTTTTTTTTTTCCTGGCTCACTGATCCTCATGTGTAAGCTAACATCATGCAGCTCTGTTTTTTTTTTTTTTTTCTTTTCCCCAGGACTGAAGGGACAAGAATGGATGGACAAAAGGGAAAGCAGTTACATTTTTTTCCTAAAACTTAAAATCCCCACTCCTAGTCTACAGTCCAATCAAAATTTAAATTATCCTTGCAGATTAGATTTACTTAATTGCTTGATATTTTATGGCTGGTAACATTTTGTCAAAGCACACACGATGCATATTTTCTTTCAAAGTTGTTTTAGTGTTTTGCTGATAGCTGCCAAAAAGAGCAACAGGTGCATGAGCAGTCATTAGGATATTGTCAATTATTTATGCATTGACAACATCCATTTTAAACAAAGCATTTCATGTTCTGTACTTTTACACTTCATGTCAAAAGGTGGCGGAGCTAAGCGCAGCAAAGCTTTGGCAGGGAAGGCTAATTTTCCATAGTTTCATCATGCATGAATGCCTCTTGGAATAATTTTAAATGCTGTTAGATGACAGAATATTATTTGTAAAACAGTTTATTTCTAAATGGTTTCAGAGCTGACAGAAACCACTAGCTTAACCCTTTAGTGGCCTACAGAAGAACAGGTAAAACTCAGAAGCAACAATGAAAATCCCTACATCACAACCCCCACTTCCAGACAATTTAGAGTCAGTAATTTCTTTTCTGAGAAGAATTCCAAAATTCAGACAAATTCTGACCTAAGCCTGAGTGGAAAAATAAAATTTAAAAAAACCCCACCAAAAAAACTCCCAAAATGTGCAAAATGGAGTTATTAATGATTGTTTTTCTGTACATTTGCCTGCATAGAACTCTCCATCAAGACATTTAACATAGATGAGTAAGAAATTATCAACTAGTGTGGCATTCTGTTGATGTCACCTCACATTGCATGTAAATTAGTTGCATAAAGACATGCAATTTTCTTGCCCACTACAAGAAAGGGTATGCTTGCATGCAAGGCTCAGAAAACCTGAAGTGAAATCTTCTCTTTGACATCTATGTAATTAGTGAGTGCAGGCACAGGTTTGTAAAATGAGGAAAGAGCTATTTTTGGATTTTTCTCTTTCACCCTTTTTGCATCTACTATCTATTTTTCAGCCTTTGTGTCTAATCAGGCTTATAAAAACTGTGTTAATACAATACTCATGTGTGGCTGGGTTGTGTTGCTATACATACAGATGCTTGTGGCTGCTTTGTCTCCCAGGTAATTGGATTGACTTAAACTGGATCACCTCTGGGATAATTACTCAAAGACCGGAGGAAGAACAGAAAAATCTAGTCTTCATCCAGCACTAACAACTACAAATCTACCAAAACAACCCAAAAAGGCAGATGTCATTTATATTATAGTAGGCTATATTACAGACATATGTCACTATATCTCTATCTCTCTCTATCTCACTCTCTTTCTCTCTAATGTACATTTTTGGTACATGTACAGTCATAAAATATAGTTGAATCATGGGGGAGTTGTGCAGAACATTTGACACAGAAAAAGTCTCTTACAGAAACTTGCATGCATACATAGATTTAAGAAACTGCTTTCAGCCAGCTTTGGATACAGTGTTCTTCAAGGCACTCCCTCCTTCTGCATTAGTGCTGCTTAATGGCAGGAGTGTCACTGCTGCATGCTGTGCCTGTTTATTATGACTGATGCCACTAATTATACTAATAGTATAAACAACATAAACAGAAATATTTGTTCCATCAGCTGTCACTTTTGATACCCATAGTCATAAATGAAAGTCAAGGAAAGAAAAAGGGAAATACTTCAGTGATTCCAGAGGTGTGCCTGGTATTCAGAAATAATTATACTACTTGATGAACCATGGTACTGTCTGCTCTTGTCTTCGTGTTTGATTACAAATCTGATACTAGCACTTAATGGGTAAGTGAGCTGTCACAAGGCTTTCCTTCATGCTATGTTTCAGGAAACATTACAACAATTCATGTGATGAAATGCAGCTTTCTACCATATGCTGACATATCACAGTGCAAGATGGTGAAGTGTCTTAAGCAGCGTATTGCAATGTGATCTGCCACCTATTAAATGGAATGCTTCAAAAAACATGCCAGTTCTTGAATAAACTCTGACTCTGGTACCTACTGCAGACAGTAGGCTGTATAAAATGCCTTAAATTTATCCTCAGATTGCTCAGCTCTTCTGCCAGTAAAAAACTAACGGTCTAATTTTAGCTCCACATTGGAAAGAATGCAGTTAACCTTACAACACTGCAACACTACACTAGCAAGATTTTATTTTAGCCACTAGAGTAAATGCTGACTTTTAACTTTTATAAGGTTATTTATTAAGACATGCAGTTACCTCCCAGTACACACAATTTCTCTATGACTGTGAATAGATAGCAAAGGTCCCAGCATTTATTAAGCTCTGCTACAAATCAAGTCTACTGAAATAGTCATAATGTATTTCATTAGTAAGCATAAAAACATATATATGCAATGTTATGTCAGCCTCTCAGCATAACGGCTGTGAGATTTGCACCATAGTTCACTACAGTGATCCTGAGTCAGCACTTCCAGGAAGTGGAAATCAAGGGTAACCCAGCCGATAGGCAGTAAGGAAACAGTAATTCTGTTCTTTACCTGCAATAATAGCTTAACTGGAGAAACCCAGTCTGGATGTACTTGGCTAGCAAGGACATCTTCCTCCTGGGCTGATAAAGACACCAGAATGTTTTTTGAGATTATATATTTAATAAATGTATTTAATGTGTGTATGTAATAAATATATGTATTTAATAAAGTGTTATGTTCTTGGGGGAAGTGGGGGAAGAAAGAAGCAGTTTGGCTGTGTTTAAATTTTTTGGATCACTCACCCATCCTAGATACCTTGTAATGTATTTAGTTTAGTTTAGATTAGTTTAGATTGATGAAGACTGTTGAATTTGTTTCCCTGAAAGGACAATCTCAAGTCACAGAAGAAGAATCCCAAAACACTACGATACTGCTTCAATAGCTGGAAATGTCTGTCTTCTAAGCAAACTGTATAGGAGGGCTCATAGCTCGTGGTAAAGTAGATGGCCATTGGATAGTTTGGGGCTAATTTTCAGTATTTACTTGAAAAATCTTGCAGTGAAATTTGGTTAAATATTTATTACACTTGAGTGTTGACACACTGCTTATTCCTCAAAAAACAGTCACCCCAGCTCTTTAAAATCTAAACCACAGCCAAAAGGGTCAAAACTAATGTTCATCATCAGAGAACACCAGTAAACTGTCACCAAGATTAGCAGAAATCATTCTGGTCATAGTTTGAGGACATAGGGAACCCAAATTGACACTGACAGAAGCGTAGAAATCCTGTCAGGATGGTATCGAAGCTCTCTGTCCCTCTGTGAGCACCATCAGATTTTGTCACTCAGATGGGAGACAGTGGCACTACCAGGAAAACTGCTGCATAAATACCATGCTATCAGTTAGGACAAAGTGCTGTGTGAAGTGGTAATCCAAGAATAGTTGTGTCAGGACTGTCTGACTCCTGACTACCCATGATGCTATGGAGGATATAGGCTGATTACTTATGCTTCAGTACCCTGATATATTCTAAGACACTAGTGAGTAACTCCATGTGTTTTAAAACCTCTCTAATCTTTTCTTGAGTCATTATTGAAAATGAATTGCTGATTTATTAAGAGATATGGGGTTTTTTGTTAAAACTTAAAAAAAAATTAAAAATATTATAACAAAATATTATATATTGAAAGAGACGACAGGCATTTCTTTTAATAGTTGCTTCCTTCTTGTGTTCTTCTAAAATCTAAAAGAATATCCCTGCCCCACCTTCTAACCTTGCTTGGAAATTATATTTTTTCTTTCATTGTTTTCAAATACTGTCATATGAAGAGTTAAATAGAGTAATTTTTTCCAGTCACAAGAATTTCAAATGTGATTTATGTTATCCTTCAAGAAACTGCTGAACATAAAATTCTTTATGATTTTTTGTGGACACTGCAATTACAGTGTGAAAGGAGGGTGTCAAAAAGCTGCATCCAGGCTCTTCTCGTTGGTGCCAAGCAACAGGACAAGAGGAAATTGGCAGAAACTGATACACAGGAAGTTCCACCTTAATACAAGGAAGAACCTCTTTAATGTGGGAGTGACCAATCACTGGCACACATTTCCCAGAGAGGCTGTAGAGTGTTCCTCACTGGATATATTAAAAAGCCATCTAAATGCAGTCTTGGGCAGTGTGCTCTGGGACAAGCAGGGAGGTTGGATGAGCTGACCAGCTGGAGTCTCTTCCAACCACACACATTTTGTGATTTTGTGATTATTGTTAAAACATTTTTGGATTTCTTTTTTGCTCTTGACATATTTTCACTGCATAATAGATCACTTTGAAAAAGTGCTTGTTTTGTAATTGACTATTCCCTGAAAGAGATCTTAAAATCATTCCTACAGTGGTGGCTGCAAACAGACATGAATTGGCCCTGCTTCAAGGCACAGCACCTGAAGCAGTGCAAATCAGGAAGCCTTAAAGCCACTGAAACACCAAATTAACACTTCCTCAACGCACTATTCTACCCATCCCAGAGAGAGACAATAACATTATATACATATTATTTCTCACTGTCCCTCCTGGTGTTCCTGTCATTGAAAGCACTTAATACAGCTGCAAAGCTTTCTTCAGTGATGTGGGGTCATTCTCAAACTTAGCACCAGTAGCCTGAGAAAATACATTTGAGTTTATTTTTTTGTTTTCCTTGATTGCATATTCTTCTTTACCTTGCTCTATTCTTCTGAACAAGAAGAGACAAATGAACACAGTTATGATCCACCTCTCTAGGAGGAAGTATCCCCTTGACAAGACAACCCTGCTCTAAATAAATTACAATCTACTACACACCTGGCAAAAATGATGTGAATTATCGTTAAACAAAGACTTTCTGTGACTTTCTCAGGAATTATATCTGAGTGGCCTGAGGCATTGCAGACATTTTATCCTTGTCAATTCTGGCGAGAAGCAGAACTGTGAGAAAGAGATGAGTTTGCATGAAAATTCAGAGGGGGCAGAGATGGTGAGTGAATGTCTGCATGGTACTTAGTTGTCAGTTGGGGCTGAACTATGGCGGATAATTGTTCAGTAGCTGCTTCAGGCTCTGGAGGATGGCAGAACACAGTATTAGAAACTTTGTCAGAGCTATTAAATAATAAAAAAGTGGTCTGCCCTGACTATATGGCTACTCCAGCTAGATAGCAACATGAGAAGCTGCCAGATGCTCCTGATATCACAGACATGCTCCTGATATCACAGTAGACAGCTAATCTTAGCCATCTAGTTATACTAACAAGCTAATGGTGTGATTACAAGAAAGCAGACAAGAACTTCGTGGTTTGCAAGCTAAGCAGAGACGACCAAGGCAACCCTAAGTTAAAAAAAAAAGGTATGAAAGCAGCTGAAGAAGAATAAAAAAGGTTTATTTAGGAAATGATGAGAGTAAGAATGTTGAAAATGTAGGAATGTTTCTTTTTTGGGAAGAAAGAAAGGGTATATAAGTGGTGCCAGTAGATCAGCCCTACTCTTGATGACTGTAGCTTGTGCAATAACCCTTTGCTTTTTCTGAGCATACTGATGTCAGACTTCTACCATCAGGAAAGCTGGGCATGTCTCTCCCAAGTGCTGTTGAGGGCATACCATGACTGCTCTTCCAAACCTCAAGAGGGGAACAACCAGAGACTGCCTTGTAATAATCATCTGTTCCTAACAGAAAATGTCATGTCAGATTTGAAATCCTGGAACAAGAAAGAAAATCTGTGAAAGTAAAAAATAAAATGCTATGAGAACTTTGGTGAGGAAAAGTGACCAGCAGCACAGTGAAGAAAATGTGCAGCAGATAAACTACTAAAAAAGCAGTTTCAAATCTCATAGAAAACACATGAAAGAAGGAAAGCATTTGTAGGAAAAGTTAATAATACAGAGAATCAAATTGTATCAAAAATATTGACCTGCAGAAGATATATCTTTAAATAATTTCCTCTTAAAAATAGAGATAACTGTACTAGCTACTTTGTGAGGCTTCTTTAAATAAGTTTATACTTGCAGTAAACTTAATGTAACTGTAATGTTTGGTCTCATCTTACTCTATGCAATGCATACTATATAATAGGATGTAGATTGTTTTATTGTTTTGCAGCATCACAGGTCATTCTTAAAAAGAAACTTGCAAGTATGTTTACTAAAATGCCAAGAGCAAAATCAAAATAACAAAAAAAATACCCCAATGTTTACTAAAATGTCAACAGCAAAATCAAAATAGCAAGAAAAATACCCCAACAGTAAAAAGGCCGTATCTTTTTAGAGATTAACTAGTACAATTTAGGGTGTTTAAGAAAATGGCTCTCAGCCTCTTTCTGGTTCCAGTTTGAAAAGGGAATTATTTATCCATTCCCTTTCCCTTTCTCTTTCCTTTCCCTTTCCCTTTCTTTTTCCCTGCCCCGTCCCTCTCCTTGTCCCTTTCCCTTTCCTATTTTTGGATTTTCTCCCTTCTCCCCCTTTTCCTCCTCAATTTTTCCTCATCTTTGTTTTTTCTTTCATCTGCTTCCCCTTCCTTCTGCCTCCCTTTTCCTTCTCTTGATATTATAGTTGTGTCTGCTAACTAGTTCCTGCAAGAAATGTATGGACAGCAAAGCAGACACAGTTTTGCTGGGAGAGATTAATTTACTTCATTTTTCTGCTGAACTCATGGTGTTTGTTTTGTTTTTGTGACCAAAACTGTGTTGATAACACATGCATGTTTTCAGCTGTTGCTGAACAGTGCTTTCACAACATGTTTCGCACTCTGTTTGGCTAGCAAGTAGGCAGGGGATAGGCAGGAGGCTGGAAGGGGATGCAGCTGGAACAACTAATTTGAATTCCCAAAAAGAATATTCTCTATCAAATGAGATCAGTTTCAGAAGTAAAATTGATAATATTGAATAGGGGATTGAGGTCCCAGTTAGGTACTCCTGGAGTAGCTGAGGATCACTAATCATTCTTTTAATAAGAAGTGATTCCTTTTGTCTCCCTTCTCCTTCACTTGTTTTGTTGTTTTTGTTGTTTGTTTGTTTTTTGGTTTTTGGTTTTTTTCCCCCTCCATTTGTGAAATTGTCCTTTCCTTGACCTATAAGTTTTTTAACGTTTTTTTCCTTTCTGACTCTGTGCCCCATCCAGATGGAGGGAAGTTAGCTGTGCTACTAGATGGGAGCTTACTAGCTGTGGCCAAACCAGAAACTTTTATCCCTTTGACATGAGAAAGCCAATATAAAGAAACAAAACATTCTTGTGGTACCAACCACAATATCTTAAAATATGTCTGTGTGGGTTAAATTCTTACAGTTTGTTATCTATGTCTTCTAATGTAATGTGTTTGACCATTTGCTTGGATAATGCTCCTATTGCTGGCTCCTACTCCAATCTCCCATGTGAGTTTTGTGTGTTTATGATGTTACATAAGTAATGAAAGTGGTAGTTTGAGTCGGGGAGACTTAACAATGGCTGTATTCTATCAACAGAACACTTGATTTATGAGTTGAAATTTTTCACATTAGTCTGTAACATAATTTTTGATAGGACAACAGAAAAGCATTTTTCAGAACAAACTTTCAGAATACATATGTGGATGTATCTTCAAAATGTTGTCAATTTTCACATATATTGTAAATCTAAATACTCTGTTAAAACCTGACTTGTTCAAAAATCACATCAAGTGATTAAGCATTTTATAAATTATATTTATAAATCATTGTTTATTTTATTTATTTATATGAATAATGGAAGCTTGTTATACTGAGTTTGGGAGGGCCCTCTGGAGGTCCTCTGGTCTAAGCCCCGCTGCTAAAGCAGGGCACCAAGAATCAATTGTTTCAGGACCACGTTCAAATTGCTTTTGAGCATCTCCAAAGATGGACAAAGCTCAGTCATGTTCACAAAGTACAAATGTTTTCTTAACTTCAGAGAAACCTCCAGTGTTTCTCTTTGTGCTCAGAAAGTCCTATCCTACAGACCTGCATTTCAGGCTGGAGGCTCCCCAGTGTTTAATGAAGAGGTTAAACAGAACTGGACACATTACTGAACCCTGGGGTATGCTGCTTACTGGCATGAGAAAATGAGTGATGTCTTACTTTTTGCCTGAATAGTTGTCTTCTAATTTTTACTTCAGTTGAAAAAAAGGCAAAACATTATCTGTCCTTACTTTTTTAT
>JANRMJ010000079.1:29989625-30000143 GCA_025584955.1 Alethe diademata | reverse complement strand
TTTTCAGTAATTCAACTAGGATTAAATAGTGCCAGGCATATTAATGTGATTCAAGTGTCAGTTCCATCCAAGGGCATTGGTCACAGGCAGAGTTTTCTTGCATTAGTTTCTTATCTAAGTGCAAATATTTCTGCACATTTGAATTTCTGCATTTGATACAGTCTACTATGAATGAAGGAGAGTGGAGACTAGATCACCATCTTTTTCAAATTTCTCTATTAGGAAGTACATTTGCAGCACCCTTAGGGTGACACAAGGAAGAATCTTTTTCATTTACGTTCTTCTTATTTCAAATCTTCTGTCTTTTGCCAGATTTTAGCCAAATCGTTAATACTACTTAAATATATTTTTTCTCTTAATTCACTAAAGGTATTGCAGTTGATCATGTCTATAGGTACTTAGAGGCTTTTAATTATGGAGATTATTCTGTTAACATATATGCACACTAATGAAATTTTACTAAATACACAGCAAATTATTATGCAGAACATTCTTCACAATACTTCTAGCATTCACATCCATATTGAAAACTTTATATCCTGTTAATTAAGTTATATTAATTATACTATATTAATTATGTTATAGTGAATTGTTTTTATATAAAGAAAGGATTATAAAAATAAGTTTTCCTCTAATGTTTAATGAGACTAATGCAAAGATATTTGTGTTATAAATTCCGTTGCTCCACTTTTAAAATACAGCTTGTCCAGAAGTTTGAATTCTGGAAAGAAAGACTTTCTTTTTCTGTTGTTTATGGTTAGTATGTTTCTATATTCAAAAACATTTATCAATCAGAGGTTGTTGAAGGTAGATCAGACTTTACAAACTTAAAACACGCCTATAAAATAATCACACAATTTGAGTGAACATCTCAAAATAATTAAGACTTGAAATGAGGTTTGATCTGAATCTTACTAGCCTTAGAGTGGAATGTTTAAAAAATAAATTCTAAAAGAGGCTTTTAAACTTGTTTACATGTTGCCTGAATCAGAACAAGTGAAGTGAAATACCAAACTAATTGGTAACATTCATGAGTTGAAACTTGCTTTTAATGCCTAGCAAAAGAAACAATCAAGGGAGTTAAAAACAGAGAAAACTGTAGGTTTTGTTTAACTTTTCCTGCTGGAGTTCAGGCCAAAATGACTGAATTAAAAAAAACAACACTTATTTAGTGGAATTCAGGGGTTATTATTTTGTTTACAGGCAATTTAAATGCGAAAATATTTGCTGAATAAACTAGTCCATTAATTTTTGTTACCATTCCTCAGCTACGCTAATAAATATTGGCCAGTTGCATAGACAACCAAATATTGAAGAGGATATTTTCTGCTACAGTTTATGAAATTATAAAAAACCTGTTTTATTAACATTTACAATCAATATATAAGGAAGATTACTTCTGAATACAACCTCAGAAATATTGAATTGCATAATACTTTGGGGTTTTATACTTTTTATTTTCTTTCTGAAGTTCTTCTTCCAGTGAATCATATGAATCACTTTGTGCAACCCCGCTTCCAGTTAAAATTTTCCAGTATTAAGAAACTTACTAAATTTGAAATATGTTTTACGTCTTCTTTTTGGGTTTGGACAACTTTTTCATGTTATCTTGTTTTGATTTTCTTTCTCCTTCTTCACCTTGTCTGCTTTTATTGGCTCAGCATCAGTCCACCTAAACTCCAGAACCACTGTCCCTTGTCTTGTCACTGATAGGTTCCTGAAGGTCCCTGTGTGTGATGGGAGAGGAAGCCTTTACTCCTTGCTCAGTGCAAAAATGATCCTGTCCTCCCAGCGTTCTCAACCACTCCCCAAAAGAAACATAAAAAGTCCTGTAAAGTTTAATTATTCATAGGCATATGCTCTACAATGTCATCTGAATGAGAATGAATCAGCAAGTGCAGCAGAACTTGATTAAAAAATGAACAGCTACACAAGCAAAACACATAAGAGGTTCCAGATAAAAAATTCCAAATCCATTCTGGGCAGGAAAAAACCCCAAAAACCTAAGAAGGTACTGGTGTCTGTTTCCCTGTGTGGATTGTTGAATGTGCGATGACAGACTGGCAAAAACTACATACATGCAAAGAGTTATGAAAAAAATTAGATCTGTTATGAACTGAAAGTTTTCAATTATTGACTCTGTCTGCACTCATGAAGTAAGTACACATTACCAAAGATGGAAATTTGCAATCAGGTATATTGAGGACAGATACGTGCATATGTGTAGTATTAAGAATAGCTTGTGGAATACTCATTAGTTGAGGTCCAACCGTCTTGACAAGTTTTGCTAAACCAGTTGACAGGTGTGAATGTCCATGGATATCCAATGTGAACTGATCTATGTACTAAAGGAAGCCATAAACTACAAACCACAACTCGTCATTCTTATTACAAGAGAAGGAATTGTTGAGGAAGATAACAATTTGGGAGTCAGGGTGCAGAAACTCATTAACCTGTACTAGTAAGAACAGTTAATACTTTAAGCACACATAAGCAACAAAAAAATTTGAAATTTAGGCCTTCTTTCCATGAGACAAAATAGGGCAGAGAATAATAACCTATAACAGAGGCCTATGCTTTTTCAATAGAAGTCTTCTATCCCTGTGTATATCAGGTAACAAGCCAATTAGGAAGCTTCTTGGCAAAATGAGGTACTATAAATATGAAAAAATAATACCTCTACAATGGCCAGACTCTAAGGAACTTATTCCTCACTGCTAGGAAAGATGTTAGCATCCAGTGCAAAGTAGGATATTGCTTGTAAGGGAACTGGAAGTCATCACAACACAGTTTAGATGTGACATCATGAGAAGAATACACACTATACATGCCAGGAGTGGAGGCACAAGAAATATACCAAAAATATGCTAGCTACATGAACTGGGTGTCCAAGAGAGAATGTATGTGGGGAAAGATAGGGAGAGAAAGCACTTTACATCCCCAAAGATGTCAGTGAGATCTTATTAAAAATCTGTAAGAAATTTAGGTCTGTGTTACTTAATTTCATGTTGATCTTTTATGTGAGGAACTACATACTGATCATGAATTAGTACCTTTTTTTTGATGATGTTGTGGTAAGATACTCCCTAAGAACGCCTCACTGAAACCCAGTAGTTCGTTTTATAAAGTAAAGCACTTCTGCTCTTTTGAAGGAACACTATTGAACAGTTTCAACCATACAGTGCCAAGTGACTTCTTGTGGATCATAGTGCAGCCCATTGCAGGAGTCACACAACTGGAAAAATTACAAAAATTTTTTTTAAGGAACTACAGGGTTATAAACCTCAATCCCAGGGAATGTGATGGAACAACTAATGATGGAAGCCATTCTAAGACACATAAAGGACAAAAAAGACATCAAAGACTAGTAAGCATGGATTTACCAAAGATGAGTCCTGCTTTACTAACTTGATAACATTCTGTCATGGCTGGCTTTGTACGTGAGGAGACAGCAGCTAATATTCTCTGTCTAGACTACAGGGAGGTTTTCAATATGGTCTCCCATAAGATTTTCTTAGACAACCTGATGAAGTATGGTCTATATGAGCACTGGTATGAGTGAGTATAATGTGGGAATGGTCTAGGTCTCTTTTCAGTAGTATTCATGAAAGGACAAGATGCAAGGGTCACAAACTGAAACACAAGAGGTTTTGCCTCAGTATAAAGCAAAACCTTTTAACAATGAGCATGACCAAGCACTGGCATTGTTTCATAAGAGAACTGGGGAGTCCTTGGAAATACTGAAAAGCTGTCTAGGCTTGGTGTTGGACAAAGGCCTTGGGTGACAATGTTTGAGCAGAAACATTGGGCAGAACTCCAGAAGTAATTTCCAACATTTTCCAACCAGTTATTCATGCAAAGGTTTGAATGAAATGTTTTAGACCTGAAGAATTCCAGTAAGTCACTTCACTGGGTAACCTTAGTAACAGACCAGAACAGGCTAGCAATAGGAGTTAGGCCTTCATGCAAGGTTCTGCTCTTTGAAGTTCTATTCCCAAAATATTACCCCTTGGTATCACAAAATAAAAAGAAGTAAATAAGACAACTCTAAAAGAATGGAAATGTTACCTAAAATTTTGAAAATATTCATGGAAGAGAGAGGAATGGAATTCAGAGGAGAAGCCTTTGGGGATGATCATATATAACAACTCAGTCTGAGTGCTATCTGCAGCCTCTCTAGAAATACTTTAATAAGGAACTTTGTTTTGGAAACATAAAGACACTTCCTTTTATTCCGAAAGTGACAAGATACATTAAAACAAGCTGGGCTGAAGACAGGTGTGACACTGTGGGGAGTCATTAAATAAAGCAAACCCAGTGTATGACACCTGGCAACCCTGAGAATGCCTGCTATCTTTTCACAGCAGAAGAGAAGGAGGTAGAGAAAACCCAAACTTGTTTCACTGTTTAACGTTTGGTTTTCAGGGTGAGAGAATAAACCAGAAAAGGAACTTTTTAGTGATTTTGCCATTACAACTATTATTGACAATAATAATGATAATAAATTAAGTTTTGTATCAATATTTATTAATCTCTGTAAGAAAATAATTGCTTGGAAGTCTGTAAGTAGGTCTGTCTGTAGACTGTCAGTAGACTATATGCCTGTATGAAATGGTTTGCCAAATAGCATCAACTACATGGAAAAGAAATGGTAGTCTTTCTTGGATTAAATTAACACTTCACTTTGAGGCAGTTTTACTTAATTTTAGGAGATGAATCACAGGCTTAGCTTGCTATTTTCTTTTTCCTCATGTTTTGGTGGTGTTTTTTTTTTAATAGACAAATATATCTATCATGTTTAAATGATATAATTTTTCATATAAAGCCAATATAAAGTATTTATAAAGCAGATACTGCTTTGCCTAGTTTCATTTCATGGTTAGTTTGTTTTTTGTTTTGAAAGAACAAGAGGAAATGGCCTTAACATGCAACAGGTGAGGTTCAGCTTAGTTATTAGAAAATACTTTTTCACTGAAGGAGTGTTTAGACACTGGAATAAGTTACCAAGTGGTGATGCAACTGTCTCTGGAAAAAGACAAGAGGCATCTGGATGTGGCACTTGGGGGTATGATTTAGGGGTGATTATGTTGGTGTTGGGTTGACATTTTGACTAGATAGCCTTAAATTACTCCTACAACCTTAATGATTCTGTGGTGCTGTGAATCTGATGAAGTTCTTTTTGTCATACTCCTTACACAAAACTCATGTTATAAAAGCTCATCACACCAACCTATGTCATTTGAATAAAACTTATATATAATTACTACTTTTTTAAAGTAAGCAGGTAGTGTATCCAAATGTAATTTTTAGAAACAGGCAAAAGACAGATTAAAATATTACCAGTAGTACAAAAAAGCCCCAACTTTCTTTAGTATATTATAGTAATTCTTTTATTATTAGCAATTCTTCCACAGTGTCAAGGCTTTCTCTCTTTTCCAATCTGCTCTCCTCATCTCCACAGTGAATGAGGTTGGGTTTGAGCAAGAGGTTCAAAGGGACATGCAGCAGAGACGACTGATCCACATTTGCCACATGGAAAACAGTTAAGCCTCAGGTAAAGGAGGAGGGGGGTGTCCCTGGTTAGGAGCATGGGGGATGTCCATGGTTATTGTAATTTACTTGCCAAATAATTATTACACATGCTTACACCCTGCTTCTGTGGAAGTGGCTAAACCTATCCGTTCAATGGGATCTAATGACTGAATTCCACTTCCTGTCTTGCTTGCATGTGCAGGTTCTGCTTTACCTATTAAATTTTTGCCATCTCAATCCCTAAGTATCTTCACCATCCATTTTCTCCCTTTTCCTCAGACAGGGGAGACAGGGGTTATCAAACATATATTGGGTTCGCATGAGACTTTTTGCTTGTAGGGGGGGTCACATGATAGCTTCTATGAGATGCTGACAGAAGCTTTCCTTGTATCTGACAGTGCCAATGCCTGCCAGCTCCAAGATGGACCCACCTCTGTTAGAGGCTGAGCCCACTGGCAATAGTGATAGCATCTCTGAGATAATATATTTAAGAAGGGAGGAAAAAGCTACTGACCAAGACTAAATGGCAGCCAGAGAAGTGAGGAGTAGGAATATGCAAGAGAAAATGGTCTGCAAATACCAACACCAGTGCAGAAAGGGAGAAGGTGTGCTGGGCACAGAAGCAGAGAATTCCCTGCAGCCTGTGGTGAGTACCGTGGTGAGTACCATGTTGAGGCACCTTGCCCCTCTATAGCCCATGCAGTCTCATGGTGGAGCACAGATCCACCTTCAGCCCACAAAAGTCCGTATACCAGAGCAGGAGGATGTCCCTGAAGGAGGCTGTGACCCCATTGGAAGTCTGTGCTTGAGCAGGCTCTGGGCGGGACCTGTGCCCCCATGGAGAAAGGAGACCATGCTGGAGCAAGTTTTCTGACAGGAATTGTGACCCTGTTGGGACCCGCACTGGAGCAATCTGCTCCTGAAGGACTGCACCCCATGAAATAGAAGGGACTGTTCCTGAAGGACTGCACCCCTTGCTGAAGCAGTTCTTGCAGGCCGTGGGAAGGACTCGTATTCAGGAACTTAATGGAGGACTGTCTTCTGTGGGACAGAAGACTAGAGAAGGAGAAGGCTTGGAGGAGGAATGAGTGGCAGAGACAATGTTAGATGACCTGATTTCAACCCATATTCCCCATCCTCCTGTATTGCTGGTGGAGAGGAAGCAGAGATTTTCAGAGCAAAGTTGAGCCTGAGAAGAAGGATGGGATGCATGAAGGATATTATAACAGTTGTTTTATTTTCTCATTATCCTACCATGATTTGATTGTTAATAAATTCAATTAATTTTTCCAGCTTGGGTCTATTACGCTATGACATTAAATGGTGACTGATCTCTCCCTGACTTTTGTTTAGCCTTTTGTCATGATTTCTTTTCCCTCTCCAGCCAAGGAGGGGAGTGCTAGAGCTGATTTGGTGAGCACCTTCTGTCCAGCCAGCATAAATCCACCACATTGAAACTGTCTGATTGTAGGCCAGGTCAACCCACCACAAGGGCTTTCATGCTCTAGCTGCTTGTCTGCCTGACAGTTCATGCTGTTTCTGTCTCCCCCTGCATTTGCTAATCCCTGATCAGTGATGGTTAAATAGGGGATATAGATACACCAAGTAATTGACAGTCTTTATCACTCATAATCTAAATCAGTTTTAAGAATACGGTGCCATGTACCAATGGCATAAATTTAGCAGAAGTGTAATGGTCCACGATGAGATCTACCACCTAATCAAAACCTACACACTCTTGGTTTAAAGCCATTGCCCCTTCTCCTATCATTACATGTTCCTATCCTCAGTTCATTTGTAGAACTCTTTATGTACTGGAAGATGATTTAAGGTTTTCCCAAAGCCTTCTCTTCACCAAGCTGAACAGCCCCAATTGTCTCAGCCTGTCTTCACAGCAGAAGTGATCTCTCTGATCAGCTCCTTGGGCTTTCTCTGGACTCTCTCTAAGATGTCCATGTTTCTCTTATGCTGGACCCAGAGCTGGAGTTAGTAACCCAGTGGGGTTTCACAAAAGCAGAGTAGGAGGGGAAAATCGCCTCTCTCAGCTTGCTGTCCCCTCTGCTTTTGATGCAGTCCAGACTGTAGTTGGCTTTCTGGGCTGTGAGTGCACATTGCTGGGTAATGTGGAGCATCTCAACAACCAATGTGCCCAAGTCTTTTCCCTCTCGCTCAATTCTCTGCGCAGTCTGTACTGTACTTGTGCTTTGGATTGTCCTGACCCAGCTGCAGCATCTTGCAATTGGCCTTCTTGAACTTTTTTGAGGTTCTTACTGGCCCATATCTCAAGCAGATCAAGGTCCCTGTGGATGGCAGTCGTGCCCTCCAATGTGATGACTGCACTACATAGCTGGGTGTCACCAGAAAATTGCTGGGGATGCATTCAATCCCACTGTCCATGTCACTGACAAAAATGTTGATCAAAGATGTTAAAGATTTAATGGGACATATCTGAAATATACATCAGTAGTTTCAATTTTATGAATAGACTTCTGGGCAGGGTACAGAGAACAAAAGTGCTCACCTTACTTATTTTCTGTGAGCTCAAATACATTATTAAACAACCAAGAAGAATTTGTTGATAGTTGGGCATTCACTAAAGCTCCAGGAAACTGATTTTCTTAGGTTATGCTATTTACTTTGTTGTTTTTCTGTCATTTTGGCTGTTGAGACTTTTGGTGTTTAGTTGGAGTTTTTACCTTAGTTACTGCTGAAAATGAATGCAGGATTTCATTGGGGTGTTTATAGTGATATTTTGTTCTCGTTTCAGAAGTTCACACAGCTTTTTTATTCCTGGACTTTGCTGTAGATTTTTCAAGTACTAATAAAATATTTCCATCTCTATGTTTTATTGCTTCTCTTTGCCTCTTTTTGTATCTAAATACTGAAGCGTTAGTCCTGCGCATGAGATCTTGTGCATTTTTTAAAAAACATTTTTATGAGTAATTAATTTTTTTCCAAATGTCCTAATGAGCAATGCCTCACTTATTACAGAACTTCATCTCCTGAATATTTGTCTTCGTCTGTTCTCCTTAGAAGGACTTTTTATACTTCAGTATTCTAAAATAACAACTCAGTATTTTAAAGCAAACAACTCAGGAGGCATGAAAGCTGACAAAGAGTTAAAAAACATCCTTTGGTTTTCCAGATGGAAAAAAGAAAGAACATGATTTCAGAAGGACAGTCACCAACAGGGAGCAACGAATAAGAGTCTACCAAGGAAGCTAGAGGTTACCAGATTTCATGAGACAGAAGAAATTTATCTGAGAGTGCTGAAAGAACAGTGCAAGACCAGAAAGTTTTACAGAAGTCTTACAAAATGTAATTGTGATTGAGAGAGATATCTGGCAAATGGAAGAAAATTATTCAGCTGATAACCTTGGTTTATTTAAGTAGCTAAAGTCCAGTCAGTCGTACTTTTCTACCGAAAAATATCATGGGAAATAATGTATTTCAAAACATATGCAAGACTTGATGCTAATTAGAAACAGTAGCACTGCAATCACACTTAATCAGCATGCATGCCTGCTATGATTAAATGTCCAGCTTCATTAACAGGAATATGTAATATACCTTTATTAGTGCTCCTGACACTATTCCCCGCAGCGTTCAGTTTTGGAAGCACTGGGGTATGGGCTGGATTTTTTAGCTATACTGAAAATTGTCTGGACCCTTAATCTAAAAGGCAATTAATCAGTGGCTTGAAAGTCATTATCAAACTAAGTGCCTTGGCACTGGGCTGATACCATGCATTTACTTCATCAGCTGCATGGGTGATAAGCCTGCATGTGCCCTCAGCAACTTTATCTATGATACTAGTTCAGGAGAAGCGTTTGGAATGTTCAATGTTAGCACTTCAGTTCAAAGAGATCTGGACTACCTTGAGGACCAAGCCAGAGTTAAAATCCAGAACATTTCTGATGTTGCAAGAGGGAGAAAAGAAACCTCCAGGTTAGGCTTATACTTGAGGGCAGGGAAGTGTTTGCCCAAGTCCTGCTGAAAAAGACCAGTGAATCCTGTGGGCACTGAATTCTACACAAGTACCCAGGGTGGTTTTGTGGTGAGTAAAGCGAAAGACAAACCTACCTACTCTAAGAGGAGTGTGGCCAACAGATTTAGGGAAATTACAGTCCTCCCTGTGCAGAAGGGTCTAGCATGGAACATTTCACCCATTTTTGCACACCATTCACATCTTAAGGAGGACACTAATATCTGGGGTGTGTTCAATAGAAGCTACCAAGGTCAAAGGTAGTTTAGAATAAAATGGACTCGTGTAACCTGTTGAAGAAGAGAACAACAGATCTCCAAACAATTGCGAGGATGTTGTTAAAGTAATGAAACAGAACTGTTCTAGATGGTGGTAGGTGATAGAAAAGGTACTGTGGCCACAAATTTTGTCTTGCAAAGTTTAGTCTGGACATTATCGGGAAAAAAAATTCGTGAGGGTGATAATGCAGCACTGGAAGGGAGTACTGAGCAAACTATGCAATCCCAGTCCTTGGAGGCCTTCGGGGGAAAGACCTCTACAATATTAAATGTTAAATTGGTGAAAATCTGTATTGACTTTCAGTCTATTTTTAAAAACTTGATCTAATGCTGGCTTAAAATATGCAGTTTTAATCTTAAAAACTTCTGTAAAACCATTGAAATGTCTCTTGTCAAGTTCTAAGTATATGTGATGCATGTCTCCCTACATGGTTAACATGAAACAAATAAAATAGTACTATTTATAGGCTGATGTTGTTCATCCAACATATTGATACTCCTGTTTCTTTACAAAAAGAAAAGGCCCAGATTGAAGGAATTATTTCTCAAGCAGACTATAAAAATTTGCAATACATTCTTCTTGAATTTTAATTGTGAAAATAAAATCTTTACTTTAGGAAATCCTATTATTTTTCAAAATGCAATATTCGATAGTGCAGCAGCGATTGTATAAAAACAAAACAAAACAAAACAAAACAAAACAAAACAAAACAAAACAAAACA
>JANRMJ010000079.1:29952964-29964976 GCA_025584955.1 Alethe diademata | reverse complement strand
TCTAGGTAGGAAAGGCTTAGCTCCTCCCCCTGGGTGGAGCATCTCCCAATGGGATTATGTAATTTTATCGATCATACAGTGGGACTCAATGGCCCATTAACAGAAGATACGTTCCTGGAGGAAGGGTGGGTTGTGGGAAAGATAAAGAACATTGCCCATCTGGTTTTTAACAGATGGTCCATTAGCAGATAATATGTGCTACAGAGATAAGAATCACTACCCCACCTGGTTTCAGCAGATGGTGATAGAATACATACTTTTGGCCATATCTTTATGTTGTAATCTAGGACAGGCTGTCATGGATCACCTTCTTGAGCTTGTCCAGGTCCTTGTGGATAGTTTTGTTTCCTGAATGTGAAAATATTTTTGATTCTATGAGGGGGAGAAGCAGAATAAAAAAAAGACATAACGGGCTACACTCTCTGTTAGCTCTAGATTCAGACTCTGTCAGCAGGATATAACAGTTCCCACTGACGCAAAGCAAATTACACACATTTCAAATGACTCTTCTAGTCCAAATTTTAATTCAGTTCTTCCAACACCTGTTCAAATGAATAATGTCCTCTGAACTTCTATCTGAACAGCACTGTAGCATCCACTGGGACTTTGAACATGGAGAGACATGACAGCGACCCTAAATGACAGAAAGAAGACACTTCTGAGGAATGCTTCTACAGCCTTGCCCTAGCAGGGAATGAAGAAGAATGGAGACTTTCCTAAATATGTGATTGTCCTTTACCTCATCTTCTTGCTTATCTCCAGAGAGTCTAAATTATTTCCAAAATTAGTGTTTCCTGTCTATTGTCTATAGGATTCTCATAATAATTTCATCAAGCATGTGCAGTGAAATTGGTGAAATTAGCATTAATAATAACATATTTTAAAGGAACAAGGAGATCTGCCTACGGCTTGTGCCTAGAACTTTTTGATAGAAAGGCTATGATGCTATCCAGATTTTGCAAGTTGTAGGAGCTATAGGAAAGGGAATAAAGCCTCACTTCCTCAGGGAGTGAGGGCCAGATTCACCTCAATGAACCTCTGTGTATGTGTGTGCCTTTCTTTGGTATAAACCTTGGGCACACTTTTCACTCAGATTTCTGGATCACTCATCAGTGTTCTGGTTCACATCACCAAGCTGTCAAAAAGGACACGAACTGGGTTTCCTTCAGGCATGGCTAAAACAGAAGTGGTGGTTCAGGAACACACCCAATCTGTTCACGTTGACGGTGGACAGTGGAAACACTGGACCAGGCAGCAGGGAGCCTGATATAAATTCGCCTGTTATACTTGTTGCATGGGCATTGAATTCCCTTCAGTGGCTGTTCTGTGCTTTAGATCTACTCCTACAGGGCTGCACTACACACAAATACAGCCATCACATGTATCCATTGAGACAAAGCTGAGCTCTGAACATGATAGCTGCCAAAAACATTGATGGTCCTTGCAGGAAGATCCAAAGTCATTATCTCCCTGGCCTTTTGACAAATAACAGACACAAAGTAATGAATCATTTATTTACTCCTCTAAAGCAGTTTTATTTTGACTTTATTTAATCATGTAAAAACTAAATCTCTTTTCCCCTCCAGTGTATTAAGTATGCAGTCTCTTATAGATTGCATAATGTGCTAATTTGGGATCATATTAAAAAAGTCTGTATGTTATTCTATTTGCAGAGTGTGCTGACCTTGAGGAAATTTATTTTAACCCTGGTGAATTTGTTGGTTTGAGGATAATTCATGGACATCATGAGGTTCACAGATAAAAATGTTGCTTTGACCTTCAAAGTGCTCATCACTAACATGTCATTATGCAAGTTGGAACTTTTCAATCCCTTCAAAATGCATCACATAAGAACATCCTTTTTGCTTGTCACTCTATATTATTCCTATCTGAATGTCTTTATTATGTCCTTATTTTCCATAGCATCATATGCAAATGTCTCATTTGCACCTTCAACGCCCTTCACAACTATAATCTTTCTGTTTAATCAATTTTTTTTGCTTTTTCCTTCAGGTCCATGGTGGTAAGCCCCTGAGTGACTGAGTATTCAACAGGATCACAACTCTGCTTCAGTACATAGTAGCCTCCTTTTTTCTTTCCTGGTATTAGTTCCTGTGGCAAACCATACAAGATCACATTCTGCTTTCAGTCCCTGCAAAAATACATCATCATTTCATGGTTTGCAAGGAATCAATCCCTAATCTTACTAGGTGAGCTCAGTCTGACAGAGATTAAATTTATTTATGTATTTATATAAAGAAAACAAACTCATTCAGACTGTATAAAAACTACACAGAACTATTCAGATTTGCTCTTGTCACACATTCTCCTTCATGCCTGCTATTACAAGTGATAGTTTACGGTCTCTTTGTTTCACATTAGATTGCACGTGCTTTGGGATTAAGATTTTGTTTATAGCAGTTGTCATCAAAAGGTACAGATAGCATGTTCACAAGGTGCTCTCAATTCAACAGTAAGCCATGTATGGAACTGTATGAACTCCAATTCTTGGTTTGTCCAAATAGGTTAATCACACTGGATTGTTGATACATCATTTCCTGAATACAGCTTGTAAGCATTTATCTCTAACTATAGTGCTCCAAAAAGTAACGGAACATTATATTTGTTTACATCCATGCTCTTCCTTCCTGGAAGAAAGTGACATGTTGTTAGAAAGCCCAGCCTCTGACAAATGGCACTGGCACAAAAAGTGGGCAGTTAATGATGCTACAACGCAGATGTTTGATTATTTAATAAAGAATGAGGATGTCTGAGAAGAAAAAAAAATGCATAAAGGCACATATTTTCCCTGCCAGCAGTACAGAAAACCTTTCTTATTGCCCTTATACAGAAAATAAAAAGTTTTCAGAATGGGTGAAAAGCATCCTCAAACAGCACCTATTTTATCAATTGCTTCATATAGGTTTCTTTAACTCCCTCTTCTTCTGCTACTAATAATTATTTTCTAAAAAGCCTATCAAGAAACAGGAATTGGAAAAAAATTACTAGTTGATGGAAGAAACAGGCAAAATTTGTCCTGTCCTTTGGTATTATATTGGTTTCTTGAAAAAAATGGCAGGCTGATGAATTTTTTCCAAAAAGAAAAGTCAGTTTTATCCATTTGCATGGTAGGACTTTGGTGGATTACATATGTGGATAAAAACAATAATGTATTTTTTTAGTCAAACCAGTTTGCTTTAAATTAAAATACTGCTCTTCTACAATCAACATGATTGTAGAATTCTAAGCATTTACACAGTTGTCCTTGCATTTTCTTCATTTGCAATTCTTCATATTTTAGGTTCTCTGAGTTCTCAAACACAATTAGTGTCTACCATTTAAAAAAACATAAAGAAAACAAGTTATAGAACTGTAGTAATTTCTATTAGCATTAAGAATAGCACTTACATTTGGATTTAGTTGCACAACTGTTAGGTAAATTAATACTTGATAATTGATATAAATTGAATTCACTCATTTAAATGAAATGGATTGGAACAATATGTGAACATGTGCATTTGGGAAAACTAAATAAAAATTATTTTATATTAAAAGGGTAATGGTAAGTGGACAGCATATGAACCTTTTTTTATGTGCAGATACTGTTACATTCAGCCCTTTTGCAGTCAATGTATTGAAATGAAAGTAACACCTTCAAACTATTTTAGGAATAGGCAGTTAAGGCAAAGTAAAGAAAGCATTTGACTAGGTCAAGAGGAATGATTGCTCATTTCTTCTAAAAACAGCAGCCTATGTCAAGGAAAATCCACTGAAGTCTGAGTCAGATCACACAGATTTTCAATAATAGCAGCATGACAGAGCATAGATAAAGGATTTTTGAAGATTGGGGTCCTCACTATGGGAAAAAAAACCCTGTTTTTTTCTTCCTCTTAGGGATGGTACAAAAGAAATTGCTAAATTCTTTTCTCAATCAAATCATGGGATAAACCTGAATTGTAAATTGTATGCAAAAATAAATGAGGAAGTCAAGATGCCAGAAACAGAATTAGCTTCATGTTACATCAAATGGCTTACAGAATCATAGAGTAATTTAGGTCCAACCTTTGTCCAAACACCACCTTGTGGTGGTGTTAAATTAAACCACAGCGTTGAGTGCCATGCCAACTTGTTCCTTGAAGACTTTCAGGGATGATGACTCCACCACCTCCCTGGGCTGTCCATTTCAATGTTTAACAACCCTTTCCATGAAGATGTTTTTCCTAGTGTCCAACCTGAACCTTCCCTGATGGAGCTTGAGGCTATGTTCCCTTGTCCTATTGTCAGTTGCCTGGGAGAAGAGACTGACACTCACCTGGCTACACTCTCCTTTCAGGCAGCTACAGAGAGAGTGATAAGGTCCTCCCTCCAGGACAAACACCTCCAGCTCCATCAGCCACTTTTCATAGGACTTGCACTCTGTACCTTTCACCAGCTCTGTGGCTCTTCTCTGGACATGTTCCAGCACCTCAATGTTTTTTTTTTGCAGTGAGGGCTCCAGGACTGGACACAGGATTTGAGGTGTGGCCTCACCAGAGCCAAGAACAGGGAGACAATCCCTGTCCTGGTCCTGCTGGCCATATTATTCTTTATACAGACCAGGATACCATTGGCCTTCTTGGCCCCTTGGGCATATGCTGGCTTGTGTTCAGCTGCTCTTGACCAGCACCCCCAGCTCCTTTTCCTCCAGATAGTTTTCCAAACACTTTTCTCCCAGCCTGCAGTGCAGTCTGAAGTTGTGTCTGAAGTTCAGGGCCTGGCCCTTTACCTTGTTGAGCCCCATGGACGATCTTGATCCATTGATGTAGCCTGTCCAGATCCCTCTGCAGATCTTTTGAACCCTCCAGCAGATCAGTGCTCTCATCCTACCTGGTATTGTCCAGGGTGCATTCAATTCCTTTATCCAAATCATTGATATGATATTAAACAGATCTGGGCCCAACACAGACCCCTGGGGGACACCACTGGTGACTGATCCCCAGCTGTTTGCAGCACCATTCTCCACTCTCTGGCCCGGCCATCCAGCCAGTTCTTAACCCAGCAGAGTGCTCCTGTCCTAGCTGCAGCTTTTCCAGGAGTGTGCTGTGGGAGACAGTGTCACAGGCCTTGCTGAAGTCCAGTTACACAACATCCACGGCCTTTCCCTCATCCCCCAGGCAGGTCACCTGGTCATGAAAGGAGACCAGGTGGGTCAAACATGACCTACCCCTCCTAAACCCCTGCTGGCTGGGTCTGACACACTGGCCATTCTGTAAGGGCTGTGTGATGGCACTCAGTATAAACTGTTTCATTATCTTACCGGGTACTGAGGTCAGGCTAACTGGCCCAGAGTTACCAGAATCCTCCTTCCCACCCTTTTTGTGAATGGGTGTCACACTGGCCAGCTCCCAGTCATCTGGAACCCCACCAGTGAGCCAGGGCTGTTGGTAAATGATGGAGAGAGGCTTCACAAACTCATCTGCCTGCTCCCTCATCACCGTGGGACAGATCCCATCCGGTCCTATAGATTTATGAATATCCAAGTGGCTCAGCAGTTCTCTGACTGCCTCCTCCTGGATAACAGGGGGACCATTCTGCTCCCTGACACCATCTACCAGCCTAGGTACTAAAGAGGAAAAACTGAGGAGATAGAAAAAGTAGAAAAATTGATTACTGGGGAAGCAAGACGAAATGTCCTTAAGCTCTTGGAAAAGCACAGTATGAAGTCTCTCTATATCATATATAGCACAACTTCGTGTTTTATTTTTCAAAATTGTATTGTTTTCCTAAAATTCTCAACTTCATTAACCATTCTATTGGAAATAGATGAGAAGTCAGGGAATGATCTTTCCCTCCTTCCCCATCACAAACATGTGTAACAACTCTTAAGCATCAAAATGGGTTTCTCTTTTTTTCCTTTTTTTTTCCTTCTGAGGAAACTCAAACAAAACTGAATGGTCGTAGAGTCACCTGCCAATCTAAGCTACCTAAAACTCATTATGTTATCTTGGGCAACTCTCTTGGTAACATTCTCAACCAATTTGTAAAGGAAGGTCTGGTGCTGGAACGCAAGAATCACTTTTCAGCTCTCAAAACTTCAAATGTCTTCTGGTACACACTGTGCAGTAAACTGTTGCCTTGTGCTTGGGCAAGTGGCCAGTTAATGCGCAGCCACAGCTTAGCCCTTCCCTTATGCAAATGACATTCTTTCTATTACTATTCTATTAAGTAAAATCAATAAAACAATAATAAAATGCAGTAAAAAATGCTTCTTAAACATCAAGAGCAGCAGTTATTAGCACAAGACACACCCTTTCCACACACACACACGAGCTGTCGCTCTTAAGCATATCTACAACCCACTGCATGGCTGTCCAAGAGAAGTCAATCTCCAACACACATTTTCCAATGGATAACAGGACCAGATCAATTGTAAGGATGAAGTGATAGAACTACTGCCTAAATCTGTGCAGTGAAGCCAAGGAGGTGCCTTTGCTGCCACAGCACAGCTGGGCCTGTTGGCAAGCGGTGCCAACAATTTTTGGGGCCTTTGGAGCATCTTCCCCAAAGATTTACCACATAAAGTTTATGATGCCTGATCTTTGTGTGCCTGTCCAGTCCAAGCATTATTTTTCTGGCATCATCCAATCATTTACCATGTCACTCACTTTTCCTGGTTATTTCATTGGTTTCCTATTTATGATCAAAATCCTGTTGTGAGCAAACATACTCTATATATAGCCAAAAACACTGTTGTTGGTAAGACTGAAACATAGATTCAAATATTTATTATTATTATTTAAGATCTAGGTAAAAGAAAAAAAAATGGTATACTACTATATTAGAAAAATACCTATAAGAAAATTATTATTATTATTATTATTACTATTACTACTTCTCCTAAAAACTCTCAGTTTTGCTAGTGTCACACTCACTTTTCAACTGTTCTTCTGTAGTGTTAAGGTTCATGGAATCACACTGCTGTTGTTTGAAGGGGAACAAGAAGAAGTCATCGACCTCAGTTTTTAAACCAGGATAACATTGCTATAGCTAGTTTCTTCTTCTCCAATCTAGGATGTGCTTGAGATCACTTTAATACATTTGCTAATATATTTTAAGATCTTTTTTTTCCTCTGGTCTGTAAGTTCTTGTTATTTTCAGTTTTACTGTATATGGCATGTCTTTTGCATATATTTGACATATTTATTTTTCCTCTTTGTTTCCACTTTAACTTGATTTTTTTCATTCCTGGTCTGAAATTATTTAATGGCATAACAGAAGACTGTTTGTAACAGTAAAGTCTCCATTTCTAGTCCTGGGCCTTTTTTCCAATAGCTTATTCTTTTTCTCTTCTATCCTTTATTTTAAATTCTCAGACCCAGAGCCCCTGAAATGTGGTCTAGGTGGGCTAAGTTTGATCTGTTTTGTAGTAATTGTTGGCTCAAGAAATATAGAAGATCAGATAGATATCTGTTTGCAAGTGCAGTATTTGGGCTTAATGATAATTTAATCTTATCTGTTATTAAAACAGATGTTTAAAAAATCCTGTATAAAACCTTCAGGTATATCAAATGCCACAACTCTTGAATTGCTTTACAATATTAGAATTCTTATGTAACCTAATGCTACACAGCAAACCTAGAGATGCTCATACAGGGGAAAATAATTTTTTTTTAAAGAGAGAAAACAATACAGGTTTAAAATCTCATCAATTCCTTACAGATTTTTATTATTTTTAATTACTTTCATGAGATGTAACATAAGTCTTCAAATTTTTTTACTAGTCTCCCCTAGCCTACAGCTGTGTTATCTTATGAGTACCTGCTGATTTTTTGCAATATCTGCAAAAAAAAGCACAAAATATTCTTGATACCCTTCAATTGCTTTCATTCCACTTAAGCATATTTACTGTGCCAGCATTCCAAAAAAAGACATCAGAGCCAGCATCTTGTTTACATTTGATGGTGAAGTAGGCATTCTATTCTCCTCCTTTTAAGCATATTAAACTATTGCCATACAGCTCCTTACAATGAGATAAAAATTTGAATTTATATAGAATTTACATTAGCTCTAGCTTTTTGTGCAAAGATAAAATTCTAAATATGTAGATGTTTTATATGTACAGACGATGACATTCAAGATATTGGGCAATCCAGTCACAATATTCATTTTCTGTTTATTTTCTTGACAGAATTTCTGAGGTGGCTGAAAAGCGAAAACAAGACAGGTGCTGCTCACATTTTTTTTTTAGACTAAGTGTAGATACCATCATTTGGCCATATGACGGTGATATTTCTTGCCAGCATCTCAAATGATTCTCTGTTTAAATAATTAATAAGTTTACTATTTCTTGGGTGCAGGATATGGACACAAAACATGTAATAACAAATGCGTTAGCAGGGTATTAAATTAAAAAATATAAACTATTTGTTTTACTTAGGCTAAAGGAGCATGTGTTTTTCAAAATCACAGAGGAAAAAGTACTATAACCTTCAAAAAGCAATAAAGATGGGTAATCTCAAGGACCAGTAATGTAAAAAACCCATGCAATTTGGTAAGAAAAATAGAATATTAGTGAAAGCTAAATCCTTGTGTAAATTATAGACTAATGATTTTAGTAGGCAATTTTTAGTAGAGAATATTATTCCTTCTTTTACGCATTTATGACTAAGTTTTTCCATACTACAAGTTTTGTTGTGCTTAACAAATTAAAAGCTCATTGGTGCTGACACAAATTGTGCTTGTAAAACAAAAAATCTATATGCCAGCTCTTAGGTAAATGTTGAACATTTTCATGTGCTTGAACATATATATATATATAAGTGTTTGAACTTAAAGTATTAACCTCAGTGCCATTGTCATGTGAATTCCTATTAAATAAGAAAAAAAAACTAACCCTAAAAATGAAAAACTAAAAATAATTAAGCATAGGAAATGATGCAAGGAAGAGCCAAGGTAAGGCATGCAGGCAAATTTAAGCCAAATGAGGAATTGGCTTACTGCAAGATCCTTATCTGACACAACAGTTCTAGGAAGCTGTCCAAAATGGATAGGTTTTACTGAGTACTGGATAGGACTTCTCACTCAGTTTGATCAATTCATTTGAGTTTTTGTGTCAACAGAAATGCAAAAGTGCATTGTCACCCATCTATGCACTTACAGTGCATATTCACCAAATATTAAAACACACAATCTAACAGATACAAGCTCCTTTCAACAGAATAACATACTCATTAATTTTCAAACAAATTCATGTTGCTGATGCAATAATCTTATTTTACAACTATCAGCTGATAAAATGGGGACATGAAATATCCTGCATAATCTGTTACTATTCCAATAGTAATTTTTACCTAATATTAATGTTTAACCATCACCCTGACTCTTAAAATGCTTCTCAAGGCTTCATTGACTAATATACAAAGTGTGTTTGCCTAATGCAGTCGTTGATTGATATATTCCTGAATTTAAGAGTATGTACTCTAATGTTGAGCATTAGAGTACATACTCTTAAATTTGAACATACAAATTGTTCAACAATTTGGAATCAGCATTATAAACAGGTACATATAGTGTAGTTGCAGTTACTAAGTCAATTTTTTATTTTTACACGTTATCATGCGTGTAGGTTACTTCATTTTTTTCCAAATGCAATAGTCATGTTCTGTCCTTCCTGCATGACTTTTTGCATGCATAAATTAAACATTTGAAATTGTCTGTAAGAATGCAAACCTTGTCTTAGGTTTGCTGGAAATAGTACAGAATACAGAAACAGATTGAGGAAAGGAGTGAAGGAATACTATAAACAAACACTAGTTGCTTTGTAAAGAGAAATTACTATAATAGTTCTATGCAAATCACATCACTTAATGTCCTCCAACTAGCACAAAGAGGAAAAATGGTCTCATGGCTAACCAGTGAGAATGGAAATCTGGTACTCTTTGTCTTGCATGTTTTCTTGGTTAAAGGCAAAATACTGGACCTAGTGGTGTAGCAGTCATGGTTGTCTCAAGTAGAATCATAGAATTATCAAGATCCAAAGAGACTTTCAAGATGACTCCAATCATCCATCTAGCATGGCCACTGTAACCACTAAACCACTAAACTACTTCGCCCTGTGTCAGGTTCAGATGTCTGCCTCCAGGGATAGTGACTCCACCACCTCCCTGGGCAACCTATTCCAATGTCTGACCCTACACATACAGAAATTTTTTTTTCTTGTATCTAATCTGAATCTTTGACCTCAGGTTAAGACCATTTCCTCTTGTCCTTTCATTGTAGGCATGATAAAAGAGACTGGCCTCCACCTACTAAAACATCTTTTTGGGTAGTTGTTGAGAGAGTTGAGGTGTCTTCTGCGTCTCCAGTTCTTGGGACTAAACACACCCTGCTTCTTCACACATTCCTTATAAGAACGTGATGTGGGATGTCCAAAACTGAACACAGTATGCTCAAGATGCACCCTTAAGCATGCTGAGCACAGGAGGATGATTACTTCTCTATTTCTACTGGCAACACTATTCCTGATGCAGGCCACTATGCCATTAACCTTCTTAGCCACCTTGGCACTCTGTTGGCTCATGTTCAGCTGGCTGTTAAGCAGTGCTCCCAAGTCCATTTCTGCTGAGCAGTTCTAAAGCCACTTTTCTCCAAGCCTGTAGGACTGCCTGGGATTGCTGCAAATCAAGTGCACATCACCCTAATGAATTCCATGCAGCTGTTCTTAATCCATTGATCTGACTATGCTCTGATGCTACCTGGACCCCTGCATATTTCCACAACAGCTCTGTTTTCATTGCCACATCCTTTCTGATACTTACAGATGGCTTAGCACCCTGCAGAATAGGAGCCATTCCTAAACTCTTTTGAGCTGATGGGAGGAAGACCACACCATGCTGCTTGCTCACCCTGCCTGTGCAATCTGCCATGTCCTCCTGGAATGACACTCCCACTCTGTGCTCCCTGGAGCCATTTAAATCTCCCACAGTGCTCCCAGTACTGACCACTGCTCACCTGATTGAACTTCCAGGTCCTGACAGGGCTCTGGGCTGCTGCTTGACTGTCCCTGAACACAGAAACCACCCTGTAGGGCCCAAACTAAAACTCATCCCTGGATTTACATCAGTCACTGCTGCTACTGCTGCTGGTGCTCATGTATATATTGTAGGAGAGAAAAAAACTACAGCGCGTCTTCAATAAAATATCTGACTGGTTTTTTAAGATTTTACTAGAACTATGGAAACAGAACCAGCAGATTTTGTGTTATAAAATGGTAAAGGAAGTCTCTAATACATGGAGTAATTTTGCATAAAATATGAAAATTTCACATTAATCCACATAATTTTGAAATGTCATAAAATAAATTTTCTAGAATATGGATACAATTAAAGAGGGTATTTCATCTAGAATTGATACAGAAAATAGAGTAATGGAAAACATACAGACCTTTCCATATATTTTTCTTATTAAATGCAACTCTTCTGTTCTGCTGAACTATGTTTAGTATAATTTCACAGTATTGTGGAAAGCATATGAGTGTAAATGTTTATTCCTGCCTCCTTAAGATAATTGAATATAATTCTCTCTCTCTTTTTTTTTTTTTTTTAATATGAGGGCATAAGCAATTAAGATATTGTCTAAGGATACAGGAAATCTGATTAACAGATCAAAAAGACCATCTGTGGAGATTGAATTTAACGCCAGGGGGTAATTCTTCTTTCCACAATGCTTATGTAAATCAACTTAATCCAGAAGGCTCAATGAATTTCTCTGAAAGATGGCTTTCCTTATTTGTAAATATGTATTATAAGTATTTTCAAAAAGTATGCTGTTGAATATTATTCAAGGCTGTGATTCAGAATATTACCCTATATATATATCTACACATATATATAACATCATACAGGTAGAGAATGAGTCAGGCTTCCAAACACAAGAAAGATCTATGTCAGATCTACTACAAAAGTAAATTTTATTCCTGAAATGTGGGAGTCCAGGGTGTTCCCCTGGCTCCCCTGGGGACCCAGAAACCCCCCT
>JANRMJ010000079.1:29811085-29824082 GCA_025584955.1 Alethe diademata | reverse complement strand
TCATATTTAATATATAAATGTATTTATGAAAATAATTTCAGGTATAAAAATAGAAAGGCAAAACCACAAAAATATTTTTATGGCAAACCATGTCCTTCCTACCTTGTCTTGTTCTTGTTTTTGACATTAACTTTCACATTATTTTTCTTTCCTTTTCCAAAATAAAAGTTAAGACAAGAACTTTGACGAGCATAGCTCCTAATGATTCTGACTTCAGTGGAACTATGTAAGTTCATACTCATCTCCTGATCGACTTTTATCTGTTTTGAGCATTGTGACAGGAAGTCTGTTTTGAACAATTCAAACTGTCCCAGGCAGAAACACTATCATACTCGCTATGATGAAATGATGACACAGATACGTAAGTAATTTGACTGAATATAGATTACAGCTTTTATTTACAAACATGGAAGTGCATCGCAAAGCAGCTAGGCTAGAGTCATGCTGTTTGTGTTTAGCACATCACTTCCACTCTGTAAATAGATCTTAAAATATTTTCTCAGCCTAAATAAAAGGTGTGGAAGGTAAAACAAATTGCTCCTTGAGTGGATTGCACAGATTCTTATCTTCATTTTTCAGCATTCAAATTTCACCAACCTGTCCAGGATATTTTTGTCGTTACAATAGTCATATGCTTGGAGTACAGCAGTCTGCCTGTAGATGTGCTCACATTTCATCTTGCTCCCTCAGTACTTTGCAAATGTTCAAAGGATTATATAGGTAGATAACTTAGGTTTGGGCCACTGCCATGAAGATGGAAAGTACGTTGGAATACAGAAGGAAGATCTCACAACATCTTTTACAAATGTTTGGGCATTTAGGGAGAGAGTGTCAAAAGCATCAACTAATTAGCAGGACTAACAGGTCCGTTATAAGTCCTCTTTATCTTTGCTTAAGGAAAAGGTGCATGATGCAGCTTGGCACAGCTCTCTGAAAGCTTAAAAACACTACACAAAAGGCTTTGATAATTAAAAGACTAGCACTGACATATGGGATAGAAATAAAAGAGGGGCTTAAGGAGAGTTAATTAGTGAGAGAGTGGTCAATTAATTTAAAAGCAACTCTCTGGGGTTTTGAATTTTTTTTTGCTCTTCTTTTGGTGTTTCTTCTTTTTCCAGAGAAGGCATAAAAATTTGCACTTTTGTAATGTGTTACACTTGTTAGGTGATTCAGCAGAGGCTATAATCAAGAATTATAATAAATTTTGGTGATCATAAGACTGAAAGTGAAACTCAACTGTAACATGGTAATTAACTTTACTACGGTACACAGTTGTGACTCATGATTTTAATCTTATACCATTCTGTCCTTAACTTCTATAGTGGGGATTTTTAGAAAAGGTCAAGCCTATGAACATTTGAGTAGTCAATTTCTTGTATGTGGGTGATAATGCATATGTGCACACAAATGAAGTTGGAAAATTCTGAGGAGGATCAGTGGTCAAGGTCAGGCCAGGTACTGCAACTGTAATACATCTTTTGGATCCCTCTTTAATCTTCTTGGAAGAAGAGCTTAAAAAATCAAGAAACTAGGAAAAACCTGTTTGATTTCGAAGTTTGAAAGAAGTGCTGTAATCCTCTTAATTTTCCTTTCATTTAGAGTAGTTTTAATATCCTTTTTCAATTTTTTTTTATATTAGTACTCTTGTTATGGGCTCAAAAGCACAGTGAAAACCTGGCCTTGCTTTCAGGATTCAAGACTTTCTTCCATTTGTTATCTCACCCTGAGATGATGTTGTAGAGCCTGATCTACTGTAGGACCTGAATGCATCAACACAGTATTTGTTCTATGGTTTTTCAGACACATTATTATGGCATGGCATAACTTATAGGGCTTGAAAAATGCAGAGCATCTGTTCCCCTCAGGACTGGGTTGTCACACACAGTATGGAATTATTTTTTTCATGAGAGGTTTAGCTACATGTGGAGAGTTAACAGTTCTCACTTCTTTTATGTGGGCTTCTGGGTTTTACAGCGCCATATGTGAAATTGCTGTTAAAGATTTCATTGAAGAATTGATACAGTGATGGCAGTCATAGTCCATATTACAATCATCCTATCCCTCTGTGTAATGTGAAATAAATCTAAGGCCTGTCCCTAGTACTTAAAATAAAAACATAGCATCGGTCTTATTTAACATAATATTTTTCACTATTTTTGAAGAGCCTAAGATAAATGAGTACTATTTCTTTCTCCATGCACATTAGGCAAAACCATCTGGTAAGTACTATGTATATAAAGGCCAAAAAGAATCTTTTGCAGCAGTGTATGCATACATATATGTGTAATGTCTTTTAAATGAAACAAGAACAAAATTACTTCACCTAGTCTCCTATCTTATCTGTACATGACCTGAAATGGCTGCTGACCTATGCAAATAGATCTTATGAAATGCCACAGTATTTACATAACTCTGTGGAATTCACTTGTTAGAAAATACATTCTTCTCAGTGTGCATTTTAAATTATGTCAATTTATAGGTTTTCTGCAGAAGTTGATGCAAAAGAGAGCAAGAGGATACAGATATTTCTGTAAATTTTTTGCACCTTCCCATTACTACGTAAAGAAATTCTTCCAGTGATATGAAAGTAATTAAATCTTACTTACCAGGAAGCCCAGATTCTTCATGAACTATTACAGGTTGAGAGAAACTTTACCAGGATAGAATAACAGAAAAAACAAATATTCATTGACATTAGAGGTGGATTGCAAGGCAGAAGAATACACCCAGAACCTTGGTTAGATTTTATGCTACTCTTCCATTTTAAAAAAAAAAAAAAAAAGCTGGGTCAGGGCAGCTACATTGGATACCAGGCAAAGGTTCTTCACCCAGAGAGTGGTTGGGCACTGGAACAACTTCCCCAGGGGAGTAGTCACAGCACCAGCCTGACAGAGTTCAAGAAGTGTTTGGACAATACTCCAGGAAGATGATGTGACTCTTGGGGAGTCAATGATCCTGATGGGTCCCTGCCAACTCAGTATATTCTGTGATTCCATTATATATTCCTTCTTTGATTTCTAAATCTTCTTTCTAACCATCATATCCTTTGTTGTTGACCAATTAATGTGAACATTTTTTCTGTGATGTTACAAATTGGGAAGATTCCTTATAAAAGTAAGGCCATTTGTTGGAAACTGAATTTAGTACATTTTGATCTCCTTTGGACATTTTTTATTACTAAACAGCTAAAAGTATGAGTCTTATTGCTTGGAACTACTTACACTTCACTACTGTATTTTCACTCTTAACATTATGTTTTTGAGGAGAAGATGTCAGATTAAATTACTAAGAACTTGAAGTTCGTGGTACTTCTCATTCCCTGAGAATCTGTTCAGCCTCAGCAGCCTTTCTGCTGGTAATCGACCAGGATCTTTAAAAATAAGGTATAGTTTTTACTCTTGACTTACCTGAATAATTTAACAAATTCTGAGCATGATGTAATTCTTACGTATTGACCAATTTGTGAACTTTTACTTTAGTCAGTTAAGAGGCTTAATTTTAAAAAAAAAAAAAATCAAAGTATTTTAACCTTTTTAAAATTGATTTGAGCTATTTGGAAACAGAAATACTGTTTCCAGTTTGTTACATAACAAAACCTGTTGGTGCATAATTTGATATAATTGTACTCAGACTTACCAATAAAATTTGAAATCTGTAATATTTTTTCCATCAGTTGCTTCATTACATAGGTCAGACCCCTGTTCACTCTGTTGTAGCTGAAGGGAAAAAAAGTCAATATTCCATATTTTGATCTCCAAACACCCAGCACCTTTGTGTGTACTTACTGATCATGGTAATACTTCAGAACACCATGGGATGGAAAAAGACAGTGGGAATAAGACTGGGGTTCTTCCATAGTGGAAGGCTATAGAAAAACTTCATAAACATCTATTCCTAAGAAAGATCTTGCACGGGTTTGGGACTTAGGAAGCAAAATACTTTTATCATAACATAGGATGTTCATGTAATGAATTGGAAGTTTTCTCCTAACTACTGAAATGGAAGGAACTATATTAGTTTGCTTCAGCTATTGCTATCTGCAGAGGAAATAAAAATTATGTGTCTGGAAAACTGTAATAATGTTTTGAGAAATATTTTTCAACTTTGAAGGGTGGTCTATTTGGCAAACTTTTGGAATCATTTGACTTAATCCTTAAGGCCCATGACATTCAAAGTAATCCATCATTTTTCATGCTAATTTCATTTACATAAAAGAATTAGAGTAAAAATGGACACAAGCATTTCAATTAAGCCAGTACCTAATTTTTGTTATATTTGTTACATTTTGGGTTGTAACAGTGTCTCTATTTCTTATAACTTAGCAACATAATCAAGATTCAATTTGGAAAAAAGAAGAAAAAAGGTATGGAAGAGAACTTCTGTGTGTATGAAAAAAGGAAAAAAAATAAATCAAATTATGAAAATGTTTAAAAGAAAAAAAATCACCTAGTCAATCTACATCTTTTTCTGTTCAAAATACCATTTTTTCTGTTTCATTTCTTATCTTAAAATTGAGTAAAATAATTAGGACATTGTATGACCTTTTACATAAAAGTGGGAGAAAGGATCAAACCTTATGAAAATTCATTTGAGGCTTAGAGGGAGTAAGTCACCTGTTAAATAAAACCAAACCAAAATAATCTAAACTTCCATGAATTCTTGTATTCCATGGCTAACAAATTCTCTGGTAATAGAAGATCCCACAGTAAGTGTAAGAAGAACACTGAAATAAATACCGCATTTCAAGTGGCTTTAACTTCTGAGAAGAATATTTTCTCATTAAAAACTTTTAGGTAGGAAAAAACCATGCATTTTAAAATATTGCATAAATGTTGGTAGAGGATTTGGTACAATACTTAGGTTTCTCCAAATCATGTCAGAAAAGTTACACCTCTCACATAAGCAGACAGACTAACCTTTAAAAAAAAATAACAACTAGTCATTTTGACAACATTTCAAGGGTACCATGTTACCGTGGGGTTGTTGGTAAAAAGTATATTTCCAAGATTACATGAGTATCTAGTGCTTTTAGCACTACTGTTCTGGAAAAGTTCAGGATACGGCTGCTTCATGGAGTAGAGAATTTTGTGAAGTCCTTGGCCACCAAATACTGGACTACCTAGTTCTGCCTTTATTCAAACTGAAAATGTGGCTCATGTTGATAGGCTCTGACTTTATTTAGGTCTTGTTAATTTGGTAGTGGAACCAGAAAGCACTGCCCTAATTTGCTCCTTTAGACATGACCAGGTATCTGTGGCTATTGGTAGGCAGATTTTCTGTGAAAGCTTGTCCATTTCAGTGCCTCTCCACTGCTCTGTGTCTCTGTATTCCCACTGAAACCAATTAGGAATCCTGTTGTGTGAAACACCATACAACCATGTCAAAATACAAAGGAATATTGGACATGATAGATAAATGAGAAGGCACTACTGTTCAGTTTTAAAATGCCTTTTAAACACAGAAAGATTAAAGGCCTCATGTAGATAAGGCTGGGAGTCTGTATTAGTGCTAGTCCTTAGCTTCTCTGGAAATCACCAGGACCACAACAAGTGTGGGACAACCCTCATAACCTGTAAATGTCTCCCCAGACTCCAGCCAACATTTGGAGTCCGGCAGTCTTTGATAGCAAGAGACAATGAGTTCTTTGTCTTCATAAGGAGGTATTTTCAGCAGAAAAGGCCAATGAATCCACCTTTCCTCCACACACCACTAGGTGCAGCAGAAACAGTACCACCTTGAACCTAGTGGACTTTCTCACAGGACTGAAACTTGCCTCTCTCTGCAAAGCAAAGGTACAGTAAGATTTTATTTGATCCTTTCATTCAATCTTATTACCTTCAAAGCTGTTGAAAATTTTTTATTTAAAAATCAGAGTCAAGGTGGATTCCATGGAGTTTTGAGGGATTTTTAGACCAGAGGAGGGGTAAGTATTTTGTATACAGTATCTGGTGTATGTCTAGGTAAATATTTTTGTTCTTGAGACAGAGACCTTTCTTTTTATTTCTTTTTAGACTTTTTTCCCCATAGTGCACTTATTCCACAGAGTACACTCATTTACTAATATGCTCTTTAGCACTACTTGAAAATATTACAGTATCAACATGAATAAACAGTATTTTTTTTTTCATGGAGAAATAGAATAAAAAATAGGAGTCATTTGTGAAGATGATCTGTCTGCTTAGGGGAAGTATTCAGCAGCAACTCTAGGAATCACTATTAAAATCATACCCTGAATAATTTTAAAATAGGAATAACCAGTTCCCCCTTTCATCAGAGGTAATTTTTCCCTAATAATCTGGAGCATCACCTGATACTTTGACATTACTGGCATCTTCAATACTGTTTCTTTTAGCAAGTTTTAGGTATACCTAAGCTATTAAGGGATCATTAATCTCACATCAGAGCAAAATGCTCAAACTTCAGTTCATCTTTAGAAAAAAATATTCTCTTGGGTTCCAGAGAGAGATCTGAGGTCAGGGTTTCTTTTGTATTAGTAGAGCAATAATAAAGATAATAGTAGAGTGCCACTGATTTTGTTATGTCTAACTTTGAAGTACTAGATTATTGCTCAATAACAGTCAAAAATATTTAAGCCCTTTGTGATTGCTTCACTAATTTTTCACAATCTACAGCACTATCTTCTTCAAATACAAATAAAGTTTGGAAGCAAACAGGTAAATAAAAATGACACAATTATATAAACTGAGTCACAATAAGTATCAATTACCCTCCTAACCGAATACATTACAGGAAAGTATAATTACCTTTCTACTATTGTGTGAAAAATGTTCCGGGATTTATCAAAAGTAGTTTCCAACCCTGCAGAGGGCATTTGACTGATTTATCTTTACTTTTTTTAATGAAACAGCTTATTTTTCTTAATATTCAAGAAAAATACCAAAATAATTTAAAAGATTTGAAGTGAATTAGATCCATCATGTTGAAATATTGCACTGTAAGAAAACTGCAGTAACATGGAGTAAAAAAATCACTGAGGAAGCATGGTAGTGAATTTTGAAATTAAATGTGTGTTGTACTTACATTAATGCCTTTCAACTCATGTAGCTTCTAAAAAGTCAGGTTAGAGATTTGGTTCATTATATACACATGACATTTATTTGAAAAAGACAGAGAACAAGACTTGTTAATCTAAATTTTTCCAAGAGCTACCAATGGTAATGCAAAAGTTGTTTGGCCACACCTGTTGAAAAGAGCATGAAAGAAGTCAATGAACACTAGACCAACTTAACGGAGTTTGCTAGCTTAATTTATTTTATTCTTTTTTTCAAAAATGCAAGAAAAATGCATGAGTTGTGCCTTCCTTGGAATTTTGAGAAAAGCACTAGCAATAAAAATATTACTGAATTAGGATTCTTGTGCATACAATTATGAATTTTTGAAAGCTTGGCTTCTCATTAACTTTCTTGTACTTGCACAAAATTAACATTTAGCCACAATGATTTTGCTCAGCCCAAAAATATGGATTCTTTAGTTGTGGCAGGAAAACCCTAGACTGCAACCCTGCCTAAGCTTAACAGAGAAATTTGCTCTATTTTATATAATGGAACCAGAGAACTGCAGAACTAAAGAATCATAATTATTGAAAAAGACCTCCATCAAGTCTAACTTTTGACCTAACACAACCATGTCAGCTTATCCACAGCACTAAAATAATTTCTCACTGGGCAGTCTGTTCCAATGTCTGAAAACCTGTTCAGTGAAAAAATTCTTTCCGATGGCCAGTCTGAACCTCCCCTAGCTCTTTGTGAGCCAACATCCACCTGGCTAAACTCTCTTTGCAGGCAGTTGTAGAGAGCGAGAAGAGACTTCTCCAGGGTAAACACTCCCAGCTTCCTCAGCCACTCCTCACAGGGCTTGTGCACCAGAGCCTTCACCCGCCCCATTGTCCTTCTCTGGACACACCTCAGGATCTCAATGTCTTTCTTGGAATAAGGGGCCCAGAACTGAACACAGGATTTGAGGTGTGACCTCACCAGTGCTGAGTACAGGGCAACAATCCCTGACCTGGTCCTGCTGGCCACACTATTTTTGATAAAGGCCAGGATGCCATTGCCAGGCACACCCTGGCTCATGTTCAGCCACTGACAACCAGCACATCCAGGCCATTTTCAGCTCAACCATTTTCCAGCCACTTGGCCTCAAGTCTGTAACACTGCCTGGGCTGTTGTGCCCAAAGCGTAGGACCCAGTACTTTATCGTGTTGTACATCATCCCATTGGCCTTGGGCCATTCGCACACACAGCCTGTTCAGATCCCTCTGCAGTTTTGTCTCCCACCCAACTTAGTGCCACCTTCAGATTTACTGAGGGTGCACTCAATCCCCTTACCCAGGTCATCAATAAAGTTATTGAACAGGACTGGCCCCCAGTACTGAAACTTGAAGGGCTCCAAGACCCATAGAAACAAAAATCAAGAATCATAGAATCAACTTACAAAACCATAGAATCAGAGAGTTATAAAATTATTTGTGTTGGAAGGAACCTTTAAAGGTCATCTAGTCCAACCCCCCTGCAATGAGACTAGATCAGGTTGCTCAGAACTATGTCCAACCTGAACTTGAATTGTTTCCGGGGATGGTGCATTCACCTTCTCTGTGTAACCTGCCCCAGTGTTTAATCACAATCATAAAAAAATTCTTTGTATCTAGTCTGAATCTGCATGGGTTTAGTTTAAAATTGTTACCTTTTGTTCTGTTGATACAGGTCCTAGTAAAAGCTCTGCCCTCTCTTTGTTTTTATAGTATTTTATGTAGTGACAGTGAATGTCTTTACTCCAGGCTGAACAACTGTCTTAGCCCTAGGACAGGTGTTCTATCCCTTTGATAATTTTTGTGGATCTCTTCTGGACCTGCTTCAACACTTTTTCCTGTCCTGAGGAATACAAAGCTGAAGCATGATCATTCACCAGAGCAGAGCAGGGGGCCAGAATCCCCTCCCTGGCCCTGCTGCCCAAACTGCTCTGGATGCAGCCCACATTTGGGTTTCTGGGCTGGCAGTGCCCATGGCTGGGTCATGTCCAGCCTCTCACCCAACAGCACCCCCAAGCCCTTCTCAGCAGGGCTGCTCTGATCTGTTCCCTCAGCCTGTGTTGGTACCAGGGACTGCCCCGACCCAGGTGCAGCACCTTACACTAGATCTTATTAAACTTCATGGGATTCTCATGGGCTCACTTCTCAAGTTTGTTCAGATCGCTCTGAGCAGTATCCCATCCCTCAGGCATCCCTGATGCACTGCTCAGCTTGGTGTCATCTATAAATACTATAATTAACAATAGGCAAGAGACATTTTCCTTTTAAAGGTCACAAGATACACTGGTTAGAGGCAAGCTTTTGACCTTTATTCAGAAATTTTCCAAGAGACCTCTAGCTGAACTAGATGGAGGATAACCAAAAGCTAGAACTAAAAGGAAGAAACAATAATATTGTTACAGCAAACTCAATTGCTGATTTGTTAGAGATTAAAATTATCAATATATCTTGCGGGAAAAATACACAAAATTAAGTCTAACCCACAGACATACACAAAAGTCAACATGCCTGGGAAACTTTAAAACAATATCAAACAGATCCCAAGAGTACACTGATCAGGTGTATTGGTGGAAAAGCTGGTGGAAAAATGTCATTGTGGGTCATGCATGGGCAAAATACTATAGCAGAGCAGAAAAAACTCTGCCCTTTTAAACAAACAAATCCAAGCTAACAGCACTTAAATGATACTTGACTTTTAGTAAGTATAATTTATCACAAATAGACAAAACCAACAAAATAATAGAATATGAAAGTAGAAGTAAAATTTGGAACATATTGAAATGGAAGTAAAAGACATAGAAAAAGAATGTTTCCACGGCCAGGAGAATTAGGAAACTTTAAAGTCTCATCAATATGTCTAGTTAATTGTGATGCTAGTATGCTTAAAAATAATAATTGAAAAAAATTAAAACTCCCTCTTGCTTTGTTAACTGAAAACAATTTTTGACTGAAAATACTTTGTAACCAGAAGTGTTATTACTTTTATGGAAGTACTTTTACGCTTGCTTCCCAGTGACACTTCCTTTGTCAGTCCCTCAACAATGGTAACTCTCCCTCACACAGAATGCACTCCCAGATCCCAAATATTTACTCTATGCCTGGCCAGAGTGACCCTGAATGACTTCAAGAGAAAAAATGGTTTATGGGGAACAGAATTTTCATTTCTCCTGATGATAAATCTGTTTGTGATTTACTTTAAAATTAATTTTAAAAGATTTATAATTTCATATCTATGTGATGCTGTCATCTTTTTAAATGATAGAATCAATATTAAATACATGGTCTTAGTTTATCTGCATCATCATTTTTGCAGCTTTGGAGAACAGTTATTACAAATCTTACTATAAAATGGCAAGCTTACAAAAATTACATACCATAAGAAAATTAAAAATTCTTACAAGGCCTTGTAAATCAAATATGATTTGAAGACCTGTCCTACTTGTTGAAGTAGAGATTTGGGATTTAGATATTTCTTTTTAGCTGAGTAACTTCCACTATCATTCTCCTGACTCATCCTCCAAAAATAGGTATATGGAGTTTCCTAAGAATCTTGTCCACGCCCACCTTTGGAAAGTAACATATGAAGAAGGAGTATCTATCCAGTAACAGACTGCCACTATGGAAAATAAGGCTTGATGGGATGGTGAATTAAGAAACAGTGATATAAAGCAAAGGCAGCTGAAGGATCTAAGAACTCATTTTGGTTTGGTTTTTTTTTTTTGAATTCTGGGTTTTAAATTTCCGTTGAAGGTACATAATTTGAATGAAGAATGAAATTTGCTGATGTGGTCTCTTAACACTTAAGTGCTTACGATATTCCTCTTTGTCTGAACTTACAGTAATAAATAGTACTTTCAAAGGGAAGGATTAAATTAATTTTTTATGTTTTTAATAATGGCTTTTTTTCATAAGGTGAAGAATTACAAAAACAAGCAAACATATGCAGAGGAAAGAAAAAGCAAAGTTAGTTAGTTAGTTAAGGAGGAAAAAATTCTGACAAAATCTGTGGCTTAAACCCAGCCAGCAGCTAAGCCCAACACAGCTGTTCACTCACTCACCCACAGTGGGATAGAGAAGAAAATCAGAAAGGTGGATGTAAGAAAATATGGGTTAAGATAAACAATTAAATAGCCAAGGGAAATCTGTGTGAGCAAACAGAAACATGCAACAACACCTAACATGGACAGGCAGGTTTTCAGTGCAGGAGTGCCAGGCTTCCTCACATGTAAAAGTTACATAGAAAGACAAATGCCATAGCTGCAAATGTCCCCCTCTACGTTCTTTTTTACCCAGTTTTATTGCTGAGGATGATGTCATATGGTATGGAATATCTCCATGGTCAGCTGGGGTCAGGTATTCTGCGTCACATCTCAGCTTCTTGTGCATCCTGTCCCTCCTTGATGATGTGATGGTTTGAGGAGTAGAAAAGTGCTTGATGATTTGTCATTGCTGCTCAGCAGTAACAGTCTCAGTATCCTAGCTGGTGAACAATACACTCTATTCACTATAACACGTTTTTGTCCTCTGTTTTTTCAGAACTAGCGTTTTACTGTTGATCTCTACACTGTGACCCTGCAATGTCACCTTCTGGTCCTCAATTTTATTAAATTTTTTTTATGTTTTCTGAAGAATGACACAGAAAATTTGCAAGCACATCCAAAACATCTTAATTGTTTCTTAAAACTTTCAAAATGTTAACCACTTTTCTGAGGCTTTTTTATTTGTTTGCTGAATACACCAACCTGTATCCATGTGGGAAATCTGTCTTTCAAGACACATCCTTTGTCCATGAAAGTCTCTAAACAATAAACATCCCGAACAATGTTTTTAAGTGAGTTCATGAGAACTAGAATGCTTTCATTAGCTTGGCTTACTCTTGACACTTATCTCTACGGGAACACAGAGCACATTTTTGTCATATACTCTTCCCTGCCTAGAATGTTCTCACTTGAAGATTAATGCCTTAGTTTTTCCATTTTCACTTTTTTTCCATCTAATCCATGTTCACATGCAGCCCACCTCCTTTAAATTTGTTTTAGAATCAGTACAGGAATTAGTATCAGTATTCCAGTCACCATATTTCTTCTTTGTAATATAGAATACAAGCCATGTAAATATGTTTATTCTTAAAGTCAGGGAGAATCAGCTTCCACTCATCTATTCTGATATCTGAAAATTGTTGTTCCAAAATTCATCCTGGACATGCTTTAACTCCAAGTTCTAATATTTGGATTCTAGAGACTCTACTTGGTAATGGTTGCATATAACATTGAAGCAATACTCAAAAACCTTCACATACATGATCACTTGTGGTGTAACACAACTCTGAGACCAGGTCCACACTTGTGAAGTGATTACTTCATCAGTCACAAGGACTGTGATTGATTAAATGCCATTTTATTTTTGCTCTACCATGTTACCAAGTAAGCAGTAAGTTGCTGAACAGACAGTGATGCTCAAGTTACCACATTAAAGGCAGTGTCCAGCATAATTTAGCTGATAAAGACAATATATTTGAGCTTTGAATGCATTTTGGAAAAGAGAAAAAAGCAATTTTTGTATTTTTTATCAGAAAAGTTCTTAGTTCACTCTAACGATGAAACAAGAATGGAGGCATTGATATTATTAATATTTCTTAAAATAAATTGACATAAATAATTTAAATTACTTCTTTAAAAAGTGAAATAACTAGGTTTGGTTTGGTTTGGTTTGGTTTGGTTTGGTTTGGTTTTTTTTTTGCCTGAATGTAATTTCTTGCACAACAGTATGTATCATATGCATAATTGGTCATTAAAGCAGAGGTTGTAAAACAAGTTAAAATAGTTTAACCAGAGAATCACATTGCACTTGTTCTGGAAGGACTCGCTTGGAATCAAGATTTTCCTGGGATAGGCACTTCTACTTATCTTCTCTGACATGCTTCTGTGAAGGTTGTTTGGGAGATTTTTC
>JANRMJ010000079.1:29778213-29789476 GCA_025584955.1 Alethe diademata | reverse complement strand
AAACTCTCCCCTTTGTTGCATTGCTTTTCCTACATACTGCTTTTTTGGAGTTTCGTTAATATTAGAAAAACTCAAAACTTAATAAGTAACAACATGGTAGTAACTTAAATAAGCAGTTAGGAGTACCTAATAATACCTAATATGCAAGAGAACTTAACAGTCAATCAGCACATAGTGCTCATGATTGATGAAGCATACTGTAATCCACACTAACATTGCCATAGGCAGTGACAATCCAGTTGAGCGGATCACGTTGAAAATTGTACAGGAGTAGCAACATCTGTGGTGAGTCAACATTCTCATAACCTTCAGCTTTACCACCTGCTACACTGGAAGGATGCACAGGGAAGAGGTTAATTACATCCATGTTTATCTTGACTTGTCATTGGGAAGCTTACCCCTACACTTTCCTCTTGTGTTGTTTTGTTTGCTATTTTTTTGTTTTCCCCAGAAGCTACTTTCACACTTAGAATTTGTGTGTGTTATCAGCAATGATGTATCTGAATAAAGGCTTGTGTGTGTAAGTCTGTCTAAGCATATTTTGTGCAACACACATACCATTTGTTTCATGCAGTTTTATGGAAAACAGATAATTTAAGACTCTGGATTTACCTCATAGCAGGGAAACCTCCTAACAGTTACCCTGCACTTAATCAAGGACTATTCTTCAATGGGTGAGCAGAAAAAAAAGCTGGGAATAGCTTTATTCTTGTTTTCCATATGGAGACTACAGTATTCTACAGATATAGATACCAAGACTTGTGTAAAGAATATTGCTAGAGCACTTCTCATGATTCAGCACTCTCAGCTCTTGCAAGCATCTAAGCAAACTCTAGCTGATGTTGCTGCCACTGGAACAGTTTGGGAGTCACACTTCCATCTGTTCCCATATGTACCTGGAAACATTGCAGAGGGTGAACCGCAGGTGAACTGTCTTTACAAAGTACATCAACAATAGGCCTCCAGCTTGAAATGAGGGACATCCACCTGTAAGTTATCCACAGATATTTTTCAAATTCATGCTGCTAATTGAATAATTGAAGAAATTGGACAAGAAAAATGATGCTTCATAAAGGGTAGAAGATGCATGAATGCAGATTATGAATTCTTTTACTAATAATTTTGTTAGTCCTAATGACAGAATGAAAGCATTCACTGGTTAGCTTATAAGACATTTAACTACACTGTAATATCTAGTGTGACACACCATGGAATTGCAAATGTATTTAGTTTATGTGGCAAGCTGTTTGTAGTGGAGGAGGAAGCGGCTTCAAGGATAGCCTCTAAAAGGAGAGGCTGAGGGCTGCCCCATGCCAAATACAAGAGGTTCCATCCAGCTCCAGTGGATCCATTGCAGAGCACAGCTGATTCCTTCAGCTCATCTGGTGGCATCCCCAGAAATGTCTACTTTTACAAGGGTAAAAAAAGCTGTGTAATAAATCAGAGGATCAAGCAAATTTGAGCAAAACAGCCCTTCAAACACAAAGGCCAGAGAAGAAGGAGGGGGAGGATGTGTTTCAGGGTCTGGGGCAAATATTCCCCTACATTGCATGGAGAAGGCCACGATAAAGCAGATTGTTCTCAAGCAGCCCACGGAGGAGCCCATACCACTGAAGGTGGATATGACCTGGAGGAATCTGAAGTCGATGGAGAGCCCATACAGAAATTGCCTTGGGAAAGCAAGCGGTGGAAAAGTCAGGACTGAAGTTAAGCCTGGAAAAAAGGTGAGATGAAGGCAGAAGTGCCTAGTTCCACTAAAAAACCTACTGGTTTTGTCCTTGCTTCTCATCATCTTAATTTGTTTTTAATTGAAAATAAGTAAAATAAATCTTCTCCAAGTTGAGCCTCTTTCCTTGTGATGGTATTTTGTGAGTGATCTGTCAAGCAATGAGCTTTTTCCACCATATTTTCTCACTTGTCCTGTTGAAGAGGTAAGGGAAGAGTTTGATTGGATTGGAGTCTCAGAGAGCCAAAGTTAAATCCACCACAGCAATGCATCAGGAAAATGTATTTGCCCCTTATTGAAGAATAATTCCACATCAAGAAAGTAACTGTTCGAGAACTCTGGTGCAAGGAAACCCCTCAACCACCAGTAAAGTACCAACAATCTAGCATACCATGAGCTAGAATTTTACACATACTGGGTATTTCGTAAATCTTACAGAAGACAGCTTTCTAGTCCTAAATGCAGAAGAAGTAGAAAGGTGACAGAGTGACAATAATAATGAGGGTAGCCTTATGCTCAATGCTTTGTGCTTCTCTCATGTTTTTCATCTTACAGGAAAATATGAAAAGAACTGTGCAGAGATCCCTCAGAGAATTTCCTTTCCCATTCATGATTTGAATGGGAAAGTTGTCCATTCACTATGAATGCTCCTAAGAAGTGTATCATAATACTTTTGCTGACACTTCTCATCTTTCTCATGAAAAAAGAGAATGTGTATAACATTGTATGAAGAGGCAGGTGTCAAGCCAGTCCTGAATTGTTTCATAGAATCATAAAATCATAAAAGTAGGCTAGGTTGAAAATATAGAATTATAGAATTGTGCAATAGTTTAGGTTGGAAGGAAGCTTAAAGATTCTCCAGTTCCAATGCTCCTGCCATGGGCAGAGTTACTTTTACTAGAACAGATTGTTTGAAGCTCCATCCAGCCTGGCCTCAAACATCTCCAGGACTGTGACACTCACCACAGCTTCTGTGGGCAACCTGCTCCCATGCCCCACAGCAAAAAAATTCATCCTTACGTCTAATCCAAACCTGCTCTCAATTTAGAGGCATTACCCCTTGTCCCATCACTACCTGCCCTTGTCAAAAGTCCCTCTCCAATCTTCTTGTAGCCCCCTTTAGGCACTGGCAGGCTCCTGTGAGTTCTCTGTGGGGACTTCTCTTCTCTGGGCTAGCAGCCCCAACTCTTTCTTCACAGGAGGTACTCCAGCCCTCTTACCATCTTTGTGGGCCTTATAGATGCAGTACCACAGGAGTGCAAGAGCAGAGCGAGTGGCAGAATGCCCTCCATCAACCTGTTGACCTACTACTACTGACCTGCTACTTTTGATGCAGCCCAGGACACACTTGGCTTTCTGGGCTGCAGGTGTTCGTTGCTGGGTCATGTTGAGCTTTTTGCCAACCAACCCCCTCAAGTCTTTTCCTTAGTGGTGTTCTCAGTATATTCTACCATTGTATTTGCGCTTGGGATTGCCTTAACTCACTTGGTGGGAACTTGCGCTTGGTTTTCCAAGATAACATGCTGCCTACCTCGCATGTTATGTGTCAAGGAGAAGATAGGCCACTGTGGCTACAAGAGTCTTACGCAAGGATGGGTCACCTGGGATCTTTCAGAGATCCCTCCTGCTGGTGTGGTCACTCAGTGACCACTCACTAGCTGCCTTAGATCTAAAGGCAAATGTCTTCCAATGTGTAACAACTATTACTTCTCCTAGTAGTGTGCATGGCTTGGCAGCAGGCCATATGTCATACAACACAATTTTATAGTACAAAAGAAATATTGTTGTGTGATTAGGTAATTTATGCCTTGAAGTAGACTATCACTTATGATTTACTGGATCTGGACATCCAGAAGTCTGTAACTTCAGTAACAGTAATACTGAGAAGATGGTCTGAAAGAGATTCTATATCTCTCTTAGAAATATCTATATAATAAATATCTCTGTATTAGAATACTGAAAAATATTCTGGATTATTTTACGAAAGTTGAATAATTATTATATTCTTTTTAATCTAGAGAAAATTATGGTGGTTTCTAAACATATTGGCCTTTATTGGTCAACAAAGTTATGTATTACAAATCATGTCAGGCAAGACATTATTCTGATTATTTATATTTTAGAAATTTTTGGAATAAGGAATAATATTGGAAAAAATTAAATAAGTCTAGTCAACAAAAGTAATACATTCTGTACTGGTTAAATGACTAGAAAAGTACTTAGTAGTCAACTATTGTAGAAGTCAACTATTGTAGAAAGACCCATGTGTGCATATGTGTTGTAGAAGAAAGGAAACAAAACTACAAGCCTTCATTAGCACTACATTAAATAACTGATTGCATAAATTTTTTAAAAAAATCAAATTCAAGAAATATTGTCATTTTAACGCATAATTATGTCTGTATACAAATGTATAGGGCAAGTATGTAAAAAAAAATAAGACAGTTTCTAGAAAAAGAAACTATCTGTATAGGGCAAGTATGTAAAAAAATAAGACAGCTTCTAGAAAAAGAAACTATCTAAAAAAGAAGTGTTTTAACAAAAGGAAAAGAACAATGTGAAATACTTACTCAGTATAACAGTTATTTTATCAGAAGAAGATGACAATTTCTTTAAAAGCATTCTATTCTGAATTCAGAAAGAAACTCCTGTATGGGAAAATTCTTTCTCTAAGTCAGGGGTAGAAATGTATGTAGTAATTTTATTCTCAAATAGAATACCTTCTAACATATCACCTTTTTCATAAACAGTTTATTTTTTTTCACATCCACGTAGAGTTTTAATTACCCCCATAAAAATTACTGGCCTCATGGCAAGCTTTAAGATTTCAGTCTACCAAATGCCACTTCTCCCATCTTCGTTCTTTACATACTTCGTCTATTTTGATTTTTTTCATACAGTTTGTTTACCTTTGCTGTTTTACCATATCCTATCAAAAGTTTAGATTTTAAGTTTGATCAGATGTCTTGAATAAATTTAATAGAGGTCAGTAGCTCGTTGTATAAACCTTCAATCCTCTTTCCTTCCTGTTATTGTGTTAACTGCTGTATACAGTTCAAATCATAATGTTAGGGCAGATTACGCTTAAAGGAACAGCTCATTAAAAAATTAGCAAGTCCAGCTTTGGAAAAGTAGTTTGGTTATATGCCTCTCTTATTTACTCAAGAAGCCCTGCTAGACTTCTTATGCCACACCATGAGGAGAACATAATTTTTTTTTGGTTTCTTTAAAATGCTATCTATAGCCATTCTGAACAAACTTGTCAATTTGTGTGTTGTCAGATTTTGGAATGTTGTGCTATATCTCTGTTTTCTTCTGCAATTTTGTACCATATTTTTGTTTCCTTATGTCTTCTATCTGATTTTTTTTTTGTCCTCGTTTTTGTTATTCTGCCTTAAGAGTCAGCCCTTGAATTTAAATTGCAATGAACAATCTAAGTTCCTTTCTGCAAGTTGATATTTCCATGAGTTAAACAAAATTAAACTTTGCAAAAAAGTGTTTCCACACTGTGAATACTCTAAATTTAATAAGCATGCCTAGGCAAAAAAAAAAAAAAAAAAAAAAAAAAAAAAATCAGACTTTTTAAATGGATATTGAATTGCCTGCATTTCTGGTACAGATTTGATGACTAGCTCAGTTAAGAACCTGACATTTAACCATCAGTTCGAAGAACAATTCTTCCCCAGTTTTGCCAAATCAGGGCAATCAGGGCAATTACTTTAATAATCTTGAGGTGTATTTTCAGTGCAAGCAGTTGTTGATTAGAATAAAATTACTTGGTTATGCTGAAGAGCATTTAAATAAAGAAAAGCAGATGTATTAAGTAAAGAATATAGAAGTGCTTACGAAACTTTTCTATAGCATTGTAAATTATTTTTTGCACATGTATATGTATAAATAGTTATATATGTGTGCATATATTTGATGAAGGCCCTTTACATAACATATAATGCTGCTGAAGGAATGGCACTGTTGAAATGTAGTTCTGCTTTGAATTCTGAGAAAAACCTTTATTTAAGTGGAAAAGAGCTCAGTAATTGCTTTTATCATGTTACATTTTGGATGCATTTGTAAGACAACCCAGAACAACAGCTCCAAAAAGCTGTTTCCTGGGTAGAAGAAGAAGAAGGAATTTTCAGGTAATTGGAGGCTTGAAGCCACCAGATTAGAAAACACAAACACCATAATAGGTCATAATTTTTATTTACTAGATTTTTAGCAATTAGATTTTTCTAAAGTTCATTATTAGAGGTGTCGATTAAAATTATCAGTGTTAGATTTTGCAAGAAGATATGTTTGATTATAATATGAAAATAACAAATCGGTGGCAAAGTTTCAAAGTGTGTAAATACCATTCTTATTCACTCATGCAGTAAGGCATTGGTGTGGTTTTCAAACACTTACAGGAAATATAACTCCAGAGAAGTCACGTAACTTATCTGTAACAGTGAAATAGGATGAAATTAATTGGTTTTTTTCTACACATTCAAAATTACAGTGTTAAACCAAATTCTTTAATTCAAGGAATACATGAGTAAGGAGTGAGTGCTCTTTCAAGCAGCATTGCCTGTTTCTTCAGTATCTGAGTGATATCAAAAAGTTCGTGCTCACTTCCAGCAGTATTCCTTTAAAGCTGTATTTGCTATAAAGGCAGAGTGTTATCAACAAGTACAAAACTGAGTAACATAAAATAGAAACAGAGAAGATTATCCTCTTAGTCTTATCTATATGTGTTATGTCAGGGTCTCTGAATGCCAGCCAGTGGAGTTAAAAAGCAGTGTAATCTGTGCTCCTCAAAATCCTGCCAGTTTATCTCTTTGAGCTTTTGGGAACAAAATTTTGGAGAAGGGTCTGCATTCAAGGCATACTCACCAGTAAAGGTGCAATTAGCAATATAGACAATTTGAACTACTTTTCTGAACAAACCCTTCGTGGGACAAGGAGCTGTGGCAGTGATAAAAGAGCAGCGTGGAAATGAAATTGCTGCTAGCATTCTCTCCATCTGGGCCATCACCTTACTTCTCACTATAATTTCCCCAAGATATTTCCCTCTAGGAGGAGTAGAAGTTAGCAATAAGGAAGCAACTGCCATAGATTTCTGTGCTGCTTCTGTCCATCTCCATCTGATGGGAAAGCATCTTGTCTCCTCAAGCTCCAACAGTTGCAAATGAGTATTAGCAGTCACTATAGCAAAAATATGTTTAGAAAATAGAGTTGGAATGTAATGTAAAATGATGCTGATAAACAACGCTGAAAAATGGTATCTCGTTTTGTACTTTGAAAGTTAATAAGTGATAATAAACTATTGACTTAATTTTTGTAATATTGAATATCTATCTAATTTGTTCATTAACAATGAGGACTAAAAATTCATTAGTGCCCAAAATCAAAAAGAAAGTATTTGGAGGTTTTGCTTATCTCTTTTGCTTGCATTTTATATATGTGAAGGATCAATTAATGTGAACAAGAAAATGTCTGTAGGTTAGAAAGCTACTTGTTTTTCTCAGTTCAACATAATATGTTTCTGCTGAGAGCAGTGATGTAGAGCTCAAGGTCAAAATCACTTCTGTATTGTGTAAGGTAATTCTTGTTTGTGGGTTCACAAAACCATATTGGCCCTCTAAATTAGAAGATACCTTGTAGTGGGGTAAGCAGTCAACTTTGATGCCTCTGTAACAGAAAGGCAAACTAAAAAACACCACCCCACCAAAACGGTATGCCAGGATCTAACTTATTCTAAGTTATAGAAAATGAAAAATGAAAAAAAAAACCAAACGAACAAAAAACCAAAAAACTCAAACAGAAAAACAGGAAGGAAAGAAAAAAAAAGAAGGAAGAATGTTGCAAAGAATATGGATCAGATGTAGTCAACTGTTTGAAAATGAGGTTGGCAGTCGTTCACGGTCATGTTCTCAACTGGAGTTTTTAAAAAAACTGCAGTGAGGATTTTCATAAATCTTGGGAAGCAGTCAATGCAACTTGGAATAATTTTCTATTTCTAGAAAAGAAAAAAAATAGTCATCAATATTTTTCATAAAGATTTGATAATGCTTTATAAAATAAATATATATAATATTCATTATCTATTATAAAGTAATTTTTCATTTAATATTTCATTTCATATCTGCTATCCTGTTTTTTTACTTACAATAGAAAATAGAGCACATTGACTTGTGTTTAATTTTTTTCCTTTTGCTATTTTCAATATTTCTGATGCAAATGAAGCTTAAAAATATGCAAATTGTGAGCTGGAAAGTGGAAAAAAGTAGCTGAAAATGGAAGAAAATAATTTAAATCTACAGTTGTATTGAATTTATAGTTGGAAAAGGTCAGATACTTTAAAAGAAAATTGAATTTAGAAGATTTAAAAGGCTAAAATATTTTCTAAGGTTATAAATTTAAAAAAAAATTCTAAGCCCAAGCTGCCTTTATGTTTTCATGGCATTGGTAGACCACTTTAATTTTGAAATACTCTCAATAATGTAATGTAAAACTTGCTGTCCCTCATAAAAAACACATAAATTTCTTATATTGCTAAATTCTTCCAAAGGATAACAACACAAAATCACCAGAATCAGAATCACAGAATCTTTAAGGTTGGAAATTTATTTTTTTTGTTTTACAAAATAAGCATAAAAAGGCATAAGACTTGTGTTCCTTAGAATTTTTGGAAAGACATTAGCAACAAAAGTATTCGTGAAAGAGGATTCCTGTGTATGCAATAGTTTTCAGGCTCAGATTTTCATTTATTTATGTGTTTACATGAAATTAGTATTTAGCCACAGTGATTTTGCTCAGTTAGCTCGGAAATATCAATTTTTTAATTCTAGCAGGAAGAGGTTGCTAGATTGCAGTCTTTCATAATTTTCACTAAGAAGCTTGTTGTGTTTTACTACCCTAGAATCAGAAAATCATAGAACCACAGAATTGTAAATCATAAAATTTTTTAGGTTAGAAAAAATCTCTGAGATCATTGAGTTTGACCTTTGGCCAACCACTATCATGCCACTTAGACCCTGGCATTAAGTGCCATGTCTGTTCAATTCTTGAGCACTTTCACACCTCTGACTCCACCACCGTCCTGTTCAAAATCCAAAGTTCTGATGTCATGGATTTTTCTTTGGTGTATTTTTTTGTTTGTTTGTTTGTTTGTTTTTTATTATTCTGGTGGCAAAATCTTCAAAAGACTCACTCCTCTTTAACTGGAAATTGAATTATCTATTTTGGTAAAATTTTTCTTTTTTAAATCATAGGAGAAATGCGGTGTGATGTTCAGGCTGCCTTCAGAAACATAGCTGGAAAGATATTTTAAATAGTCTGGATGTGATAAAAGAGGTAATAGTGTTGATCAAAGCACACATAAGTGGTTACCTTTGCCTCTTCTTGAACTACAGAATACATAATTTTATCTGTTACTGCTTTTTTAAATGAATCTCTTCCATGAAAAGGAAACCAAATAAACACTTGGTTTTGTGTCCTTACATCCATTTATCTTCATAAATGGAAGTACAAAATACAGAAAGAGGATAAAAAAATAGGAACAGCTATGATCTGGCTAAAATAGTTTTGTGTGCAGTAGAGACATACATGGATTTCTGCAGAATACTGATTGCAGATTCTTTCTGGAAGCCCTGTCTTCCCTAGTGTTTTTGGAAATGTTGATCAGGACAAATTGTACCTGAAAACTTCAGGACATTTTCTAAATTAAAACTGGAAAACATCATCAGAAAATTTGTATAGCCCAGACTATGAGAAAACAAGGATCTACAAAGACATAGATTAACATTGGCCTGACTGTATTGCAAAATTAATTTATTCAGGTTTTATTCTTTTATGTATGAATATCATAGGTTAATTATTAAAGAATGTAAAGTGAATCATCAAAATCCTAATCTTCCAAAATTCTCTGTTGGAAAATCCAAACAAGGAAAAAATATAGCTTATATTACATTAAATATAATTTTGGAATATAATTTTTGCAGGTCAGTATTAAATTTTTGTAGGGTTGCATCCAGATTCTTTTGCCATTACTACTTCCAACACACTGACTCCATGATTATTTTGTTTGAACTCAGATTTTTTTTTCCCTGAAAAAAACCCACAGATTATTGGCACTGGATTTGATATATTCTGTTACACCAGTTTGGAACTATCTGGATCAGGGGACAGAAGAAACTGGGAATTCTCTTGTGGATAATGCTTTTACTAAGGTTTAACTATCTTTTTCATTATTAAATAAGACTGGAGCTCTTCTGGTCTCTTCTGGTCTTTCAGAACTATTTGGAAACTCCTACAAAAACCAGAATTATTTCTGAATATTGAAAGAAATTTGTTATTTCCTCACTTCTAGTCAATTACAGGTTTGCACTTGTCCTGTGATCTTCTAACAAGGATAAAGCAATTCCATTATTTTAATAACTCATGGGCATTCAAAAGACATTGTGCAGCTATACACACCTTGTTGTGAATTTGTAGGTATAATCACAGATTCACGGAATTGTAGAATCATATAATAGATTTAATAAAAAGAGACCTTAGAAGATTGTCTGGTCATCTCCCTGTTGCTACAGACATGGATGTCATTCACCATATGAGGATGCTCAAAGCCCCATTCAACCTAACCTTGAATTCTTCAATGAAGTTGTACAGCTTTTTCATTCATCAATACACTTTGCTCTCAATCCCTTCTTCCCCCAACCTATTTTGGTGTTGGGGATTGCTCTGACTCATCTACAGAGCCTTGCACTTGGCACCTTATGCTTGGTGAGGTTTTATGGGACCACTCCTCAAGACTGTCAAGGTTCCTCTGCATGTCATCTCCTCCCTCTCATCTATCAAACTTTGATGTACTGAGTAATAAAGCTATTTTTAAAAATTGCTTTTGTACACTGAGAATGAAGAATTTTGAATTTGCAATAGTACAGAATATTATCTGAAAATGCAGTCGTCACTTAGTAGCATATTTTTTAAGGACTTCCAAAATCACAATTACCATATCTAGCAAGATATCTTTTTCCAAATAAGATAGCACTTGACTGGTGAAGTTAATATTCAAGTATACAGCTATTTAAAAGACAGGGAGGTGGACAGGTCAAGGAGGCTCTGTTCTTCGTGAGTCCGTAGTTTTAGTGGCTCAAGTTTTCCATTGCTGTTTTCTCCAATCAATCATCACCGATTTACTACAGCAAAACAAAGCACAAAATAAAATACACCTATCTGCTTTATGATGACAAGAGCACTCAAAAATACTGCAGTGATTGAGGACATCACTTTCTATAGTACCATGAGGTCAGCTTGGTTACATTTAAAACGTTGATGTCACCAAGATATTTTGTATCCTTACACCAACAAAACAAAAATCTAGTAGAAATATTTGCAGAAGTGATGATTTCATACACACCTGTGTGATAACCTGTTATGCTTAAGCTCAGTAGAGACAGAAGTAGAGTTGCCTATTTTGAATGTAAAATTTTCCTGATGCTGCCTGTCTCTTGTTATTTTCTCTCTAAATTACCCTACAGTGATAAATCTGGCTGT
>JANRMJ010000079.1:29695186-29705267 GCA_025584955.1 Alethe diademata | reverse complement strand
CTTTTCAACAGTGCAGCCATCCCTGATTTATGCATTATGAAAAAAAAAATAAAAAGAAAAAGGACAAATGTTTTATTAGATAGCATAATCAGAGGCTCTCTGTAAATAAATAATAGTAAATAAAGTAGTGTTTGCAGGTATGTGGATATGCATGTGCATATATGCCAATCCACATACCTGAACAAAAAAAAAAAAAAAGTCTTTTGTAGCATTCTAAGTAACTCTGCTTTTCCTGAGTTTAAAGATTCTGCAGTTGACATTTGTATCAAAGGGTTAAGGTCTTTGTTGTCAGAAGGATGGATGACTTCATTATGACTGCAGTGCATGACTGAGAAAACAGAAAGGTTGAGATGGGAGCAGTCACAGAGTTGCTGAGCTAAGAGGCTAAGTGCTGCTTGGGACAGCTGATTTGTCATTGATAGCTAATATATCACAGCAAGCAGGAAACATGCTTGTTTTCTGGAGAAACCTGGTAAAAAAGGCAGGTGTTAGCAAAGTAAATCCAGTTGTTAATATGCAGTGATAAATTGTTGCAATTACTGCATGATCCATGAGAATTGATGTATTTGTTTGGTTATAATGACTTGTTCACTCAGGAATACTATCTAAGATGTTCCAGGCTATGGCAGTGGGTTGGACTCGATAGCCATTAAAGGCTGTTTCCTACCTGAAAGGATTATATGATCCAATGAGTACAATTTTATATCTTGTACATAATAATTAAATGTTAATTCTATCTATATTAAATTAAGTAACACAAACAATTTTATTCTCTTTGTTTACATTAAAGTAAGCTTTTGGCAAACGACATTAGATTTCATTGTTTATGGTCTGCAGGGCAGGCATTTCTCACTAGGAGGCGTTATTTACTAAAAAAGATCTTATCCTTGTTGATGATGTGATATAATTTAAGAATACAAATTAAAGCATTTAAAAGTATAGATTCAATTTTGTCTGTAAAACTACTACACTATGGACATATGAAATTTCAGTCAGTTTCTTTTTTGTTATGTATTTTTGTCTTTGCAACCATTAACTCTAATTTTATTTCACTAGGCTATCTTTGCCTGCATCATACATCTCTTCAAATTGGCCCAAAATCCTCACTGTATCTCCTCTATTCTCTGCAATCTCATGCAAAGCAGATGTAAAACATTGCCATTTTGATTTGGTGGAAAATCATTCTTAGTAGGTGTAAAAGAGTACAGTGAAATGGAAAATTAGGTTATGATAACAGTTCTGATCTTCTTTAAATTGAACTCAGTTCCTAAGTGTTTTCTTCTGGATAGTGACAGGACTTGCAGTTGTTTTTCTGTAACTGGAAACCTCAGTTAATGCTATGGAGAATATAAATACTAGACTAAAATGTAGATTCTTTCTTCATAAATTCTAAGGTTTTGGTTTTTCATTAGTGGTATTAGACAACCACAGATGACGTAGGGACAATCTCCTGTCTAAGTTAATGTATCCTTCATAGCATCTGTTTTTAAACTGATTGAACAGTAAACCACTGTTTCTATGGATACACTGATTTTTTTTTTTTTACTTAAGAAGTATAATGTACTATATTGCTTAATATAGTAATATTGCCTTGAAAACGTCACCATTTTCACAATTAAAACCATAAAAATTGAACATCTTCCATCATGTGTGTGTCTGTGTATGGGCCATCAATATCTTTCTTTTTTTTTAACAGGAAGAAAAGATTTTCACAGGAGGTATTACTAGTACTGTGGTAGTACCAAAAGGTCCATACAATGATCTGTCTGGAATCAGAATTCAGCTAATTTTTAATTTGACAGTTTTCAATGTGTTTTTTAATAGGAGCTTGTATGGTAACAAAGATAAGAACATTTCTATGAATGCTGAAAAATATATGCAAAAAATGCATAAAATAGAATAATAGAATAATTTAGGTCGATGATGACCTCTGAAAGTCATCCAGGCCAAAGCATCTCTGTTAGACTGGATTGCCCATGCCTAGTCTGGTAAGGTTCTAGTATCTCCAGGTACAGATTTCTCATAACCTCTCTGGGGAGCCTTACCACCTTCACCATGAAAAAGTGTATATAACTTTAATCAAAATTGGTTTATTTCAGCATGTAGTTTTTGCCTGATATCCTCTAACTGTAAACGTCTGAGAAAAGTCTGCCTCTATATTTCTTTTCTATCAAGTATCAGTAGATGTCAATACGACCCCCCCAAAGCCATCTCTTCCCAGGCTGAACAGACTGAGCTCCTTCAGCCTCTTCTTGAACAATTGTCATTCCAGCTCCCAGCCACTTTGGTGGTCTATATGCAACTCACACCAGCATATCAGTGTCTGTGCCATGCAGGAGAGTCCCAGAGAACTGGGCATTGCATCCCATGGGTCTCAAGCATGGAAGCAGGATCTGTCTCTGGACCTTCTGGTTTCACTCTGCTTGCGTAGCTCAGGACTTGGGAGGCTCCACTGCTGTCTGGGGGACTCTGCTGCCTCGTTGACACCTGTGACCCCCAGTGTCTGCAGAGGTGCTGCTACTAACCATCACTGCCCAGGCTCTATGGCTGCTTGGGACTGTGCATTGCATTTTGAATCTTCAAACAAAACTTTACCTTTCAGCCGGAGCAGAAGGAAGTTTGAATTTTTAAATTTATTTTGGTTCTTGCATGCAGCACTTGTGTGGAAAAAAACCCACCAGTTTTGTGCTGGTAATCCATAAGACTGTCAGCGAATGAACAACTGAGCTACTAAAGTGGGCAGATATTTAGAATATACATGAAATACAAACTTCAGTATTTTCTAAAATAAAAGTAACAAAAACAATACAGACAATTCAAAAGAATTAGCAACTAAGGTATACTTTGGAATTTCATATTCATTAATTGGACATTGTAATGGAAGGACAGAATATGTTTTCCACTTTAAAGCACAATCTGAGAACAAGGAATAAAGAGCTAGATGTTGTATTGGAATCTAAGCAGCAGCAGATTCCAAATGCATTGGATAAAAATTCAGAATTCTGATAAGGCTCATATAGAATTGTGTTTCTTGTGAGTTTTGTGTCTACCTATTTAATTAATACTGCATTTGGAGCATGGACAATTAAAAGTTTTTTTCAACCCCCAGAAAAGCATGTCCTAGTATAAAAGGGTAATTTTAAGAATGAAGAGGCCCCTCAAATGTCCCTCATTTGGAAAATGTGACTTTTCAGCTCCTGTCAGGCATTCCTATAAAAACTATTTGTTGACTATTGATCTGTAAACTGCTGAGAAAATCACTTATTTACATGAGAAATGTTCTGCTTTATCTCCAGAGTACTTAAAACACAATCTTTTTCTCTCTTTGTGGTTTAATAAAACAGATGTGTCTATTCATAATAAATTATCAGAGACACATGCACTGGTTTCCTGATTGTAAGTTGATTTGGTGTCAGTCCACAGACCAGAGACATATGCATGGCAGCATTCATGTAAGTTGATTTCACCTTGTGATACACAGTCACTAGACTGTACCTTGATTTTTCAGGGAACTTGAAAGCAAAACCAGGTTTTTACAAGCAAATAATTTATGTCCTCTTGTAAATAGTTGTTTCAATTGTAAGAGCTACTTTTATTTCACACATTCCTTTCCCTGAAAAACAATCACAGATGTGATCACAACTGTTTTGTAAGATAGAATTTTTGGTTATCACTTACTGCCTACTGCCACTTGAAATGCTTTCTTCACTGTAGGAACTGAGTGGGCCTATAGGATCTATGTCAATTGACAAATTGTCTGAATAATACCATGCTGGCTGAGCTAATTTTCATCTTCCTGATTTCCAAATTTATCCCCTATAAATTTTTGTTTTGTGTTGACATTTAGTTTATAGAGTAAGATAACATTACTTTTGGTCATTGACTAAGTAGTAAATTCTGTGAAAGTTGAAAATGCAATTGCAAGCCACTGCACTCAAATGTTATTAAGTGCTGCTCTCAAAAAGTACATTTTTTCCCTATTTTTCTCCACATATAAGGCAGCTCTCTATCATTTTAGATCCTCATGCACTCAGGCTATTATCTGAGAAAAACATGTTGTGCAGATTTACTGCATGGAATATGCTTGTCTTCTTAAGTAATCAATCAGCCTTACCTACACAAGTTCAGGAGTTCTTTTGCAGTTCTAAATATTCTACAGCCGCATATAGATAGAGAATCTGTATCATGGAATAATCAAATCATTTGGGTTGGAAGGGATTTTTAAAGATCATTTAGTACCAACCCCATGCAACCTGCTTATGAGTACTTCTAGGGATGGGGCACCCAGCCTCTCTGGGTCTCCTATTCCACTGTCTCATCACACTCAATAAAGAATTCCTTCCTTGTGTGCAATCTAAACCTGTGGTCTGTCAGTATAAAACTGTTGCCCCTTGTTCTGTCACTACATACCCTGGTAAAAAGTCTTTCTCCACCTTTCTTAAAACCTCCTTTATCTATTCATATGATTTTAGCTAAAGTAATAATAATTTAAAAAAAAAAAAAAAAGGAGTTGCAAAAATACTCCTTGTTGCCTAGCCCCTGCAAAATTACATATGCCTGTACCAAACCAGTTTCTGTCATACCAGAAACTTTACTTCGGAGGAGTCTTTTTTTTTTTTTCTTTTAAGTCTAATTCAGCCCTTATTTATCCAACTCTTTTCCCTTTAACATATGAATTCATAGCTGTGGTGAGGGACCGAGGACTGTGTCAGAGCTCTGTGAGCACCTATGCACATCTTTGTTGTGTGCAAGTGCACTCTAGTGCCTGCATCATAGCTGGATCCTTAAGGTTTGTTATTTATTGAAAACAAGATATAAATGCTTTTTTTACCCGTCTTTTTTACCCCCTCTGAATAACAGTGCCCTCCCATGGCAAAACAATAAGCTTTCTTACTTCACCAGTCACATTGCTGTGTTTTTTCAGAAGCAAATTCAGAGATAATCCTTCCTGCAATATTTTCACTGTTAAAGATGGACATGAATAATCTGAAGCATAGCCATTCTTAATGGTGGTTGTAACAGTAAGCCATGCTGTATTCATTAAAATTAATTGTCCAGTGCTCTCCGAGCTACATAAGGTTCTGAAGACCAGAGTAAGGCAAAATGTCCACAACTACAGCTTTAGCTGCGTGGATTTCAGTATGGGATGATTTTCCAGGGCTGCAGATAGTATGGCATAGGAATGTGGAAAATAGATATTTGAAAGTGGGCAAATGGTCTTGTCACATATTAATAAAGATGCTTCCCCAAACACTTTCAAAATCAGAACAAGATGGTTCACTTTAACCGTATTAAATTTTCAAGAGGCCTTTTGAACCCTCATACTGCTTTTTATCCTATAATACTGGAGTCAAAGCAGAAAACACCAAAGACAAGAATCCTGCACAGTTCCTAGAAGTAGATAAAATGAAGAACGTTGCAGTTAAAGGTTAATTATTTGAAAAGTGTGATGCCAGTCAACCCTCACCACCTTGCCACCCAAATGAACCTCTCCAATAAGCTGTGTTGACTTTTCCTAACCTGAATCACCTCTTCTTTATAGCATAGTCTTGTAGAATTCTGGGCAGTAGAGTTGCCTACACAAGTCTGTATGCTTCTGAGACAGGAGTACAGTGCTACCTAAGGCTTATTCAAATGAATAAAGATGACTTTTCTTACTTTTTTTTTAATTTTAGGTTTTGTTATTTGTTGGTGTTGTTTGTTTTCTTTTTCTCCTTAATCTTAGTATCAGTAACACTTCATTAATCACTTGAATTTCTAATATCTGATGAGAGCTAAAATTAGAATTTATGAAATTTGTGCCATTTTAGTGTTATAAATACACAATGCCTGTTTTGAAAAACTTAGATATTTTGGATATTGCACATGTCTTTATGCTACACAATTTACTTTCATTAGTAAAAGAGGTAATTATGTAAATGTTTGTTCAAAGAGATTTAAACAACCATGTAGTCATTTTCCTTCACTTTCAACTTCACGCACTGCTTTTATTTTCATCATTTATTTTACTCCAAGAAAACATTTTTCATACTGGTATAAGGTGATATCTTGTTGCTTGCCCTTCCCTTTCTGTTTTAGTAGAATAGATCTGTATTGCTTAGCTTAGCTGTATTGTTTATTCCGCATTAAAAAAAAAAATGTATTGAAGCACAGGTTTCCATGGTTTCTGAATTTCTTTTTTTCTTCATTTGTAATGGTAAACTATTCCATTCTGGAGAAATGAGACATTGCACAATGTTATCTCCAACAATCCCAAAGAAGATGAAATTAAGTTCACAAAGCAGTTAACTTTTTTGCAGCAATGCAGTCAAGCTCAGCTGCGTAGCCTAAACTACGAAGTATGTATGTGGCAAGTCAGCATGCCACATTTCCAATAACTGAGGTCATAAGCATGCTTTCAAACTGTCCTTTAATTTGCAACTGCTGCTAAAATAGTTTAATTATTAACTAATGGATATAGGAAAGTAGCCAGTCTGTATTGCTTGCTGATTCTTAGTGTACTTTGAATCTATATCAATTATAATGTAAAAATCATACAATCCCAGAACTGTTTAGGTTGAGAAAGATTCAAGGTGTTGAGTCCAGCAGTAAATCAAACTCTGTCAAGTCCAAAAAAAAGCCTAACAGTCAAAAACCCCAGGTATTAAACTGTTACTTTGCCCAGAGACTTCACTAAGTAGTGTTAAGTAAAGAAAAACTATGCATAGCAGGTTCCAAATTATAGATCTTTTTGGCATCCCCTTTCCTTTCTGAATGGGTTCATATCTCAAGCTCTGATCCTATAACCCCTTCCTTGCTCTGGTCTTACGGAGAGAAGGCTCTGGTGGGTTGTCAGTATCTTTTCACTGGCAACATAGATTATAAAGATCCTGCTTCTCTCTCCCATTAAACATCTCCTCAATTTGAATTAATCAAGTGAACACTGTGCTCTGACTCAATTTTCATAGTGGCTTTGTTCATGGTTGTGACTATAACCAGAAAGGTCCTGCTCTGCCATGAGATTTTTCTAAGGAGACTGCATCAATCCTTAGCTTCTCTGCCTCTGGCTTCTAATGAATAAAAATGTACATTAATATCTTTGTAATCAGTCTTTCTTAAAGCTATCAGATTTTAGCTGATAGCAAGTGATCTTTAATTTTGGTATTAGAAATTACTCATCTTCAAATTAATGATTTTTCCATTATGGTGTTAGTCAGAATACTCCTTGTGAATTAAGGTTATTCAGAACAAGAAATCTGGTTTTTCATTCATTATCATTACATTAGGACAGCAATTTTCTATTGCAAATATAAATAAATATTGACCTCTGGTGTTGCAAAAAGAGAAAGTCAGTGCACATTTGAGTGGGACAAATATATTTTTAATAAAAGATGAAATATATATATATGCACTTTGTGTTTATTTTCCTGATGAAACTGCTAGATACAAAATTAATAAACAAAATAATTACAAAAATAATTATTCTGGCTCTTCTTTTTTCTATTTTTTGTTTTTTGTTTTTTTTTTGTTTGTTTGTTTTTTTTGTTGCTGTCTTTTTGAGTTTTGGTTGTTTGGTTGGGTTTTGGTGTTTTGGGTTTTTTTTTCTGTGTTTGTTTGTTTGTTTGTTTCATTTTGTTTGTTTCTTAAGAGTTTACTGTGCAGGTTTTCCAGAAAAATTAAAAATAACTTTTAAGTATTGTTTTATTTGGGTGAATAAATAATGGTCAGAGTAAAATATTTTGTCAGCAAAATAGGAAACTTTAATGAAAGTATATTTTGAAAAGAAATAGTGGAGGGTAATTTTATGGTGGTGTTCAGAATGAAAAATTATGTTGTTTCCCGGCTTTTTTATATTTCTTATGTTGTGCAACTGGTTCAGTTTGCTTGGTTGTTTTTCTTTTCGTTTTTTTTTAAATTGAATTGTTGAGTTTGCAGCAGAGCAAAAAAGTATCTTCAATATTCTTCAATTCTTCATTCCCCCTTTTTTTGCTCTGTGTGGCTTTTAAAAATGATGATTTGATTTTATTTTACTTTAAGGAAGCCTGCTTATGGTTGTGAAAGTATTGATTTCCAGTAATGTTTGATTGCCATGTATGCACACCCTTCATTATAAAATTTCAAATTTTCTCTTATTGCCTTTTGCAATTTTAATTTTCAATAATGTGCAACCCCCATTAATATAATTGTGCTCTCCTAATATTTAATTCTTTCCTAAGACATAAAGAGAATAGATCTAAGATACCGGAGCTAGAATAGAGTTAAGATGTGAAGTTACCTTCTTAGTAGTCAGTGGAGATTCCACCCTTACGAGATAGAATGAACCCTAACATCATAAAATATGCTTTAATGTACTTGACCAAATGTAGGACAGAAAGTAGAATTAGCAGTGATTTTGGGAGTGTAAGAAGAATTGAATTGGAGTGCAGGGGCAGTCTGCTGTTCCTGCTTTTATCAGGAGAGAAAGAAGGGGAAGGAGAAAAAAGGGAAAGCCTCAGGCTGTATTAATTTCTTGAGCAATTCCTGCGCTTCTCTACTTCCCGAGGTCTTTCAGAACACCAAACAACCTTTCCCCTGGATATGGTGTTCGGAATCAAGTTCATCCTCACAGATCCATGCATAACTGTGCTCTGGTTTACCAGTCTTCTTGAAATGGAGCTTACTTCCTGACATGCTTCTAAACAAAATGGGTAAATTCAAAATAAGAAACAACGAGTGTCAGAAGGTTATAATTTCAGTTCTGAACCTCTATTTTAATGCATTGTATTTTCTGAAAGAATAGCAAGTTGTTTTTTTCTCCTTCACCATTGGCAGGAAACAAAATTTTCCCCAGTGTTCAGTTTGGGGAACTGATTCTATTTAATGTGTTTATCAATGATAAATGGGGAATGCAATTGTATGCTACCTCAGTCGGTCCGCAGATGATTCCAAGCTAGGTGGGAGTTTGTCTTCTGGGGGTAGGAAGGTTTCCAAGAGAGATCCTGAGAGGCTGGATCAAGGGGCAAAGGCCAGTGGAATGAAGTCCAGCTATACAAAGGGCTGGGTCCTGCACTTGGGCTATAACAACTCCAGGCATTGCTACAGGTTGTGGAAAGACTGGCTGGAAAGCTGCCCAGCCAAAAAAGGACCTGGGAATGCTGGTCAACAGTGGCTGAACATGAGCCAGCAGCAAGAAGCCAATTGGCATCCTGGCCTGTATCAGCAGTACTGTGGCCAGCAGCACTAGGACAGGGATTGTCCTCCTGTACCCATCACTGGTGAGGGCACACCTCAAATCTTGTGTCCAGTTTTGGGTCCTTCACTACACGAAAGGCCTGAAAATGCTGGAGTGAGTCCAGAGACGGGTATCAAAGCTGATGAAGGGTTTGGAACACAAGTTCCGTGGCGAGCTGGGGTTGATTAGCCTGGAGAAAAAAGGCTCAGGTTGAACCTCCTACAGCTACCTACAAGCAATAAGACAAGAGGACATAACCTCAAGTTGCACCAGGGGAGGTTTAGATTGCATATAATGAAAAATTTCTTCACTGAAATGGTTATCAAGCATTGGAACAAACTACCCAGTGCAGTAGTTAAGTCAGGATCCCTGTAATTTAAAAAATGTGTAGATGGGACATATCAGATTAGGGACATGGTTTAGTGCTTGATTAGATTTCTGGTTGGATATGTTGGTTTTAAGGGTCTTTTCCAATCTAAAGGATTATATGAATCTATGACGGTAAAATATATTTTTGTTCTGAGAAAATTTGATTTGAGGTGTTTTGCAGTTACTCTGTAAAAGAGAAGCTTAAACCATTCTTTGATTTGATTTTAATTCTTTCTGTGGAATCTATTTCTAAATATGTAGGGAGAGTTTATGATCTCTCCTTATATTGAACAGGTTATGTAAATGCATTGAAAGGAAGTTGGAAGCACAAATCACAGATGTCGATTTGATAGAAAGTTTGTAACCAGAAAAATCTACAGCTCCCAAATCCCAATGTGTTAATTACAAGGCGACATCTGGTATACAAATTTATGCCGAGCTAAGAAATGTTCAGACTAAAATAGAGTATGCTTAAGGGGGATTAGTGTCTAAAACCTACATTCATCATCGCGAAACTTAAAA
>JANRMJ010000079.1:29676397-29686714 GCA_025584955.1 Alethe diademata | reverse complement strand
CTAACGGAGCTGGTAGAAGCTGGCGGTGATACAGAGTGACAACATTGATACATAGCAAGGGAGAAGGGGAAGAAGACACCCAAGGATCTATCTGAGAAGGGTCCTGAACAAATCCACTCAGATAATATTAATACATAGCACATTGCACAATGTCTTATTGTCCTAAATATTAAAACCACTAAACAATAAAAGAGGAACCAAGTTAGAAATGTCATGAAAGAAATAAATTAAAATATCAATGAGCAAGTTAACTCATTGTTTTCCTCAGTTGGGAGAGGCTGTTGTAATGGGTAAGAGGAACGTTGCTCATGGGTTTGCTGAAAAATAAGAACGGTTACATAATGAGGCTTTCTTCTTTTTCTTTTTGAAAACAACTTTTTTTCCAACCTTACTATGTGCTCTGATCTTTAAAAAACAGGTTTAAAACCTTTAAGCTTAGAGCATTTCTACTGTTCTTTGAACTAGTAATGTTTTTTTCCCACTAAAGTCATTTGGTTCAACTTTGAAGACAGTGCATATTTCTTGATTGGGTTGTCCTGTCCCTGAAGTAGTCATTTGCCTCTTACTTACAACAAATACATAAGACAGACATGAATTCAAGGTCTAGGGAATGTTGCAGATAAATAGGAATTGCTTCACTAAAAATATCTAAAGAAAGATCACTTTGGTTTCATTTTATTTTAGTAATTGTCCTCTTGGAAATTTAAAATTTTCTGGAAGATACTTGTTTCTTGGATCTAGAAAAGGCATGGCATTCATATTTCATATCAAGTCAACCAAATAAGAACCCAGACTCTTCTTTCTTCACTGTCTTACACATCTTCCATTCATTTTATTAGTGGTTTTCTTTAAAAATTCATTTTTTTTTCTTTTTCCTTAGCATCCTATACCTTATCTGCTAAGGGCTGTGAGGTTTTAGTATGACCAAAGTATCTCCTGACTTTAAAAATCAGTGAAGACAATATCCAGTAAAATTATCTGGGAAAGTGCAAAAGGAAAAGCCAAGACTTTGGTATCACTTCTTAAGAATATCCACTGACCTTCTCACTATCTGCAAGTCAGTTTCATCACCTAACAGGTGACTTTGTAAGAGCACTTATTTTTTTTGATAAAATCAGAATGTTTTGGGCTGGAAAGACCTTGAAGATTATCAGATTCCAACCATCTCCTATGGGCAGGGACACCTTCCACTAGATCAGGTTGTTCAAAGTTCCATTACTTGACTCTGGACATTTCCAGGTTGTGGGCCATCCATTACTTTTCTGAACAATACCTTCAGGTGCCTCACCACCCTCACAGTAAATAATTTCTTTGTAATATATGATTTAAACATACTCTCTCTCAGTTTGAAGCCTTTTCCCCTTGTCATGTTACTACACACCCTTTCCTCAAGTAACAAGTTCCTCGCCAGCTTTTTTGTAGGGCCCCTTAGATACTAAAATGCCGCACGTTCACCCTGAAGCCTTCTCTTCTCCAGGCTGAGCAGCCCAAATGCTCTCAGCCTTTTCACATAGGAGACGTGAATAAGAGGACTCCTTACCACTGGCCCTTGAATTGTAGAGGTGTTTGTTGTGCACCAGAGCTTGTAGCTGCATTGATATAGCCTCATCTGTTATAACAAAAATGTGCATATTCCTTGAAAATGAACATATTCTTCACCCAAGCTGGCAGGGCTTGGCTACGCAGCTACATTCCAAGATCCTTGGTAATTTAAGGCATCCTCCTGGGAGTTTCAGTAGGTTTCTAGATTCTTCATCTGGTAGATCCTCCTCTGAAGTACATGCCTCTAGCTTTTGGAATGTATAAAACAGTTCTTTTCTTACTAGATAGGGTTTATCTTAGTTTTCACGGTTACATGTAACTTCTAACCTGCAGAGCCTCCCTCTCTGCTGGATGGTCTTATTTTTGATGTCCTGCTCTACATATTTTTTTCTTGTTAAAAAGCCATCCACCATATTGTGTATCTTTGCCTCTATTCTCTGTACTTTTCTGAGACCAATTGCACTCATTTTGAAAAGGCTAAGATGGAAATTGAACATTAATTCAGAATGGTGAATAGCATAACATTTTAAAGTTGTATATTTTGTTCAGTGTTCCTTCCCTCATAATTCTTCCTGTTCAGTCTGCACTCTTGATGACTACAGGGCAATGAGCTTATAAATTTGCTGAAATTTTAGGGTGGTATTAATTGGTTTCTTGCTTCTTTGTTTCCACCACATGTGCCGTTTTACATTTACGTATGTTGTATTTAATTTCTTGGCTTTTATTTGCTTAAGTGTCTTCTACAACTCATGTCTCAAATTTAGTGTATTGTCATCAAATATCATCATTGGACAATTCACCCTGTTTTGTGACTCATTTGTGAAACTGTTAAACTGAACAGTATCAATACAGTCATCAATGGCAACAGTTTAAAGTTATAATTTATAATTTATACTTGTATAACAGGAACAAACAGGGTATGCCCAGCCAGAAAGGGTTAAGGAAAGGCAGGCCCTGCTTGACCAACCTGATCTCCTTTTATGACCAGGTGACTTGCCTAGTGGATGAAGGGAAGGCTGTGGATGTTGTCTTCAATAAATGTTGACTTCAATAAAGCCTTTTACACTTTATCTCCCACAATATTCTCCTGGAGAAGCTGGCTTGGACATCTGCACTGTTTCCTGGGTTAAAAACTGGCTGGATGGCAAGGCCTAGATAGTGATGGGGAATGGAGGTACATCCAGCTGTTGGCTGGTCAGTAGCACAGTGTCCTAGGGCTCAGTATTGGAGCCAGTCATGTTTAATATTTTGATCAAGGATTTGGACAAGGGGATCAAGTGCACCTTCAGTAAGCAGATGACACCAAGTTTGTCAGGAATGTTGACCTGCTGATGGGTAGAAAGAGATCCTGGGAGGCTGGAGTGATGTAGTGAGGCCAGTGGTGTGAGGCTCAACCAGGCCAAGTGCCAACTGCTGCAATTGTGTCACAACAGCCCCAGGCAGTACTACAGATTAAAGGAAGAGTGCCTGGAAGCTGCAAGGAAAACAGCCTAGGGGATACTGTTTGACGGTGGTAGTTGGCCCAAGTTGCCAAGAAGGCCAACGGCATCCTGGCCTGTATCAGCAAAAGTGTGGCCAGCAGGACCAGGGCAGGAATTTTCCCCCTCTACTCAGCATTGAGGCCACAACTCCAATCCTGAGTTCAGTTTGGGTGCCTTAATAGAAGAAAGACCTGAAAGTGCTGGAGCAACTCCAGAGAAGGGCAACAAAGCTGGTGAAGCATCTGGAACAGAACTGCCACAAGAAATGGCTGAGGGAGCTGGCATTGTTTAGCCTGGAGGAGTTTCAGGGGAGAGCACACTTTCTTGAAAGGAGGACGGGAGGGAAAGCCAGGTGGGGGTCAGTTCATTTTTCTGTCAACTGGCAGCAGGAGAAGAGGAAATGGCCTCAAAGGGAGGTTCAAGTTGGACGTTAGGGAGAAATTTTTCACTAGAAGAATTGATAAGCATTGGAATGGGCTGCTGAGGAAGGTGATGGAGTCACCATCCCCCGTATTTAAAACAACTGAACATGGTACTTAGTTTGGCATGGTGTTGTTTGGTCAAAGGTTGGACATAATGATCTTGGAGGTACTTTCCAACCTTAATGATTCCATGATTATGATTCCTGTCTCCTGTTCCTTAACTGGTTATTTATTTACATAAGGGTCTTCTGTCTTTTTATGACAACTTGCTTTCTCCAAAACTTGTTAGTTAAAGACCATTTTAAATAATTCTTGGAAACCTAAACATATTTTATTGAATGGATCTCTCTCTGATATATGTGTTTATCGAGTCTTTCAGAGAAATCTACTAAATTTATGGGATATATATTTTCTTTACAATAGCTATCTTGTCCTTTTTTCATTTTATCACATATAACTCCAATAGGGTGGTTAAAACTGCCACTTTCAGTAAAACTGGACCTGTTCCTTTATTATTTTTCAGTCTTTTGAGAATACATTTATAGCTGTTATTTATGTTGTTTTCTACAGGGATATCTGACCTGTTGTTTCATTTTAACTGCTCCAAAGGTATTTATTTTATACCTAGTGGTAAATTGGGTATCAGATAACAATTAGAAATTCCTCTTCTTTGTGCAATCAGAAAATCTCTTCAATAGATTGCATAATTTTACACTTAAAGTGTTTTAAACAAGAGAGAACATACTGCCTTTATTATTTTAAGCATAACTGCTTGCAGACTGATGTATACAATATCTCTTTGATTTTTTTTTTTTATGGAGGAATTGCACAGTTTCATAATGATTAATGCTCTTATGCTAAATGTGACTTATCCAAAGCTACAATTGTTTGCTGTATGGCTTTTGCTTTGTTTTGGTTTGGTTTTGAGAAACAAATCCAGGAAACTCTTCCTTATTCTGTCTGAAACATGCTCTTCAGAACTGTGTTGTATTTTTCATTACTTTCATTATTTCATTTTCATTATTTTTCAATATACAGATGTTTCGCACTCAAAAAATGAAGTCATCAAACTAGCTTTCTCATCAGCAAGGTGTAAAAGTGTAAGTAAGATAATAGAAGACTGACAGTTATTTAAAAATAAAGTGCTCATACATAGACTCTCAGTCTCTTATTTTGCAAAATACTTTTTCATTACTGTAAGTTATTATTTGATTCATAACAATAGTTAATGCTAGCAATACTAGGAATTATTATAACTAACATAAAGAATATTCCCACAAAAAAATGCAACTGCACGGAGGCACGGATTGCAAGTCCCTCTTATTTTCCTAACATCATGCGAGAAGCCCCTTGCTGTCTCCTGATGAAACATTTTCAAATGCCCCAAAGCCAGACAGAATTGTTCAGGATTCATAGCAAGATACTAGTTGTGAAGCTAAATTCAATTTAAATCCAGAGTAACTTGCTTTTCCCTTAAAAAACCTGTCATACAACCATGTTGCTGATGGCTTTCTTCGCAAGATAGAACTCCCTGTGTTCCATTATTAGGGACTATGTATGAAAAATGAAAAAGTATAATAAAACTGTATGTTTGGCTCATTCTAACTGAGCAAAGAGAGCAGATTATATTGTCATAGTCTCACAAAACGTGATTACATGCCATTAAGGAGTCACTATTCAGAACTTTTTACTACAAATGAGTGTGGTTTATTTTTTGGATTTATAGTATCTTCATTGATCTAGTGGCTAAGATCTGTTTGTTATTTAATATAAGACTATTTTTTATATATCCTTTGACCTCTGTCTATCATCAGAAGTGATCCATCCAAAAATATCCTTGTTCCAGCAAATGCTTTTGCTGCTTTTGGGGAGCTACAGAAGAATCCTTGTGTAACAAGGAGTTTTATGGACCATTCCTAGGCTATCCTTAATTGGGAAGCTGAAGTGAGCTGTGGAGGGTCTATAGTGCGTTGCTGTGAACTGTTGGTTGGACTCCTGGGATTATGGCCACCTCTACTGAAGTTGGAAATACGAAAGAAACTGTCTGAGAGACGTGACAGAGTTAGTCCATTAGGAATTAATGAATTAAAAGATCAAAAGTACTCGATCCTTACAGATTTAAAGTACTTAAAGATAACTAAAACATTTTGGGCCTTAAAAAATTTAAGTCTAGTGTTTAATGGAGGAGTTATAGCACATTAAGTACTAGGGATATGTACTCCTAGTCCTTTCCCAATAATAAGCCTCAGTACAAAAGTCCTTCTCACAGATTTACCTCAGACATTCTGTTTCAGTGCTATGATTTAATTTTAAATGATCTCCATTTCTCTATATTCCTTTGCCATCTTTGTATCTGAAAAGCAATAACTTATATGACCAAAGTAGTTTTTGGTTTTGTTTGTTTGTTTTTGGTTTGTTTTGTTTCTGGCTAGCAGACCCATAGATGTAGTTTTTTTTCTTAGAAGTTCATTTATTTGAACAAAATTTTATTTTCTAAAAATAATATCTTTTACGGAATTTCCTCTTTTTTCATATTATAATATTGCATCCTTGAAGGAAATTAAATATTGTTGGGCTTTGTGTTTTTTGTTTTTGTTTTTTTTTAACAGTGTTTCTGACATCAGACAGTAAAGACCAGCAAATGGTATTAAAAATAAATTATCATCCTGCTTAGCAACACTAGTTTCTGTAGAACAAATGGTAAACCATGTGAAATAAGTCCATGAAAATGAAAAAGCTGTATTTCAAATATAATGTATAATTAAGATATCAACCAATAACTCTGACTACTACAAATTAATATGTATTGCATGTGATCTCAAGTATACTTTACAAATTTCATGGCTAGAGCAAGAGCAGATTAAAATCATTAACTACATCATGTTGCTTATAAAAAAACCAGAATCACAGTTATGGGAGAGGGTAACTCCTTAATTTCATATTTTTAATTGACTGCTTCTGTAGTTAATTAAAGCTTTAGTGTAGGTTTTGGTTACAGACTTAATAGAAATTATTTTAAGCAGCTATTAAATTGAGACTCTTTCATAAGAACATTTTTAGAGCTCATTCCAGTTAAAAGGTTGTATTGGAGCTGAACTTAATTTTACTATTTAATAAGTAAATTAGTATTAAATGTTTCACCATAATTTTTTAAAATTTCTATTCTCTTATTCATCCATATGACACTATCGATCGAAATAATTATCTTTCACCTCCTACTTATTGCACTATTTCATTCTAGATCACATTTTTTAAAGAAACAAATGTCATCTTAGTTGCAACCTATTTCTTCAAACTAACATAAAAATTGAAAGTCTCCATTGAAGATAGACCAAATACTTATTCCTTAGTGTTTTTTTAATAACATACAATTTAAAAGAAGTATAAAATACATAAAAGTAATCAAAAGTACCAATTAAAAAATGCCTGCAAAAATTTTTTAAAGGATGTGGCAGTCTTGAATATTATTCTTTAGGATTTTAATAGGTCATCAGTCTTTTTCTGAATGGTCTGGTAAAACTAAAACAGTTTTACCTCTAGTTATCACGTTTGTTTTTGAAGATTTCCTTGGAATAATGTGAGCAGAATAGAGGGGAAGAGTCATCTCCCTGAACCTGGTGGTTCATGCTTCTTTTGATGAAGCCCAATATGAACTTGGCTTCCTGGACTACAGGTACACAATGCCAGCTTGTGGCCAGCTTTTAATCCAGGAGAAGTCCAAAGTCCTTCTATGTCTGTCTGCTCTCAATGATTTCTTCCCGCAGTCTGTAGCCATATCTGGGATTTTCCTAACCCAGATGCAGCACCTTACACTTGGCCTTGTTGAGCTTCACGAGATGCTTGTGGGTCTACTTCAAGCTTGTCCATGACCCCTCTGAGTGGCATCTCTTCCTTCTGTTGTGTCTCATCCTGTCACTTGTTACCTGTGAGGAGAGACCAACCTTCAAGCAGTTGTAGATAAGGTCTCCCCTCAGCCCTCTTTTCTCCAGGCTAGCCCCAATTCCTTCCGCTGCTCCTTATGGGACTTCTGCTTGAAACTCTTCACCAGGTTCATTACCCTTCTCTGGACACACTCCAGCACCTCAATCTTTCTTGTAGAAGGAGCCCAAAACCAAACACAATATTTGAGATGAATATAGTTTCAGAAATTTAATACCTTTAATGAAATTTTCATGATTTATTGTTTTTGAAATAGGACTCTTCTGGAAACAAATATTTTCACTTTAAGAAGAAATGCTAGTTATTTCTCATGTTTTTGGTAAGTAGAAAAATTAGATTGACAGGCTAAGATTTATTGCTAGATATTTTAGTCTGAGAGTATTGTACATCCTATTGCAACTACGAAAGTGATTATTTGACTGAATTATTATGTTGTCACTGTGATTCCTAGAACTGGTAAAATTTTCACCATTAGTTTAAAGTGCCTGTTTTGTTTCTACAGAGATAATACTATCACCCCTGAGAATTCATGCTTCTATGATTATTTTTCCTTTTCAAAACTCCAAATATGTGCTTACCATTTTTAATGAGAAACATAATCTTAAAAGGGATAGAATCATTAAATATCTTTGTGTTTTAAAAAGCCAGAACTTCTTGCCTCAGCAGTGGCAAAACACAGTTCCATTCATGGCTGATGAAACCAAATAGTTGTTCTTTTTTCATAAGTCCTATTATGAGAATGAAGATCATATAGGCAGTTGTAACTTACTTGAACTTTCTTTACTCACCAATGTACATAATTTATAAACTGATTACTGAAATATTGGTTTAATCCAGTAGCATGAAGGATGCCTTTGGCAATTGTATACTTTCCTGCCTAGTACAGTGCAAGCCTCAAACTAAGAAACTTTTTAAAAGCTTTTTGGTTTTCCAAGAGGTTGGTGGTTTTATTAGAACCATTGTTCTGAGCAAATATAACTGGAGGATTTTTTATTTTATTTTTTTTTTTTTTTTTTTTTTTTTTTTTTTGGCTAAACATAGAAAGTTTAACATTCTTGCCCTCCTGTGAAGCTGAAAAGCTTTATCTGGGAATATATCACCCTGGTTTCCTTGCTTACATGGAACATTGAGACCTTTTTTTTTTCACTTGATTTTTATGTGTGTATATATATTTTATTTTTTTTTTAACTTGTACATATTAGAGTATCAAAAATCATCAAAATGGATTGGCTTTTCCAGACAAATGCCTCTAAGTTTCCAAAGTACTTGTATAATATCACTAAGAGCAGTTTTTCTTAATGGTCTGTCATCCGAAGTTTGAGACATCCATTGCATCTTTAAAGTATAAGACAGCTATTACTGTAGACAGCTTTTGAAATTTATGGGCTTCTTGTAGAAGAAAAATACACTAGCTGCAGACCTTAGACAGATAGTATTACAGGCTTGTATATATTCTGCCCTTTACTTCTCATGCACTCATCTGACTTGAGAAGAAAATAGTCTTGTCAGTGCTTGAAATTAGATATACTAGTCTAAGAAAAGTGTTTCCTCTGTTGCTGATGGCATCCCTGTATGCTTGCCCTATGAAATCATCAATGATCTATGTAAAGCTTTGTGGCTTCAAAAGTTGTCTTCATCTAATGCAAATAAATCCTATTAAACCAATCAAATTTCCCTGGGAACACTTATTCATTGATAATACAATATTAAAAAAGCTGACTACTCTTAGAAGTATAATGTTCCCACCAGAGGAAGTGACATTTTGGGTGGATTAACTAGATTTTGAAGTCTGAAGGTATAATGTTTTTGCACTACTCTGCATTACTGACACAAAGTTAAACATTTGGTTTTCAGATTTAGGTTGACTAAAACCTAATAATTGTCTCCCCTTAGATTAAATTTCATTAAAAAACAAGTGAGATAAGACTTAAAACCCACAAAACCAAATAGGAGAATAAACTGTATATGTGCAAAGAAGAATTAATTTTTCTAATGTCACTTGCACTTTTGTGCAGCTGGTAGTCACCCATAGCTAGAAAAACGTATGCAATGTTTCCAATTCCTAAATCAAATATGTGAAAAATGCCTGAGAAATGTCTGAGGCTCTTTCCTTTCACTTTGTCTCATTGCTGAAAGTGAAAGGGACCATGAGGGATAATCTCCTTTAGGTGTTCCTAAGGAAGCAGGGACAGATAATTTGCCTGCCCTCTCTGGTATCCTCTGCTGATCTTTAAAACTCATTTAGTCAACACATATGGAGAAAGGGGGTAAGAAGAAGACTGTGATACCATTTTTACTTGACTCAGGAAACAAGGAGTCGGAAAAAGCTTCATGTTTCTCTTTTTTTCACTTCATGACTGAGGGATTTGAATGTAACCTAGAGGTTAGGAATATGCGGCCTAGAGAAGATTGAAAGCAAAAGTAACAAACCAGAAAACACTTCTTCATGTAAGAAAGGAAGAGAAAATTATTTGAAAGATCTTGAAGCTTGGCAGTATTGTCTGAAGAATACTGAGGCTCAGGTATTTTGTGGAGCCAAAAAGAAATGTATTGTGCAAAAATGTACATTCTTTTATAACTTGTTTATAAGGAGTCTGAGAATGCCTGATTTATTTATTGTAAGACTGATATTTTATGAGGGGAATTGTTTATATACTTAGGTTTGCATTGTCCACTATGGCTATCCTGAGTACTGTACTGTATAAGTGGAAGTAGTAGTACATTTTTGGATCTTTTAACCAAATATTCTTATTTTGGGTCTATAACCCTACAAACAAGAATAAAATTACTGTTTTAATTATTTTTTTATGTGGGAGAAAAGATGAGGGGTTCCAATTTGATAACTGTCAGTGCCTGAAGAAAAACAACCTAAATATTCTGAATAGCATACATAGGATTTATTGTTTTGTTGGGTTTTTTTTCTTTGTTTGCTT
>JANRMJ010000079.1:29647408-29664640 GCA_025584955.1 Alethe diademata | reverse complement strand
AAGATGGTGAAGGGCCTTGAGGTGAAGCTGTATGAGGAGCAGCTAAGGCCACTTGGTCTGTTAAGCCTGGAGTAGACAAGTTTGAGGGGAGACCTCATTGCAGTTACAACTTCCTCAGGAGGGATGGAGGAGTGGCAGGCACTGATCTCTTCTCTGTGGTAACAGTGACAGGACCAGGAAATAGCCTGAAGTTGTGTCAGGGGAGTTTTAGATTGGATATCAGGAAAAGTTTCTTCACCCAGAGGGTATTTGAGCACTGAAATGGGTTCCCCAGGGCAGTGGTCACAGCAGGAAGCCTGACAGAGTTCAAGAAGCATTTAGACAGCACTCACAACACACATGGTGTGACTCTTGGGGTGTCCTGTGCAGAGTCACGATTTGGACTTTGGTAATCCTTGTGGATCTCTTCCAACTCATGATATTCAATAAGTCTATGATTCTATCAAATACTCTGAAATCTAACTCTTCAGCAGTGAACATGCTGCAATTAAAGTTGTATTTTAGTCTGTAATATGGGTGTCCTCTGGCCAGAAGTAATAGCGGTAATCTATATAAATAATTACATGAATAAATAACTGTCAGGAAAATAATGCATGACAAAACTCCTTAAATGCAATACAATTATCAAGACTTTAAATGGACAAATGCAATGGTTTTGGGAAAGCAAAATTCAGACCTATGGCAAGTACAGCCCTTTGGTGGAAATGAGCCAGGTATGTGGTATGTGGGTGGAGATGTTTCAACCATAACTGGGACTCCTGGACCTTGTTCTTCAGTGAGCTGCCAACTTCTCAAACATATTCCAAACATGAAAATTAAGCACTTTGCAATGAATTCCTGTACTTGAGGGAATCCCATCTAAAAGAAGTTTTAATCCTCAAAAGTGTAGTCTTTAAATACTTAAAAATTATGGCACTGGTAAATCATTACTGCCTTGCTAAGGATGAACTCTGCAAGGTGCTGAGCAAAGCGTCACTTATGCAGCAAAGTTTTAAAGCATGTGCTTAGCCACATAACACCCTAGGGAATAAAACCTTAAGTGACCTTTTCCCTTTCTACTTCAGAAGATCACCACCCACGGTGGCTGGTTTCTATTTTGGCTAATAGATGCAGCACTCAAAATGTACTTAGTAGAAAACTTTCTTACAACATTCAACATTTTGGTTTCCAGTTCAAGCACAAAAGAAAAAAAAAAAAAGGAAAAAGGAAAATACTTTGAAGAGACTACCTGACTTCATTTCAATCTGTTAATCTGCTTAAATTCACTCCAAGAGGTTAAAAGAAAGAGGGGAAAGTCTTATTCTGAGTTGCAAGATTGCATTCAGTTTGATTTCGTTCACTCTTATGACTTGACATTTCATTTTTACAGGCTCAACTGTTATTGAGGATCTAAAAAACCACTTGTTTATGGCTTTTTCCCCCACCCCCATTCATTATGCCTATTAAAGTAAGACTTTATTCAAAGAAATAGAGATGTAGACTGGGACTTCAAGAACAGTTCTTGGACTCACAAGTTCTAATTTTGTCTGTGACCTTCATTATATGTCCTAGTTGGTCTCCATTTTCCAGTGGGTACAATGAGAACATTACAGATTCAGCAGCCTCAAAAGGAAGGATAGGAGCAGAACCTGGTGACAAAGGCCTTAAAAAAGGCTGAGTCACTGAGTGTCCTTCTTTCTCCCTCTGTCCATAAATCACAGGTTCCAGTGGGAAAATCTGAAATAATAAAAACTTGGTGGAAGAGGATCAGGTTCAGGAATGTTTATATTAACCAGATACACACAAGTCACTGAGTTCTGAGAGAATTCATCCATGAGTGCTAAGGGCACTAAGGAAATTCTGACATATATAAGTAACAAAGATTTTTGTTTGGTTTTGTGTGTAGTTTTGGGGGGCGTTGTTTGTTTGTGGTTTTGGGGGTTTTGCTTTTGATTTGGTTTTTGTTTTTACCAGTAGTGGAATAACTTGACCAGAAAGGTTGAGAAATATCTCACTGCAGTTAACTAATCTTAAGATCTGACCCTCCTCTGCACTTGGTGATCTCCATAGATGTGGCCCCACTGCAACTGGGTGATTTATCTTTCGAAGTCAAAATACAAGACTTACATTTTAAATTCCTAAACATGGGATTGCTTTTTATATTAACTATTTGTATTTGACCTATAGTAGAGCTCAGTTTGCAGACTTATGTAGTAGGTGTTAATTATTCAATGACTAAAACAAGTTCCGAAGATATGACTACTAATTATATAATACCTTTTTCTGAACCTGAGTTTGTATTACTCTTGCTTTGGTTGGTAAAAGACTTGCAAGCTTGCTAGCATACTGTTATTATGAACTTCTCACAAATTGTATCATGAAAGCTGTATAAAATAGATAATGCACTGTGTTCTACTTTGTTTCATAATTTGAGTGAAAAACAACCCTATTACTTAATCAGCTCTCCTTTTCTCCTTTAGAAGATGTCATTAACAAATCTTTTCAACTCCATGAATAAGTAAAATTATATATTCAGAGTGTAAATGTTTTAAAACTCTAAAAATGTATCTAGAATAGTTTAATTGAATCCTGAAGATATGTGGAAAATGAAAACTGCTCCCAGCAAATTAATAGTAGCTCTGAATATTCAAGTAGCAGAATGAAAAGTGCTCTTATAATTAGGATTCAATGAAAGTAAGCTGCATTTATAGCTGTTATTTTCAGCTTTTTGTGATACTTCTAGGGACATGATTTTGTGTTCTTACTGTATTTTCCTAATGAATGAGTGCAGCTGTGCCTTTTAATTCAAAGGATACATTCTTTTAATGTTAAGATTGACAGCAACTATGCAAAAATGATATCTTTAAAATCTAGCTTATAAAACACATGCTTTATTCTATCAGTCGCTGTTCTTTTTCTTTTTCCTTACTGAGTTTTTGTTCATGTTTTGATACCAAGCATAGATATAGCTGCAATCATATAAACTGATACAAGCATTCTGATTACTTTTTTTTATGAGAAACATTAACAGGACTGCACAAAAGGAACAACTAACAAATTATATTTTTCCAAGACTAAAAAGATGAGTTATTAAAATAATAGTATTTATATTATTCCAGGACAATATAGAATTCACAGGGCTTTTAATAATCAAATGAAACTCAGGAGCATTCAAGGCAGAATGAGGTAAATTCCTGTTTAGGGTTATGAAAAAAATAGTACTCAAAACTACTATTCTAAAATAAATGCAAATAAAATCTTATTCTTGCTGATTTGAGTAATGTTAATATTTTAGTAGTGGATTTGGGTGCATTTGCTAATAGATTTGTATAAGACTGTCAGTTATAAGAATACTCTGATGCAGCAGTGACATAGCTGCTGAATATCCTGAAGGACTTAATCACAGTTTTCATATCAAGTTGTTATGCCAAACCCACCATTTCTACACTGAAAAAAAGGGCAAGCTGAAATGTCTTTGTCTTTATGCAAAACTAATTGTCATTGTATACACTTGAAATGTTGAGTGTTTAATTCATGTTTTGTTTCTGAATATATTTTAGGCAGCTTATGATATAGTGAACTGTCAACAACATTTACAAAAGGGGACCTCCACTTCAAACAGTACTAGAGCATCTTGTTGTTTTTTTTTCTTCAGAAAACATCATTGTCTGATGAATGTTTTGTTTTAGTTTATCTCTGGGTGTTGAATGAGTTTAGATGTCTAAATACTTTTTTTGATAGAAAATTATTTTAAGTTCTAAGGAAAAATGTTGAAAATTATAATGAGTTGAATAAAAATCTTTTTTATTGATGTAAACATAAATACATTAAAAATATTCATACCAAATATATTATTGTTTGAACAGCCTTGATCATAACTCATAACACCATATCCATTTTCAAGAAATAGCCCAAATGTAATTCCTTGTAGTGTAAATACTCTGTTTGCTGTCACATGTTAAAAATAACATCTAATCCTTTTCTCTCTGTCTCTGTCTCTGTGTCTGTCTCCATGTCTCTCTTCATGTCTTTCACTGTCTCATTCTTTGCTTCTCTCTGTGTCTCTGTCTGTCCCTCCCCCTTCTCTCATATATAAACATCTATGGATTTGAGAATTTCAGTTGGCAAGAAGCCTGAAAGTGATTCAGAAACTGAGGATTTGCCTTTATACTGTTAGCATGGGGCTCCAGGAGCTTTTGTATTACTGGGAAAATACGTCTGCCTTCACCCCTAGCAACACTGTTTCACCATAAAACAGGAATAGAATTATCAATATGTATTACAGTCTTTACTGAAGTAATCTTAAATCTCTGTCCAGAGAATATGAACATGTGAAAACTATTCAAATCAGAAAAAGTAGAAGAGACTTTTTTCTATTTTGTAGAATCACATAACCACAGAACAGCTGAGGCTGAAACAAAGCCCTGAGATCTTCTGGTCCAATCCCCCTGTGCAAGTAGTCACCTAGAGCCTATTACCCAGGATTCATCTCCGGGTGGGTTCTGAGTATCTCAAAGGATGGAGACCACACAAGAATTCTGGGAAGCTCATGCTGGTGCAGTGTCACGCTCACCATTTATAAAGTATTTTCTGGTGATCAGATGGACCCTCCTGTGTTTCAGAGTATGCCCATTGGCACTTGTCAGACCACTGGGCACCACTGAAAACAGCCTGGCTTTGTTTTCCTTACACCTCCCCTTCAGGTACTTTTATACACTCACAATATCCTGTTTGAACTTTCTTTTCTCCAAGCTGAAGGGTCCTAACTTTCTCAGCCTTTCCTCATAGATGTTCCAGTCTGCATCATCTTAGTGACCCACTGTTGGACTTGCTCTGGTAGCTTTTTATCTCTCTTGTGCTGTGAAGCTCAGAATTGGACACAGACTTCAGGTGTGGCTTCACCAAGTGCTGACTAGAGAGGAAGGATCACCTCCCCAGCCTGCTTGGAAATCAGGGCTATGGATCACCTCTCCTGATCTGCTGCTCCCCAACTTTGTGTAATGCAACACAGGATCCCATTTGCCTTCTTTGTGGCAAGGGCCTGTTGCTGGTTTTTGTTCTCTAAAGTTACTTTCCAGCTGCCTGAGCCTGAGAATATGTTGTTTCCTAGGGCTGCTCCTACCCAGGTGAAAGACTTTGTGTGTTTTCTTTGTTGAACTTCATGATGTTTGTTTATTCTTTCATTTACCAAAAACAAGGGTAATAAAATTATATCCATATGTGGAGAATTTTAATGAGACCTTTTTTATGTTACTGACTCTTCTCTGAAAAACAGTTTGAAATACCTTTTCTACTTTAAGTTTACACATGTTCATCATTCCAAAAATTCTCTCCAGATATTCATTGCAAATTTTCCAATTACTTGAAGTATCATTGTGTTCATTGAATATATGTTCCGGTTATAGGCAAATGTGATAGCTGCATTGTTATTATTTTGAGAATTTATTTTCATATGCTTAACCACCTGTTTAAATAAGAATTAAAAAATAGCGTATTAAAAATAACCAATGTAAGTCAAGTACAATAATAGCAAAATGAAAATTCCACATTTCCACCACCCTCTAGGCATTTTGTTTTTTCCTCAGCATAGTTTTTGAACTGAAAACTTTGCATCATATGCAAAAAGTCAGTAGATCGGCATAATTACATAATAAGGGTGACAAAAAAGCTTTTAAGGAAAAAATTTATCCAGTTGTTAGATGTCACTTCTAACTGGAGAAGTCTGTTTGGAATCATGGTATTCTGTGAGACAGGAAGATGGAAGCATTTGGCTATTTAAAGAAATGAGGCAGAGGTTAAATTTTAGTTCAAGATTTTCTAGTATATATTCTCTAAATGGTATAAATTACACACAACATAGAAAGAAACTTTATTAGCCAGAAAGAAAATATAAAAAGAAGACATACTTCTCTTAACTTTTTCCCTTGTGTAGATATTCTATAGCTGTTTTCCGGACTGTTTTAAATTAAACTTGTGCTCTTAAATGACTACTAATTTTTAGCACTATAACAGCAAGTCTTCAGTTCCTTCACCAATGCATTAATTTGATCTCTGTCTTCCATTTTACACAAAACAAACTCCAGTTGGTATGAAAGCCAATGGATGAGAGGGGAAATTAATTTCCTCTTAAAGTAGTATGTTAGCTAAACTTAACATGCTAGCAGTTGTTAAAAATTATTTTTTAAGCTTTTAATGTTATTGAATTAACTGTTTTAGGAGTTTAATTTCAGCAATATATATTCTTCATTAAATGAGAGTGTATGTTGAATATGAAAATAAATATTCTTGACTCACTGAGGAACTTCTTCAGACAACTTTCTATTCCTCAGTTTTCTGGTATATTTGAAACTATAAAAAATTATACTACTTATGCATAGTGTGCTATATTGTAGTGTGAGAGTATTATAATACGATAGTGAAGCCCATTTGAATAGTCTGACTGATGCTTCTAAGAAAACTAGCATCTGTTGAACAATTTCAGCAAGAGGAAAGGAAGAAAGTAAAAAGAAGAGTCAAGACTGAACGGAAAATATACCATAAAGGAAGACAAACATTCATATTCATCTGGTCTAAACGTAAAAAAGTACTATATGGGATACTCCATTAAGGATAGCATAGTACATTCACTCAGTAAAGATCTTCAAAGATGTGTGTAGTTGCTAAACTCAAGAACTGAAACATAAAAAGAAGGATCTTTTCACTTACTGAGTAACAGATCTCAAATCAACAATGAAAATTGCCACAGCTTCAAGTCCAGGTTGGGGAAAAGAACTAATGACACTAAGGCATAGCTTTTCAGGAGTAAATTTCAGTCTGTTACATCTTTTTTGCTAGAATTAGGGTACTTTCGGTTTTCTCAGTGAACGATCTAAGTCAACTACACAGTTTTGTTTTCCTTTGGATTGTTTTTATCATGGAAATGTAAAGTAAGCAGTTGAGAAATGCAAGTTTCTGAATTAGTTAATTGACATACAAATAAAGTAATCCATAGATGAGTATTTGGAAGCATTTTTCAGGTACACATGTTATTTGTTTTAATAAAACAACCCTTCTTTCAAAAATCTCCTCTGAGTTGCCCCACGATATCGCTATTTTTACAGGTATAATGTGCAAATTCCAAGTACTCATCCAGTGAGATCATATTATTCATTAAACCACTTTGTAACAGTGTGGTTTGACTGAAGATAGTTCCCCATGCATTTTGCTTTAGAGTAAGAAAAGTGCTATCTGAAGCAAAGGAAAATTTGAACATAACATTTCAGAAATGTTTTCCTAGCTAGAATAAGCTGTCAAAACTTGTTCTGAGTACAATTATGACCAAATCTTTGTATAGATTAGAAAGTCAGGAACATAGATTTTCTAATTACACTCATATTTTAATACTCAACTGTTTTGGTGCATAAGCTGATTGGTGGCCATTCTTGATCATTGGAGGAAGGTCAATAGAATAGCCATCCCTAGAAATAAGAAGAAAATCCACAGCACTAGAAGTCATTCAGCCTCACATGAGACCTCAAGAAAACTATGTGGAAAACATTTCAAAGACATCAAGAACAAATGGAAGAAACTGGTAGGGATTTACCAAGGACAAATTATACCTATCTGAATCCATTGTCTTCTGGGATGAGATCACTAGTTTAGTTGTTAAAAGTTGAGAACTGGATATCATTTACATACAAGATTTTTGGCATAGTCTCTTATAGTCACATTGTTCTGATATAGAATGGATAGAGGACCATAAGTATTGTTCAGTGTTTTTGTTAGCATCTGAAATTATAACAAATAGTGCAGACTAAGAAAGTTTGTCATCCACATCAGTTATGATGTCAAAACTAATTCGGAGGATGTGATTAATATACTGGAAGGCAGGACTGAAAAACCATTTAAAGAAATGTGGAAAAGCTCGAGAAATGGGCAAACAGGTTCCTCATGAAATTCAATAAAGGCAAATGCCAAGCCATGCATCTGTAAATTATAAATACCCTCCAAAAGTACAGATGTGGAGTTCATCAGCTGGAATGCAGATTGACAGAGGGAATTCTGGGTGCTGCAATAGTTAACAACTGCTAAAGAGGAACCAGCACTGCACTACTTGCGGCAAATTAGCCCAACACCTCCTGGGCTACTTTAGCTAGGGTGCAGCCAGGAATATCAGTGAATGGATCCTGTCTTCTATTGAGAATGTGTGAGACTCTGCCTGGAGCTCTGTTTTCAGTTCTGGCCTCCCATGTGCAAGAAGCCTGGGCTGTGGAAAGGCTATCCGAAACTGTGGAAGATTTGAAAGGCTTGGGCAAGTAAGAGACAAAAGGTTCTGTGCCCCGTTAGTATGGACCAGAGCCTCTTTTTTGCAAGTAAGGGCCCCCACTGCTTGAGAGAGAGGGTATATACTATAAAGTAACCTGTGTTTTTACCTGCATGAACATAGGGGGGACATAAGAAAGTGGGATGGAAAACCCACCTCTGCCATTGCAGCATAGGTTGTGACTTGAGAGGAAGAAAAACCTCCACAGGAAATTCTTCAAGGGTAGATACCATTCCAGTTTCCAGAGAACATCCTCAGACATAAAGGAAGGCTAATATTACTTGTAATTATCTTGAAGGGATCTCCAGTTCGTACTTACAAGAAGTGAGGAATGAGTACTGTGACCAGAAAGAGAGGGCCCTGCCTTCAGCCGGGTGGAGGAAAAAGACAATTGGATCTATTGGACAGTGTGGATCCAATAGATCTGATGGCTTGGCACATCAGACTCATATGAGTACAAGGCTTTGGTTGATACCAGCACACAATGTACCCTGAAGCTACGTAGGGCCATACGTAGGGGCCATATGTAGGGACAGAATCCATGTGTACTTCAGAGTAACGAGGGGATCCCAACAGCTGACTACACTGGAATCTGAAGTGAGCCTGACGGGGAATGAATGGCAAAAACGCCCCATTGTGACTGGCCCAGAGGTCCTCGGCATAGATTACCTCAGGAGGGTATTTCACAGGCCTAGAGACAATCAGACAGCTGAATACCTTGCATCTTTTCTCAGAGGACTCTCCTGCAGTGGGGCTGATGAGGGTCAAAAAGCAACAGATACCTATCACTACCACTACAGTGTGCCACCAACAATACCACACCAGCCAGGACCCTGTGATCACCATCCATGAGATAATTCATGAACTGGAGAGCCAGGGAGTGGTAAGCATTTCTCACTCACACTTTAATAGGCCAGTACTTAAGTACAGTGGAGATGAAGACTGACAGGAGATTATTGTGGCCTGAATTAAATCACAGCACTGAATGCCACTGTGCTGGACATGCTGGAACTTCAGTACGTACTGGAATCCAAGCAAGAATGTAATGCCACCATCGATAGTGCTAATGCATTTTTCTCCATTCCTTAGGCAGCAGAGTATAGGCAAGAGTATAGAGTATAGTTTGCGTTCACCTGGAGGGTTGTCCAGCATATCTGGAACTGACTGCTCCTGGAGTGGAAACACAGCCCCACAATTTGCAGAGTGATCCAGACTGCACTGGAAAAGGGTGAGGCTCTAGAGCTCTAGGAGTACACTGATGACATCATCATGTCATATCGCTGGAGCAACACAGCAGGGGAATTTTTTGAGAAAGGGGAAAAGATGATCCAGATCTTCTTGAAGGCTTGTTTCCTGCCAAAGAAATTCAATTTTTAGGAGTAGAATAGTGAGATGGACATTGTCAGACTCCAATAGATGTTGTCCACAAAACAACAGCTATGTCCCCATCAACCATCAAGAAGGAAACTGGCTTTCCTAGGTTCTATGGGACTTCGGAGGATGACTGTTCCAGATTACAGTCAGACTGTGAGCCCTCTCTATCATGTGACACAGAAGAAGAGCAGTTTCATGTGGAGTTCTGAACAACAGCGAGTTTTTGACAACTTAAATGGGATTGTTCATGAAATAGCTGTTGGGCCACTCCTGACATGACATGATCTGAAAAACTGGAGAGAATAGTCCGTCCTGGGGTCCGTGGCAAAAAGTACCTGGGAAGACTCAAAGCTGACCCCTGGGGTTCTGGAGGGAGAGGTATAAGGGATCCAAGGCCTGGTACACCCCAAATTACAAAGAGAGACTGGAAGCTGGAAGCTGTTGGAGCTGCTTCAGAAATGATTGGCACTGAAGCACAGCTTCTGTTGGCACCCCAACTGCCAGTTCTAGGCTGGATGCTCAAAGGGAAAGTCCACTGATTGCTACTTGGAGTAAGCAGATCATGCTGATCACACAGAGAGCTTGAATGGGAAACCTGAATGAGCCAGGGATCTTGTAAGTCATCATGGACTGGCCTGAAGGTGGACATATTGCATTATCATCATCATTGGAGGAGAACAAGGAGAAGGTGACTTATGCTAAGAAGGGCCCTCCACATAATCAGTTATCAGAAAATGAAAAGCAATATGTTATCTTTATGATAGTTCCTTCTGTGTTGTAGAGATATATTAGAAATGGAAAATTGCTATGTGGCATTCTCTGTAACAAGTTACGGAAGTTATTGAAGGACAAGGTGGATCAAGTCAGGTTGCAGAGCTCAAAGCTGTCCTGCTGGGTATAGATATCACTGAACAAGAGAAATGGCAAGCATTCTACCTCTTATGGATGGTAACAAATACTCTGTGGTGTGGCTAGACCAATGGAAAAGGAGCAATTGTCAGCACAGAGATAAACCCATCTGGGCTGCTGAATTGTGACAGGATGTCACTGTCCTGGTGGAGAAGTTAGCTGCAAAAGTACATCATGTAGGCTCACGAATTCCAAAGCTGGGCTGCTGAAGAGAATTGCAAAATGGACTGGTGCACCAAGCTGCCAAGATGATACTGTCTCAGTTAAATCTGGATTGACAACACTGAGGTGAATTATTTCCGCCTTGGTGGGCCCATGATGCCTCAGGTCATCAAGGAAGAGATGCAGCATACAGACAGGTTTGTGACTGAGGGGTGGACTTAACCATGGCCACTACATGCCAGGTTATCCATACCTGTGAAACATGCTCTACAATTAAGCAGGCCAAGAGGCTAAAACTACTGTGTATAGATGACAATATTTGAAAAATAAATAAGGGAAGACCTGGCAGAATGATTACATCACACTCACACAAATGAGCCAAGGCAAGCACTACCTGCTTACAATGTTGGAGACGACGACTGAATGGCTGGAGACGTACTCTTTGCCTTCTGCCACCATCTAGAACTCCATCCTGGGCCTTGAAAAGCAAGTCCTATTGGGACATGGCAGCCCAGAAGGAATTGAGTTGGACAATGGGACTAATTTCAAAACTAACCTAGAGACACCTGGGCCAGAGTGCACAGTATTGAGTGGGTGTATCATATTCCCTGTCATGCACCAGCCTCTGTGAAAATTGAGTGGTCAAATGCCAAAAAACACCTTGAAAGCAGTAAGACCTTCAAAGATCGGGATCTACATTTAGCAAAGGGCCTCTGGTTAGTCAATACTAGAGGCTCTACTAATGAAGCTGGCCCTGCCTACCACAGAAGAGGTTACTGCACCTGTGATGCATATGGGAAATGTGTTTGGCAAAGCAGTTTGGATTAGTCCTGCCTCAAGCAAAGACAAACCCATCTGTGGGATCCTCTTTGCTTAAGGATCTGGGTCCACTTAGAGGGCAATGCACCTGAAGGGGATTTGATTTTTGTGTGAGAACAGTCTGCACTGTTGAAATGTATGTTATTTATTACTGAATGACACTGCCACTGCGTGCCATAACTACCACGGACAATGAGGATGGACTGCTCCTGGTACACCTGGCAGGAGAGCTCCCTGATGCAGCTCTCAACCACCCAACAACAAGCCAACCCTCCTGCTCTGGAAGACATCTAGGATGGATAAAACCCACAGTCATGAATTTAATGATTTCAACAGATACCTTGGAGGGATGGCTGTTGACTATGGAAATTATATCTGCGCTGGTAGGTAGGTAGCTAGGTAGGCAGGTAGATAGATAGAGAGATAGATACATTTTTGTGTATATATATTTATATATTAGTGTATATATATATTTGTGTGCCTTTGTATATATGTATACAGTTGGAAGGTGTAGGATCCGGGCATGACAGACAGTGTAGAATAAGAGGTGGATAATGTCCTGGTTCTGGTCATGAAAAGTTAATTTTTTGCAGTAGCCATGAGGGGGACAGAGCCAGAGGCCATGTGGGCATGGCCAGGAGGATTTTCTACATCAATTTACCTCATTGCCTTGAGCAGGTATAAGGCGACTGTCTGGCTTCCAAGAAAAATGTCAGGGCTTCTGGTTGAGAAGAATGTGGCAGGATGGGGGATGCTATTGTGCATTGTCACCTGGAGTCTCCAGTGAGCTGTTCTGCACATGAATCACTCTCTCTTCTGTATACTTTTTATATTAGTATAGTTACTTTTATTGTTTCATTTCTTATCTCATTGCTGTTTTCAGTAAATTGTTCTTATCTCAACCCATGATCTTTATCTTATGTGGCTCAAATTCTTAACTCCATCCCGCTGCAGCAGGAAGGGGAGAGAGAAGGACAGCAAGAGACAGGCAGCATGGTTTGTGAGAGTCTTGATGGGGCGCTGAATTGGGGAGTACTGCTCCTAAACCACAACAGGTATGTAGTGGACAAACATAGGGATAGGTACTTAGAGCAGTTGTGGAATCTGCATCATTGCTGGAGGTAAGAATATCTACTCACTATTTGTCTAGACAATCTGAGCCACCTGGTCTGGCCTACCCTGTTGCATAGAGGAAATCAAACTAGATGAGCAACATTTAAAGACTAAAAGAAAAACTTGTGTGTCACTCCCCAGGATTAATTTCCTAATACAGGTGTGTAAGTTTTAGAAAGCTATTGTTTTAGTCAAGTTGCATATTAAAAATGAGATTTGACTATGCTAACATCCTCATAGAATATCTGCTAGAGTTTCTGATGTACATGAGTTTTGTTTTGCTGGATTTCAAATCCATCATAACTTAGCACACAGTGTTAGTCCAAATATTTGTCAAGAAGTAGAAATGAGCCAGTCTGAGCTGATTTTCAAGAAGAAAAATATCATCCTATTTTAGTCTCATGTCCTGTAATTAAAATGTTAAAAAGGAGATGTGGAATGACTAGACTGATTAATATGATTTTGGGGATTCCAAAATAATCAAATGCAATTTAAATTTAATTAGAAATAAAGGTGATATATATTATTCTATTGGTACTTTCTAGGTTTCTGAACTCAAAAAGTTGTAATTTTTGACAATTAGGGGTACAGCTTTGACAAGTAGTGGAGCTTTTACCTTTTGCATTACGCTTTATTGTCTGTTGTAACTCAAAGCACAGTAAGCATTCAGGTCATGTGTAACTGTTTACCTAACCTTTTATTTCATTGTAACTATTATGATAAAAAGGAGGCATATTTGATTTCTAAACATTCTCTTTTTATTTGTCTTTTTTGGTGGAAACTGCTCTAACCATGCCACTTACATTTGGTATAATTTGATATGCATACTATTTTCTTTTGAATCAAACAAAATGCTCCTGATATTTTGTCATACGTAGTTTTTTGAAAGTGGCTTTAATGCCACAGAAAATATTGAAACTACTAAAACGTTGATTTTACTGAAATTATTTTAATGATCTGCATATGACTGTTCTGGATAATTTAAATGATCCAGTGGATAAAAAAATTAATTAGTCAAACTTTTTATTAATATTTTTTCAACACTCTGAGAATGCTGATTTTTGTCAGATTATGGTACTTCATTGCCTTCTCAATCTAAATCATTCTTACTTTGTCTTATTTCATATATTCATGAGGGAATGGTAGAAAATATCATTTAAATTATTCTTCATCGATTTTTTATTCTGCCTTAATAACAGACTATTGGCATCCATATCATATTCATCATTAAATTAATTTCTGTATTTAAAAAAAAAGTAAATACAGTAATAAACAGTTTATTAGCTACTGATCCATTTGTTAATTTTCATTCCAGTTATAAGAAAAAAAGACCAAATACAGTGTAGTTTTATAGTAGAATTATGTAGTATTACTATGTAGTTTTTGTAGAATTATGAGGAACTAGAGTTTAGCTGAAAATATTTTCATGAAATACTGGTTTTAGAAACAAGATGGTATTCTTTTACTTTGCATAAGGTGTAGGACTTTGCTTAAAAGATAAATATGTTCAGGGGTTTTAGTTATCTAAAGCAATGTAAGTTTGTCAACATCAATCCTGTACATTTGGCCTTTTTTTACGTAGTTCATATTTTCATTGAAGTTAATGAGAATACATCCTATTAGCAGAACATGCAAACTTAGGTAGCTTGACTTCTCTACCAGGATAAAATTAATTTTGCATCTGTACAGAGAAATAACTAACTTCCCCATCCAGTGAAAAACATTATGTATTACAATTCCCAAGTGAGTGTAAGTGTTTTAAACCAGTCTTCCTAAACAGTTATGAACAGGTACATAGTTATTTCTCAGCCTAACCTTGTTATTCAGTATCTCAAATGTTAGTAGAAATATTCAGCATAACCTTTCTTTTCTTCAGTTCATGGTTTTTCAAAGGATCATTATGTGACAAACTTCAGTATCAATACTCAGGTCCCATTGTCTTTCACAAATAGGTTTTTTAAAGTATTGATAGAAATCTTTATAAGTGTTGGAGTTTGTAGGGGGTATTTTTATTTGTTTTTGTTGGGCTTCAGATTTTCTTGTGGATTTTTTTTCTGATGTGAAATAAGCACAAAGGGTCAAACTGTTGACAGACCTTATCCAAGGTAATGGAATTTGTGTTTTTCACATCAACAGGTATTTTAGAGAAAACAATCACATATGGTTTGAAAGATAAACTTAAGTTTTGCCAAAGTAGATGACCTTTAAAGAGGATCCAGTTTGTTGTATACAATATGTTTCACAGTACCAATTTTGTAATAAAATTATCACAAAGTATCTCTGGGATTTATGCCTAATAGGGACCATCAAGCAGAATTTGAATGCTTGAATGCACTCGATGTTTATTGAATGACTGTAATTACCAGGTCAGCCTTGGGGAACATCCAGATTTCTCTACTCAGAGATAGGAAAGTTCTGGCTCAGGAGGTGTGCTGGGAAGAGGGAAAATGCCAGATAAGATAGAGTATCATATGTCCCCTTGTATTGGGCCAAGGGCAGTGATTTTTCTGACCTGACATTCCCCAAATGTAATTTAAGAAATACTCTAATTTTAGTCTGGATAGGTATCTGCCAATTACATCTGGTTTATTTGGAGTTGTCTTGAGTTTTCTCCTTAGTAGTTTAGGAACCCTAGAGGGAAGGGTGAGAGTGAAGGGGTAACAAGCATTGAGAAACTGTGATGTAAGCAGGGAATTGTCTGAGATTTCTTGAGGCTGGAAAATTCTCAGCACACCAGACAGTGACAGAATCAGAGAAGAAGGAAACCAACTGAAAAGACGGAGTTCAAGGTTACAGTAAGTTGCCACATGAGGTGAGAGTTGAGTTGCAAAGCGTACTCTTGAGATGATGGTGAGCTGTGCTCACATGTCTATACAGAAGTTACATAGTCCCATACTACATATATTCACAAACAATAACACAATACAGTTCCTGGTTATGTTTATCACCTGAACTTCTGTTGCTATAGCAATATGGCATTAAATTTTCATGGAAAAAACTTGACATCTCTTCCCAGTGCTCAACAATGGTTTATGAACCAATGACTTTTTCCTGCCATGCCTTGTACAGCCTCTATTGAAGTACATACTGACAGTGAACGAGGGAATGGTGCATGACCTCTCTTTCACTGTTTGGGAAAAAATACACAGTTTCACTGGAGTTCCACTCCAAACTACTTATTGGTAGGAGAGAAAGCTATAAGGAGGCGCTTAGATTTGTACAGTTATAGATGGAAGAATCAGGGGTGAGGAAAACATTCTTGGCTATTTTTATGAATATCCATAACCTTAGTAGGCATGAACTTTGCACCTACTCCAAGTGCAAATTCATAACACTAAGCACAATATACAGTTTCATTGAAAGTATGTCCTATTAGTCTATAAAAATGCAGTCAATTGACACATTTCAAGTGTTTGCATATACTGTTACTCAAATATATTTACCTGGTAGTTAATGAGCAGTAATTTCTAAATTTGTGTTTGATTTCCATACTCAATATATTTTTTTCCCTAGATATATTAGTAAGATGGTCCAAATCTATTTGAAATGCTATGAATCTGTTTATAACATCAAAATTATTTCTCTGACAGTTTATGAAATTATGTTTATAGAAAAGTTTACTGTAATTACTGTTCACCGTTTTGGTGCAAAGCGCATCTGCAGAAAGCTTAATAAGAGGATAATCAAGGAAATAAAAAAAAGGAAAAGAAAATGCAGTCAGTTACAGTCATTTGCTTGATAAATCTCTTTAGAAGTAATACATACAGTGTTTTAATTTGGAGTTTGTAAGCATATGCTGTCATTTGAAATTTGTGAATATTTGGGCACAGCATAAATCGGTTTGGCAGAAAAGTTGTGACTGTCCCCTTTAGGCATTCTAGAGATGTACAGTTTAACCCAAGTCTACTTTGTTAGATGTATTGAATTATGCTGAAATATAATATATAGTATCAATTTATTTCAATAATCAAGACAGCTACTATAAATATATAAAGTACTGTATATGTACATATATAGTATTTTTCCTGAAGGACAAAAACCATTTCTTAAACAGTCTCTTCCCTTACTGACTTTCCACTTCTATGTGCATTGTCATAGGTTTTTGGGAAGTGTAATATACTAACAAATTTCACTTAGATTTTTTCCAATGAGTAATGCAATCCTTTCTCAGATGTTATAAAAATCTGTCTTGGAAAATCATAGAATGAACCATAGAACAGTCTGGGCTGGAAGGGACTTTACAAAGATAATTCAGTTTCTGACACCTGCCATAGATAGGGATGCCTTTCATTAGACCAGGCTGCTCAAAACTCCATCCAACATGGCCTTGAACACTTTCAGGAGTGAGGCATCCACTTCTCTGGGCATCGTGTTCCAGTGTTTTACACTTTTATAGTAAAGAAAATGTTGTAATCCAGTATTGTGAGGCAGAAGGAATGAATCAAACATATCCCAGGTCACTGTCCTGTTGGCAGAAAGCCAGAGAGGACCTCTTCCTGTCCACTCCCCCCTCCCTGTCCCCATGTCCCCTTTCCATTGGCTTACAGCCAAAATCCCTTCCTACCCACCTCCTC
>JANRMJ010000079.1:29614140-29644971 GCA_025584955.1 Alethe diademata | reverse complement strand
TTGTTTTCGGTATGAATTGAACAGAAAGAGCCTTCATGATAGCATAGAGGAAAATGTGATAAAGCTTCATGCCATCTGAGGAACATGAATAATATTCACCTCTATTTAACAAATATTCTCTCTCATATCCAATTCTAAGATAATACTCATTTTGGCTTTCTTAAAATGAAGAAATCTTAATATGTAATTATTCTAGTGTTGTTATTGCTTGTTGCTGTTTATTATTCTAACTTAGCTTTTCGGACTTAGCAAAGTGTAAAACTAAAGAAAAGTAAAACCAGCCAAAAATCAACAATTCTAAGCTATGATCGGAAGTCCTACAACAATACATTATAGATAAACTCATGTTACTCTTAATTAATGCATCCTATAATCAAAATGCAGTAAAAATTTTTTAGGTACCAATCATATTTTTTGATTTTTTTGATTAAGTGATTTGTTTTTTTTAAGATATGGGAGAAATTTTCTTTAAGAGAAGACATAGTTTTATAATGCACAATTTAAAATGTAGTGAACTTAGGTCCAGAGAATCTTCAATATATCCTCAGGAAAGTGAAGAATTCAGTGTAAGTGTCATAAATATGAAGAAATGTAAGGACTGCTGCTGAGATTTCATTCTATTTGTCCTTGGAAAGCCAAGAGAAAAAAGTATTTATTCTCAGTGCTGAAAAAGAAGACTCATTAAATACTTATTTGGTTACAATTTTTAAGATGTTTTAATTATTGTGCCCTACAAATGTACAAATTATTGGGCCTACAAATGTACATTTTTCTTTTATGACTGACAAGTAAGTAAATAGCAGAGATGTAAAAGCTGCACTCATAAAGAAAATATCACCAAATATTTCTAAAGTATGTTTACTTAAATTTCTGTACTGTACTTCAGGAAAGGACATAGCAAGAATTCATGTTTATTTTATTGTTATTAAATTAGGAAAAATTATTTTTCCTTTTTCATTATGGGATCTCAGATGGGCTTCTGTTAAACACACCTTCTTAATTTTAACAGAGAAACTGTTAAAATGGAATATTAGCTGTCAGGTTTCAATTTCATCAGACATTCTATAATAGTAACTAGTGTTCAAGATATTCAGAAGAAATCAACTACTCTTTTCAAATTGCTTTCTCTTGTCTCATGAGTGATTGGCTGCCAGAAATGCTTATGATATTTGTATCTGAATTTGAAAAATAGATTTTGAAATCACAGGCATATGACTAATGTGGGGAAAAGAGTCAATTGTATGAGATCACCCTTATTGCACTCATTGTGCTACGGTAATAGGCGATGTTATTCATGAGTTAGTTCCTACAGAAACTTTTAGTTTTAGGAGAAACAAACTGAGTAATTAGCCATAGACTGTATATTTTTCTGAAAAGTCCTTAAATACCCTAGGAACAGACTAACTTTCAGTGATTATGCACAATTATACAGACTTCTTAGTTTTCTTAGAATGACTGGAGTTGCTAAAAAAATGCACTATTATAAATAACTGTCATAGTGTTCAAGTGTTCTTTGAGTTAAACACAGATGATAAAATCTTATGTGTGCTCGACAAGTTGTTCTAACCTTTTGAGATGCCTGAATATAATTTCTGTAGAATATTAGAGTAATATTTTCTGTTACATATGTGTGTGTATCTCAGAGAACATAGTCTGTAGAAAAGCAAGACTGAATTTCTGTAGCTGCATTTCCTTGTCCACTCATTTTTCTGATTATTCGCTTTGGTTTTGTTAACGATATTGTTCCTAGAGAAATATATTTGTAGAGAAGTAGATTTATTGTAGATGCAATCTGTTGTGAAGGCATGATCTTGACAAGTACAACCTCTTGTGAGAAAAGTCTGGAATATTGTCCTTTGAAATGTTTAAGTGGAACTTTTGGTACAGAAATTTCTATATTATCTGCTTTTGGTGTTGTAAAGGTTTTCAGGGAAGAGCACTAAGGATCCTACCACATTTTACTACACTAGAATTAAGAGAGTCAGTTTTAGTGCCCTTAGGACTGAACTACTAGTATGAAGGTCTTGAAATCTTGACATTTTCTCTTTGGCATTGAATTGTGAAAGGTGAAAAAGACATTATTAAGTGTTTCCCAGCTTCTTTATTTTTGTGATCCTGAAGCAGTGAGGTTAGAGAATAGTGTTAAACTAAGTGTGCATTACAAGAAAACATGGTATAAGTGTAGTAACTCTTAAAGTAATTAAGAGATAACCTCAAGGATAAGTTGGTTTTGCTTTAGTCTTGTAATTGAAGAAAATTTCCCAACAAGTCTTTTTTTTTTTCTGTTCTGAATAGACAATGACATTTCCTGTTGAAATGACAATTAAGCAAATGTTATTGAAATCTCTCCTTCAGATTTACATATCCATTTCTTGTATAATCTATATTTTATATCATTTGTATGACAACTTCTTTAAATGGTTTAGAAATATATACTGGTGTACACTAAGCTGAGTCTAAAATTTGAGTTTAAATGTACCAGCCTGACATAAATGTTGTGGCGAATTAAATCTATTTAGTTTAGCTTAGTTAAGCTTTATGAATAAGAGGAATAAAACAGTTCTTATTAGTAAGAACTTTATCTTATGTCACAATCTTAAACTGCTTCCGGTAATAGTGACCTAGGTCAATCAACATTTAGTTGAGTAAGCTTCTATTCATGTTACAAGAGCAAGAAAAAATTCAGTTTTAAAACCTCTTTTTTTAGCAGGCTGAGCTAAATAAAAGCTATTTTTTTTTTTTAACTGGTGGTGAAGTATACATAAAAACTATTGCTATCTCACGTAACAAAACACAATATTATATTTGAAGGTTATTATACCAACAATTAATAGGCAATATGAACCCCAGCTTTAGCAGGCTGTTTCAACTACTGGCAATGAGAAAAAAAAATACAGGTATACAGTGGGGGTTTTGTTTGATTGGGAGTTTTGTGGTTTGCTTGTTTTTTCTTTATTATTACCCTTTCTGAAATGATGATCTACAATCACTAGCTTTGAAGAAATTGGTAAGAAGAATTCTTTATCTACCAGATAAAATGTGGGCTCCTCAGCCAAGAGATCATAAACAGTACATCAATGACTACTGAGCAGTCTGCACTGTCGAAAATACACTTAATGAATAAATCAATCTGATACTCAGTAAAATGTGGATATACAAAAGTAAAATATTAAAGAACTTATTTGACAGAAGCTTGATCCAAACCAAGCTGGTGAAAATCACCTTTTGTAGTGCTTACAACAAAATTCCCCCATAAATGTAAAGATTCAAGGGCTAAAAAGCTATTTTATAAATTATGTAGCTAGCATTCAGTTTATTTTGTGATATACTCTTTTTAAATTATAAAATCTAATGTATTTAATGTGACAGCAAGAGATCACCTGTTTGATTTTTTCCTGAAGCAAACTGCGAGGTGAATGTAAATTCTACTGTTGCTAAGAGATACTATTTAGCTTTGAGGTACCAATTGTACCAATTGCCAGATACCAAAGAAAGGGGAAGTGTTGCATTAATTCCAACTTAATGGCAGCTTTCCAGCATTTTGATATTTATCAAATCCTGCTGAAACATTATTTTCTTAATTATGGAACTATTCCAATGGGTTTGACTGAACCAAACAAATTTCTTCAATGCATTTCAGTAAAAGACATTTTCATACATTAAAATAATTAATTCATAATAAATTATTGTATGAGAAAAAGCTTAATTTTAACTGAAAACTCTATTTTTTTCATTTTGGTTAGACTTTAAAAAAAGTTTTCTAATTTCTACAGAATCTTTCTTTTCAGAAATTATTACTTATCATTAACACTGACAAACAAGTGCCACTAGTTTTCTTCATTTGAGGTTTACCTGCTAAGTACAACTTTCAAACTACTCTAAATACTAGCAGTTTAGGCTTAATAGCAATGATCAACTCTACATTTTAGCTACATCACTTCCATTGTGTTCCATGCATCATGTTATTTGGTGAAATTCTGACTTCTTTATGCTATTGGTCAGACCATCTTTTCATGAGAAAAATTCTTTATGGATTTTATTATCTCCTCCATGAACAAACTTCTGAGGTTAGGCTGCTTACATTGGTTGAAAATCTTGAAAATTAGTACCCGTTGAAAACAAGAGCAGTCTGACTGAAATTCAGATATATCAAGCCTGTATTCTTTATGACACAACAACATATGTTAGGAAGCAAGCCTATCAACTCATACAATTTCTGATCTTTTTAACCACTCTTGTTTGATGGTCCGCATGAGAAAGTGAGAATTTAAAGCTCCATATTCTTATTTCATTTTTACATTTACTTTAGTATAAGCAATAGATTAAAAATTTTGTTGTCAGATAAAGAAAAAATAATTTCTTTGCAAGGTTCATTAATGGCTAATTTCTGTGCAGGTTTTTAGTAGCGTTATTGCTGAATAAGGCTACAATTGCAAAGAGATGTTAGTTCAGAAATTGGAATTTTGCATTCCTCCACCTAGAAGTGAATTAGAAGTTTCATTTTTACTTTAGCCTACAAATGGGTATTATGTTGTGACATACGTTATAGCAATATTGCATGCGGTGCTGTAAAATTTGGATATGCTATATTCATCTATCTGTCTACTAACAGATTTTATGTCATGCAAAATATAAGAAGATATTAATGGTTATTAATATATTCACATGTATAATACCTACGAACCGTTTTTCCTGTTCTGTCTCAAAACTAACATAGAATGTAAAGAATTTCATTTCAAATAGATTCTTTTAGGCTGGACTAGTAGCTTTCAATACCTCTTAACTGTTTTGGATAGAATGGATTTCTAGAGATTCTCGCTCCTGAAATAAAATTGCAAATTCTAATGCTTATAATTATTTGGAATCCACTTCTATTTTCAGAACAGCAGCACTGGCCTTTTCTTAGGATAGGCAAAGCCCATGATTTTCCAATGACTGAATTAGCCTTAATGCTTTGTTAAATGACATTCTAGTGACTCTAGCTGGAATTAGGGGTAGGGAAAATATTTCAGAGAAATATTTTCAAAGTGGATGGAAATACTGCAATATCTTGCACATAAATTTTTCTCAACTCTATACAATTAAACTACTTCCTTCTTGTAAAACAAAAATTTTTGAAATTGTTAATTCAGATTTTGTATGTAAATTATGCTAAACACATAATCCCACCAGAGTTCTGCATTGCTTTCCAGTTTCTGGAGAACTATCAGGGAAAAAACAAAATCCAAGCAAATAAAAACAAACAAACAAACAAACAAAAACAAGTAAGAAAAACAACACAAAGCAGAATCTTTTTCTCCTAAAACATAATGACTAATTGGAGGATAAATGAAAAAAGCACTGAAGTTCTGTGTCCTTACCATGAAAGGATATTGGCTCTGAGAAGGAAACTCAGAATCCATACTTTTGAGACGTTCCTATCCTGTGGTAGAATTCCAATTCAGAGACTCATTGATTACCTGTTTTTTTTAAAAAGTATTTTGAAAGTCTGTTCCAATTTCAGTCTTTTGGAAATAAAATTCTTAGTTCAAATGCAAAATTATAATTTTTTTTTAATTGTAAACAAGATTTTTCTCATTTAGTCTTGCAGAAATAGGTTACTATGAACCACCTTTGGTGTCTGAAGGACAAAGAAGTACCTAGTATTTCCTGTTGTTTTATCTTCTAGATTGCATAAAATTGGTTCCTTCTGGCTATTCCAATAGGCTAAGCATTCCATATCCTCATATTATTCAACCATACTTCATTTCTTAAAAAAAAAAGTACAGAATTTTTTTTCTGAATTTTTTTCAGTCCAGAATGACATTGAACTGCCTGCTATTGCCTGCTTTTCAAATAAAGAACATTTGCTAGTGGAGTGCTGTCCAAAACTAATTTGATGTTTTGGAGTAGTGAAGCATTCAGACTGTGATCTACAATAACAAAAGTTTTGGGTAGATCTGCTGAGTAATGGTTGGTCTTCCATTTTGCTTATGATTTGCTCTCACTAAATGTATTTTTCCCTTCAGAAATTTTCTTATGTGTCTGATCTGAATGGTTTGAACAAATAAGTGTTATGTTGTTGAATTGGAATTTTTATTTTTTTAATTGTCTGTATGTGTGTGTGTTGTAAGGATAAAATGCTAGGAAGATGAAACACACTGCTAGATAATTCATATAAGCCACTCAAAATTGAAAGAAAAATTTTGATTCTATATTACCCTCCTGAAACAGTTGATATATTTAGTTCTTTTAACCAGCACAACAGAGTACCATGGCCATGTGCAAAATCAACTGAAAAACAAAAATTATGCAAAATGCAGGAACAGGGTTTTAATTTTGTGATGAGTGATACCATGAAACATTCAACAAAAAAATTATTTATTAATTTGGAAAATTATCTCTCTACTGCATTTCCTAAATACTGTAGACCATATAGCTGTCCATTGGTTAATGCAGGTGAAGAAATTACTTTTTTTTTTTTTTTAAACAATGGAAGAAAAAATAAGAACTTTACAAGTGGATTCTATCTGGATAGAGGACTAGCAGAATGTTCCCAGTCAGCAAGAATCACTGGATTCTCTGTGTGGTTGTAATGTGAACATGTAATTTGTTCCTCAGAGAAGGTGTTTTCTAGCTAGGTAAAACCCAATATTCATAGTTTATACAAAAGTTGGTTGTTTTTTTTTTACATTGATCAGGCAGGCTTTTTCACAATGATTAAAATTATAGCGGGTTACGTATTGTGTTAGTGAATTTATCTGAAGCACTTTTCTGCAGCCTACTATGCCACAACAATCTTCCATCTGTTCTTACACTAATGAACTATGTTTTTGTTGTTCTATCCTTGTTGCAGTAATAATTTCAAAGGTTTGGTTTGATGTTTTTTAGTCTAGTAAACATAATTCAAGATTTTAGCAAGATTAAGATGAATAGAAAATACATTATTATTTCAGTGCTGATGGTCTAGATTTATGAGAACTGTACTGCAGATCTTGTTTTCCTAAAACTAATTTATTTTTTTTTCATGAGTCAGTCATTTTGTTTTGAAAAAAATTAGTAGTCCATCATTATGATTGACAGGCTGTTTATTCACCAAGTTTTTAATAGACTTTCTAATCCCATGAACACAAATAAAGTATTTATATAGAGGTCTATAAGTGTGTATAGAGAACGTCTAATATTCTCTAAGATATCTAAATTTGAGGGTATTATAATGAGGATTTGTGTTGAAAACTGCAAATAAATGCCATTTTGAAAGAACAGTTTAAGTAGTTATACAAAGTGATTAAGAATCTGGATAAAATGTCTCAAGGATACTGAATAAATAGGTATGGCAATCAAACCTGTTCTTTTATATATTCAACAGCTTTTTTTCAAAAGGTTGAGAAGAAAGTTTCCATCATGATTCTTATTTCTCCAAGAGCAATGGAACAAACTTCTACATAACCACAGGAAAAGTCTGTAAGCAAATAAATATTTTGCAACTGAACAAGGAACAGCTGAATTTGAATTAACTAATCTTAATTGTATATATTTCCACTAATACCTTTGGTAATCTGAAAACTTGTGCTATTTGAAAATATATTCAGTTGTTCCAAGTAACATATTCAAAAATTAGCCAAGAATTATGTACTTACTGAATGAGAGATGTGAACTTCTGTTTTATTTTGTATTCAGCCCTTTATTTAACATTTAGCCCTTAGAATGGCAGAGCAATGCCGGAGACTTTATGTTGATTCTTTGAGCACTCAGCTGGGACAAAATTAAGGGAAAGATTATTCGGTGACCAAATTGAGAACTTAAATCTAAGAAGGAAGTTGAAATATTTCTCCCTGTTTTAAAATATCTTCAAGATGTGGGGGGAGGAATTTGGAGAAAGGAATCAGGACTTCAATTTTGATACCCAAAATTCTCTGACCTGCTATTAGCACATCACAATTATATTACACATATGGCTTTGTACAATTTGCAGACCTACCCTCAACTGAACTAATCTCATCTGTATCACAGTCTGGGGTGTGATAACAGTACTAACTTTATAAGCCTTATCTCTGTGTTAAAAGCGCACACAGTTTTTGATGAAATAACAGTGCGCCTTGTCTCTTGAGTACACTGAAATTGCTCCACAGCACCATTTATGCAAATAAGATATACGGTTAATTTCAGTTAAAAATGTTTAATTACTCTACAAAACTGACTTCAATACAACATGCCCAGGTATTCTAAATTATAAACTAGAGGGTTTGGAGATATCTTTGACACCAGATAGTATTTCCTTTTGGAATACAATCTAATGTCTTTGTTGTTGGCATGGATATTGGGATTGAGTTCACCTGCAATAAGTTTGTGTGGTGTGGTCAGCATGCTGGAAAGCAGGGGCACTCTCCGAGGGACCTTGGCAGGTGTGAGAAGTGGGCCTGTGTGAACTTCAGGAAGTGCAGCAGGGCCAAGTGCGAAGTCCTTCACCTGGATCAGGGCAACCTCAAGCTAAAATATAGGTAGGGCTGAGAATGTATTGAGAGTAGTCCTAGGGGAAAACCTCACTTCTGTTGCTTGATGAGAAACTCAACCTGGCAATGTGCACTTGCCACCCAAAACGCCAAATCCATCCTGGGCAGCATCAAAAGCAGCATGGCCAGCAGGACAAGGGAAGTGATTCTACTCTTCTGCTCTGGTCTCGTGAGACCGCCTCCCACCCAGAGTACTAAGTCTAGCTGTGGAGCCCCCAGTAAAAAAAAAAGGTGTTGACCTCTTAGAGAATGTCTACAAAGATGATCCAAGGATTGAAGCACTTCCGCTGTTAAAAGACTGAGAGAAATGGGATCATTTTGTCTGGGAAAGAAAGTTTCTCTGGAGATATTATAGTCCTGGAGAAGGACTTATTTTGCAAGGAACTGTAGTGATAGGACAAGAGTTAATGACTTTAAACTGAAGGGTGATACCTTTAGATAAGATATTAAGAAGAAATTCCTTACTGTAAGGGTGGAGAGGCACTGGAACAAGTCACCCAGGGAGACTGTGCTGCTCCACTTCTTGAAAATGTTTAAAGCCAGGCTAGATGGGGCTTTCAGCAACCTGGTCTAGTGAATGACATCCCTGTGCATGGTGGAGGAGGAGTTGAAACAAGATGATTTTTAAGGCCTTCTCCAACCAAAACCATTCCAAGATTCTAAAGGTGACTTGGTTAATAAAGCAGACAGATAATTTTTAAGTTTCAACATCTTCTCAGGTTATGAAAGATAATAATTTCTGACACTTTTTTAGGGCTCTGTGCAATTTATATAAAAGTATGCCTAGTTTAATATCCTCTTTTGGAGCATGTAAATTTAACATTTTGATTGGGCATTTTATATGATTGTAAGTTTTGTCTGTTTCAGGGTCAAAGGCACATATCTTAGTAGCTTCTGCAAACTGTACTTTAACTTGTTCAATATTTTGCATTTAAATTTTGGTAAAAGCAATAGTTAAGCTGATATTACAATTGCCAATACCCAACTACTCTTGATATGTGTTTTGTTTCCTTTTATAACTTATTACTACTAATTTAGAGCAGGAAATAGGTATATTAATTACACTTTTTTTTCTTGATGCTATAGTTACATTTGAACTTAGGTGGTATTGTAGAAATATAGAAAAACTCTAAAACAAATCTACTGGTTCTGAGGTATTGGTAGTCTTTACACATTCACTGTGCATGTTAAATCCCTTGTTATTTAGTCTGTAGTCATTACTTTACAGCATATGGGAACTAGAAAAGTGAAGTTAATCACAGCAAAGGAAGTGATTTGGTAAACTATCAAAATGAGAGAACGGAAAGATAACAGAAAAATAAAACAATTCTAGGTATGCTGGGAAGCCCCACAGTGGCTTGTAGATTCACTTAAAATAAGAAAACAATCACTTGAGCAGGCAGATTGAACTTTTCCCAGTTTTAGTACTCTACATGAGCTAGACAAACTGTAATTAGGGCTTTTTATTTGTTTGTTTTAGAATGGGAGAGTTATATGTAACTTGAGGACAAAAAACCTGCTGGAACTTTGATTTTGTATGTCTGTTAAGAAAGAAATATGTATACTAACTGGTAACATATAGTTTCTTACCTTCAGTGGTATTCAGATGCTCATAACAAAAGTGAATAGTCTGGAATGAATAGGACAAGACATAACAATCACTTCATATAAATTTATTTCACAGTACATTTAATATAGTACAAGGTTTTTGAGTCCACAACAGAATGCTACAGTTCACATAGGCTGTGCAAACTTATTTTTAAATTTTATTCAAAATGTGTTAACCACTTACCTATGGATCACATATGTGATGAGTCGCCATGCCTGTTGGATTGTATAGGAGAAGGAAATAAAACTTTTTAAAAGTACATTAATTGGTCATGAATATTCATAGGGTTTTGATTAGCCATGCAAATTACATGCTGCTATATTCCATGATTAAATGGTGCAAGGCATTCATATGCAAGTGCAAAAATTCAGTGTTCATGAAATGTTCACACAAAACTGATGGAATTACCCATCAGAAAATATTTATAATAAGGGTTGATTTAACTCCACCAGACAAACCAGGATGACAGATGTCATCTTCCTGGACACAGCAAGAAATTTTATTAGTATGAGCAATTTAATTCTTTGCAATTAAATGCTAACCTTTTGGAAGAAAAATATATGGTAAGGATAAGGCTTGGTTAAAGATACAAGTGCCATATGTATTAGTGGATGTCTTTGTCCTGTACAGTAAAATAATCATAATGAAATTCATAGGATAGATTGAAACATATCTAAAAATTAGTTTCTTTCTCAGTCCTCCAAGAGTGAGCATGGAAAGTGCAAATTCAATAATAAATAATTATTTAAGAATAGGGAAGAAAAATGTATAAGACCTTGGGTCAAATCTTTCATAACTGTTTTCTTTTCATGGCGGAGAAAAGTCTAAATCAACCTCCAACAGTGTAATTCTAATACATCAGAGATGGTAAAAAGCTAGTACTGATTTTAGAATAAAAAATATGTGCACCAGTGATCCTGGAGAATGTGCATCTAGCATTGTCTTTTGTAGTTCACAAATGGAATCATTGCTGTGACAAAATACTTATAATTGTATACTTTTCTGTAAAATAAAATCCAAATCCAACTATTTCAATATTTGTTGTAGGAAAAAAAAATCTCTGTGACAGTATATTTCTATCTTTTCTTTTGTTACTAATTCCTTATATTGCTTTGATGTAATCTCTTCAAAGAACTGAAATACTCTTAATGACTTTTTGCTTTACTCTTGTAGTTTTGAAAGGAAACTGATAGTCAAACTTATAGACCAGGTCTTTTGTGCTACCCACAAATTCTGACATTTTGACATATATTAAGTGTCACATTTAAAAACTTTGTAAATGAATATTTATACATTTATCAGTAATTGACTTGTGTTGTCTGTGACAAGGGGAAAGATTAGACTGTGTTTATCTGTAGGTCTCAATGGATATTTTTTCAGAGAAGTTTATATAACACCTGTGCATATGAAATTTAGATACCATGAGTCTCTTCATGCTTTAATCATGGATTTTATTTACATTTAAATGTAATTATCCCACTGACATGGAAATTGGATTAGAATTTTTTTTATTCTCTCTACTTTTGTTTTGTATTGATTGTTTTAAAACATTATGGTTTTAGAAGGCATTCTTCAAAAGACGATTTTAAGGTCTTTTCTCCGTTTTCAAAATGATCTTCTAAATTCTCTATTTGGTGCAATTTTCTGTCCTATTCTATCTTGCTGTAGTTAGTGAATTGTGCAATCCACTATTATATTCAAAGCAATTCTGAAATTTCAGAATAGTACCTGGCCATTTGTGAAACAAGGTCTTTGTTCACAGTTGTTTTGCTACTGAATCAACAATATTCAAATAATGAGTATACTCTGAAAAAAACCCAACATGTTAGAGTGGGCTGAATACAAATTTGGCACCAGCATATTTCTGATGCAGAATGTAAGGGATAGAAATATTGTTATCTGCTTAGAATACATGAAGTCTTCCATCACTGATTAACTGTTAATTTGTGTATTTTAATATATTATCCATTTACTAATAGGTAAAATATTTTATCATATTTTTATGAGGTTTTTAACAAAGTAAAAAAGATGAACATCAATGGCCTATTTAGTATCATTTTACTTAAGAAAAAAATTACACTCCTGTAAAAGAGATGAATTTTGGCAGAAAACTAGTCCATGAATTTTTGTGATCAGTTCTAATCATATTTATTCTGAGATGGTGCAGATTTCTGTGTAAGTTTTTAATTTAGAAAAGATGTCTATTTGAAGGATGCTGTAAAGGGAATTCACGCTCTCTTTTTCTGTCTCCTCAGTCTGACTTTATCAGTTTTATTACAAGCCCATTTTCAAACACTGTGTTCATGTGTATATTGAAAGCAATTTACTTTTACACAAACGCACACCAGGAAACAAAATAAAAAATATGATCAAACACCACTTATTCTTTTTTTGTCTAGATTTTTCTTTTTTAGAGTAAAATGTTATCACAATGATTAGAGTGAAAAACAGCACATGAAACTTTGTGAGATTTCTTAACAGAGGGAGAAAACAGAAAAAAATTCAACTTAAGATGTTGTCCTGGTTCTAGGCAAGACAGGGTTAATTTATCCAGTAGCCCAGATGGGGCATGGCTAGGACACTGACTTAATTCTACACCACCTTATACCTGGGGGCATGAACAGGAACTCTCTTCCTGTGGCTGAGTCAGCTAAGGGAGCTGTCTGGTATTGTCTGTTTTTAAGTGGTTTCTGTGTGAATCGTTTATTTTTTGTACCCTCTGTCATTAGCATCATTGCTGTTATAGTTCATTTTCTTATCTCATTGGTGTTTCCAGTAAGATGGTCTTATCTCAGCCCATGATCTTTGCCTCATGTGCCTTCAATTCTCCTCTTCATTCTGGAAAGGGAGATGGGAAAATGAAACTGATACCAGTCTCCTGTAGTAAATAAAATGTATAAGAATTTATTATGCCATTAATCATTATACATTTGGGTTTGCATCAGCTTGAGCATGCACAGCATCTATAGACAAAGTGCTGTGCTCCAATATTTTTTTTAAAAAAGTTTTGTTTTGCTAAAATTTCTAAACAGTAAAGCATGCAAGAAACTAGTTATGAACATAGTTTCAATCTTTTGCAATGCTAGGCATAATGCAGTAGGTAATAGCACTTAATAGCTAGTGAATATAAGGAAATATGGTGCAATTAATTTGTATGTTCAGTTCTGTGACATTGTTTGCGGTTCTACAGCAGAAATATAAACTAGATTTAAATATAATGTATATTCTCTAATACATGTATATCAGACAATTTTTCGCTTGGCAAAACTAGCTCCTCACAGCTTACACAATATTCACCATTCCTGTGGAAGGCCTTTTAAAGGTCCTGGCTAATGAAGGGGAAGACATTAGAACAGTTTGGAATGAGGAAGAAGGGGTACTTAAGTATAATAAAAATGGACACCAAATTTTGCACTTACTTTTTAGACTGTACCTTGCATAGAAGTTTTCACTTCGGGAATGTATTTGGTTTTGAAGGTATTTTTCCTCAGTGTTCTACCCTTAAATTTTCCACCCTTTCTCAGTTCAAGACTTGACATGGCTACTACCACATATCAATGCAGTTTAGATCGGCCAAACTCTGTGATCCATGGAACAACTTGTGTTCCGAGATTGGTCATAGGATTTGATGATTCTATTTTTCTGTACCACACCTTTTATTTTTCAAAAGACATAGTGGTGGGGCTCTTTTGTTTTGTTTTAGAACAAATAGGACTGAGAGGGACATAATTCTTGAATAGGCAGTGTGATATCAATTTCATTTTTATAAGATTATAATCTTATTCATATTTAATAATTATGCTATGATCTGTAAAATTACTGTTTAGGGGTAATTTTGCAATTTAGAAAAAAAGCGATACCCAGTTTTTCAAGTGAGTAAACAAATTCCTAGGGGTAGTTGATGGTTGACAGATTCATCTGACCACAATTTACTGTATCTGCATTTTGAATATATGGTATAGTATCAGATACATAATGAAAAAAAAGTACTGCTTTCTTCAGTCCAAACTTTAATATTTCAAACAAAATAAGTGTTGTAAGCAAGAGTTATTTTCTTATATTTTTAGGTATGTATGATAGCCATAAAATAGAAACCATTTAAATAACAGAATTTCAAAATCTCACAGATTTAAAAAATAATCTCAATATATTTCTGTATTTACAGTTTCAGAAAAAAATAGGGTGATTTGCTAATATTTTTCTAATAGCTAATTTTCTTAAGATTTTCTTTGAAAAATCCATTAGACAAACTAATAATAAATAGACAGTACTTACTGTTTAATATTGATCTGATTTTCTCAATGCTACACTTACTTTTTTTTTTCCTTTTTTTTTTTAAATGCGGGGAGTTGAGTACTGGTACCAGGTAGTCTTACCACAATGAGTATTTCTCTGTTGAAGACTTGAAGTGGAATGTGGATTTACAGTGACTGGACAGCTAATTATGGCACCATTTATTTGTAAAGCATATTAAAAATGTAATAGTGTATCTTATCATACCATAATCAAGAAACTGGGCAAGAGGAAGGCAGGAGATCAGCATGGCTGAGTTGGGACCTGCTGGTCAAACTAAAGAAAAAGAAGCAAACACACAGGCTGTTGAATATAGGATGTGTGTTTTGGGAAGAGATGAAGCTGGGTTCTGTAGGGATGGGGTAAACTTGGCAAAAGATGTAAAGAAAAACAGGTATGTTAACCAGGAAAGGAAGGACAGAAAAGGTGAACACCTTGATAAACAATGCTGGAAAACTGGAAGCAACAAATGAACAGAAAGTCCAATTTTTCCTCACTCTTCAATGGCAACATCTCTTCCCATACCTCTTGAGTGGGTGGACAGCAGTATGGGGACTGAAGGAGCAAAATCCCTGCCACTGAAAGTAAAGATCAGGTTCATGACCACCTGAGGAATCAGAATGCACAGTAGTTTGTGACCCAATGGAATACATACCAGAGCCCTTCAGGAATTGGCTGATGTGCTTAGTAAGCCACTCTTCATGATATTTGAAAACTCATGGCAGTCAGCTGACAACCCAGGTGACTGGAAAAAGGAAACATTTTACCCATGTTTAGAAACCCTAGCAAGCAGGACCATGGGAACTTTTTACTTGTCAGCCTCATCTCTGTGTCTGGGAGGATCAGGGAATAGATCCTCCTAGAAGCTGTGCTAAGGCACACATAGGGCAGGGAGGTGATTTGGGACAGCCAGCGCACTGCTCCAAGGGCAGGTCCTGCCTGACCAATTCAGTGGCCTTTTAGGGAAGAGTTACCTCATCAGTGGACAAAGGAAGTGCTAGAGTTGTCATTTATCTGGAATTTGACATATCCCTCTCTCTAAAGTGCTCAGAGATGGATTTGATGAGTGAGGCAAATAATGAGGAATTTTTATACTGCTATGTGTTGCATATTTCACTATTTTAGTCTCCTTGCAAAATAAATACCTGTTTTCAATTACAGGTTTGGCTGTTGTGTCTCTATAGGTGATGTGAAATCTGAATTTTCTCTGCAAGTCAAGAAACTTGGTAGCAATCGAATGAAATATATTTGTAAACATAAAGATGAAAATATATATGATATTCAATGAGATAATGGTATAGAATGTTGATTGTTTGCCTCTTGTATGGTTCTAGTGGACTGCGTGAGATTTTAATACAAAAGATAATTATAGCAGTTGGAATTATGTACCTGTGCTGCCCTAGACCTCTTGCCTGCGTCAAAAAGGAGAAATTTGTGTACCTTCTGTAGATTAAAAGATAGCTATTTAGAGTGAAGGTTACTCAGTATTTGTGCTGCTGGCAAACTTAGCAACAGAATATCTGGTCAGGTAAGATATCCTCCTATTTTTTAAGTGTGAATTGTGACTGGTTAAATGCTGCTAGCAATTCAAGATATTTATGAGACCAATATTTTTTTTTCTTTTTTTCTGCGGCTATCAAGATTTTCTTTTTGGGAATAGTTTGTATTTATGTACATATATATATACTTCCATCCATATCCAGAGAGGGGTGTGTGTATGTAAGCAGCTATATATATTTATCTGAGGCGTGGGTAGTTCTATTATATTCAGAATTCCTCTTTCCTGTAATAGATGGCAATATTAAAAAGGAAAAATCTGTTGTTAGAAATGAATAGTGTTTCTAGTATTATGAACTATCATCTTAAACAAACCTATTAATTACAACAAAAACATCCTAAATTAAAACTCTGAATTAAACAGAAATAATGAAATAATGACAGGGCCAAATTAACAAAATTTTGATATTTTCTTTCCTAATACCTTAATCTATTCTGATTTGTTTGGGGGGAATTGCTTTTTTGTTTTGTTTCAGTTTTTTCTTTTTTTTTTTATTTTTTGTTTTGTTTTGTTTTTTAGAATTGTTATTCCATACAGGAAATTTAATTTTGTTTCCTTAAAAATTATCCCTATGTCAGAAAAGTTGAACAGCTAGAATCTGTAATTTTGGTTTAACATGACATATTTAGAGTTGGGCTTTCTCACACACACTTTTCCTGTGTTTGCACTTGTCGAAATGTGAAAGATTTGCATAAAGCCTCTGAGGAAAAGACAGATCCTTGTGTAACACTCTGCTTGAAAGATCAGAAGGTATTTGAAAGCACATTTTTTTAAACTAGGCAGAGCAGCCGCTCTTGAGTGATAAAACAATGTTATTGACCTCTTTAGGAAGCTTCAAAATGGAGGAATGTCACCCTAATTTCCCTCCCTGGGTGCATCTTTCATATATACAGCCCTTTCTATCACTTACCTTCAAAAACGTTGGCATGAAACCTTTCCATTGTTCCCAAGAATAACTCCAGGTTCCATTTAATGCTATTTTTTGTCTTTTATCTCTCTGAATCTTCTTCATCCCAAGGAGGCATCAGGTACATCTCTTGAAGTGAAATAGGCCATTAAATATCTCCCCAGGACAGAATACTTGTTCTTTATTAAGTCCATAAAAAAGTCATAAAATAAAGATGTGGAAGACTACTTTTTTCTTGATAGGTCAGGGCAACCATCAAAGCAGCAGACATTGTATCTAACATCTTTCTTCCCTGGGGTGCATTCCTGAACATTCTACAAAGTCATAATGCTACAGGAGAATGAATCCTGACCTCATTTGGGAAATTTTGAAGACACAAAATAGAATCATTTGCTGTTACGTGGATATTTTGACATCAAGATATACAATAGCATAGCCTGTTAGGCTTTTTTAAAGTACTTTAAAATTAAATCATTCTGTATGTACTTTTAAAAAATGTAATTTAAGACATATGTTTAAAGGAATATTATGCATTCTTATGCAGATGTATCATTAATTAAATCACTTGTAATATAAAAAAACATTCATTTTAAAATGAAAATATATAATAGGACTTTCAAAAAATTCTTAAAATGTTTTAGACACAAAAAAAATTATATCTGCCTGGAACCAAATTTAATAAGGTCATTACATGATATATATATATTCATGCTTTATATGATAAAAAGCTAGAACAAGGTAGCTGTTTGACATTTGTGCAGTTTCATCTCTTTGTAGTCCCCTAATGGAAATTTAGACTCCTGGGTTATACCTGTAATTCCTAAACTAAAGTGTCAAAATTCTAGTTCTTAGCTAAAAAAACAGAACATGATTTTGAACTGGGCTGTAACAGTAGAAAAAGCAGATACAGAGCTAGGAAATTCACAGGAATGGAAATCCTCCCCTCCTTTTATGCATTGGAAACTTATGAGGGGTAGGGACAATGGGGAAGGAGTATAGGTAGACAAAAGGAAACATTGGCTAAACATTGAGGACATTATATTAAACCATGTATAAACCAGGTATATTAAAACCATGAGGCAGATGGATGTGAAGTATAGTTGATTCTACAGACTCTTAGCTGGAAATAAGAGCTCAGTATTAACTGACTACATGCAATTATTTTTAGTGAAAACCATAAGAGAAGGGGAAGGAGAAAAGGGTTTAGTTATGTATAAATCTAGAGTGCACAGTAGATGACTGGGATGATGGTACCACACTGATAAGGCAAATGGAGCTATTTTCATTACATTTATCAAAGAAACCTTGGAAAGGTGGCAAGAATCTAACAGGCTGCACAGCTGCAGAGGGTGATTATACACCCATTTTCATAAGGAACCAAGCAGCCGGGAAAATACAAAACTGGCACAGAGGAAAAGGACTTTGATAACAGAGCTGTATTTTGTTATGCTACATTTTGAATGGCAATGAATCTGAGAGCAAATTTGACAGAAAATTGTGCAAATCCCTAAACTGAGTTGCCCTCAGGGCATACAAAATTGAATGATACATAACAGTATCTATAGTGCAATAACTACGCAGTATGCTTGATGAGTGACAGGTATATTACAGACATTAATTAAGTTAACAGGAATGAAATGCCAGCTACTGAGCATTTCATGTGGCCTAATAGCAACAAATCTCTCTCACTCAGTTTTTAACATCAACAACACAGAAGTTCAAAATGTGTTTCTAGCTTCATCACAGGCACCAATTAGCTGTTCATGGTGTCTGTTTTTCTGCAGTTTTCAAGAACAATTGCATCGTTAGAGCATTTAAAATGCAGTGTCAACAGGAAATAGAACAATAGCTACAAGCAAAAATATTACAAACCACAGAGCCATTATGTTTTGGGTTTTTGTCCTGAGCGCAATGTATCTTGGACAGCATTTATTTCTTTTTTTTTTCTTTTTTTTTTTTTAACTTTTTAAAAAAATTTTTTCTTTTTCTTTTTTATTCACTGCAAAGAAGAAATGGAAAATAATTTAAGACAAACGAAAAGCACTTTTACGAGAGTATCCATAATGAAAATTGTCATTTTTTTACTGCTTCTCAGTTGTTTGCTTTTAATGTTTTGGTTTTTTATAAATAGACCCTCCTAAATTCTCTTGGGGAAACTTAAAAAGAATACAGAGTCTCACAAAAACCCGGTGAAGCAACACTTACTGTTCTATTTGCAGATGACTGGGACACAGTAGGAGGTGTCTCTTTTAGGGTGTTTGAAACAACTGAAACTATGCATTTTTTCCCAGCAATCTTACCAGTGTAAAAACCCAAAAATCCTCATTTAGCTTAGATTAATAACACATCTCTCGCGTTTTCTAGGTTATATTAGCAGACAGCTTTGTCTAAGGCTTTAATCCAATTCTCTTATCTTCCTAGTTCAGATTCCTTTGTTCTGTATAGGGTCAAATGGTATTGAACATGAAAATGGTGAATCCTCAGCAGTTCTCAATTACATTTTATGAGACAAACCTATCCTTTACTATTGCAAATGAAAGAAGCTTAGGTAAAAATATACAAGAAATGAGACAGCTATAGAGTGGCACACTGTGTCAAGTATTGTCACTGTGAGACTTCGTAAATCATCAGTTTCATCTAGGCTATCATGTTTAATGACTGCTGTGGCACCTACATCTGTTTAATCCTTACATGAACACAAGCAAAAAAGTCCACACTTTCATTACCTGAAGTATGATAAAGATCCTTCCTCTGGTTTGGTGCTGTATTGGTACATTGCAACATATCTTTATTGAACATTTTCATTTCTTAAGTAACAAACTATAGTCAATAATTTTTCCTTTATTATCTCTCCTTTCTACTCAGAAATTAAATAATTTTTTTTCACATCACCCTTCCATATTTTTCAATGTGAATAATAGGAGAATCCTGAATGTGAATTTTTGTATGAGGATTATATAAAAGAATCTCTCTTTACTCAAAAATTCTTTAGTACCTATGATTACACCTGCCACCTTTTTATTCTTCTGTGTTTTGCTCAGTAGTGGGGAGTACAATATTCAGTTTAGAATGCAATAAAATTTTCATACGTTTGTTCTGCCAATGCTTAAATCTGAGCTTACTTTTAAAAGCTATTGCTAAAATTCTCCCCATGTTATTTTATACCCCATAAAACCCATGATTGTGGGCATAGACTTTCATTAACTGCTCCCAGATCTTTTTTGGTGTGTACTGACTGAATTTCAGTAGCATTTTTTCACTGTCTCACAAGTGAATGATCATAGTGAGGCCCAATATCAGACCATTTTGTCAAGCTTCTCAGTGGTTTCAGTTTATTCTACCGGCTATTTGTATCATCAGTACTCTTATGTGGCTTCCCTCCACTCTCTTTCCCCAGTCCTATAAAAAATACCACAAAAAAATCATAATACATCAATATAAATCATAACACAAACTTTCAATTTTCTATGGCTGATATCCTACTCTTCTGAAGCTGACCCAGTCCATAAAAAATGCAGTCCTTGGTATGACTAAAGGATATCAGCACATAAAACATTTCAGGTAATTTCTGTGGTTTTGGACCCCTGTTGAATGCAGCAATTGCTGGGGAAAAGACAGAAAAACCTTTTAGTGCTGCCATAAGGGGGTATATAGTCCACTCCTGCTGAAAAGCTGAGCTGCTATTATGTCAAGAAACTAATGTAAATGTACACAGTATTTTCTAGTGAAATGTATTTTAAACATTCTGAGGGTGTATTTTTACAGCTGAATATACCAAACACTGCACAAGGCAGCATTTAAAAAATAGGTTTCATCTGTAATACAACATAGAGGCTGCTGCCCCTGTTCTTTATAATTTATTTAATCCCTCATGAGATCTGGATTAAATTGCAGTTAAATAGATCCAATGAATCTATCAGGGAAACATTATCTTCTGTTTGTTGTGTTCTCTTTAGATTTATGGGAACAATCTATAGCATATTCCAGAGGGTGGACATGTCCTTGGGGAACAGACTGCAGGATTTTTTGACAATTTTCTTACCATAGATACAGAAAAAGCTCCCTATTCTAATCTGAATGGCATAAAAGAAACGAGATACAATTGTTTACATGTGTAGAAAATGAGGGTAGATAAGTAAGCTGGAGTCAGTTAGCAGGCAAATACTAAAACTGTGGCTGTATAATTATTTCATGGTTCATAATTTAATGATGCATTCTCTTGTGCTCTTACAGGCAGAAGTTTGTTACATTCCACTCACACTTGAAGTTTGAAGCAGAGTTTTGGAAATGTAGGACACTAAATGCTAAAATGGTTATTTGCTGCAAGAATCTATCATTACAATTCATATGTATTATCAGGGTAAGGAAACAGACTTTCTAGAGACTTGTACACAAAAATGGAAAAGCAATCAAAGAATAATGAGAGACTCATTAAGGTGTATTGTATCTAGCAAAATAGTAGATGGGAATGTGGAGATATCAGCAACTAAGTTGGACAGATGGCATCTACTTAATTGTACCATTTGTAGTGACCATCCAGCCAAAGACATTAATTCCGGTAGGGATTTTGATAATAAGATCTATGGTCATGAAAAATCTTATGCATCCATGTAGGTGTTAATGATCACTTAATAAATAGAGATGAGTACTTTCAGAAGTAATTTAAGGCGTAAAGGAATTTCCTAAGCAACAAATCCTGATATGGAAAGAAGTGGGTTTTGGCTTTGGTAAGGCATCTCTACATTCAAGCGTTTGAAATATGCATTTGGTATAACTGACCAAAGGACACTCTGACCAGCAAGCACCCTTTAGTAATTCCTATCATAAAATGAAAACTATGTAGTACACATTTCAGCTGTACTTTCAGTAATACATTATATTCTATGAAAATGTAACAGGATTTAGTTTGGTTTTATTGGTCTCAGACAATAATATGATTCAGTGAGACTAGAGTGTGACTCACTTCTCTTTCAAAATACCAAGTTGTGAAATAAAAATATTAGAAGTTTGCTGCAAGACAGTATTCTCACCAAAGAAAAATAAATCTTCAAATGGGTTAATCTAGCCCATATATGTGAGACGTGTGTGCATCTTGCATCTCAATTACTGCCTTCCATTGGAATTCCTAGTCCATTTGCTCACTTTTAGCCTTCTTAGGGTAGAAACATGGTTTCAAAGACCTTCTCATAAGGGTCATTTGCCGATAAACATATACCTGCTATCCTATGAATCTTCTGTACTGAAAGAAATTTGTAGAGGAAAAACTGTGGCAAGAGAAATGTTTTGTTTGCAATGAAATTACTGGAAAAACTTTGAAAATTACCTATATTTTCTTGACATCAGTATTTGCTATTTTCCATGATCATTTTATGCAAAGAAGTTCACTACTTGCTGTAAATTTATGTTATATTTTTTCTTGATTTCAGAGGCTTAGAAGAGGTTTTGTGTGATTTGTTTGGGTTCTTTTTTGGTTGTTTCTCTTTTGCCTGTTTTTTTCCCTGAAATCAGCATTTCTGATCTTGCACCAACATTTGTCAATTCTGTAAAGTCCATAGACTTTGATATTAGTTTTAAAATAGCTGTCAAATAGACTAATATTTAATTAGATAGCAAGAAAATAGAATTCAAGCATGTGGTATGAGTGCTGCAACAATAATTCTTTTTCCTTAGTGATGCACAGAATACAGCAGTGCAACTATGATTAAATTAACCAATAGCATTTTTACCAAGAATAGATTAAAAATTTAATTTTTTTAAAATATAGTTAATGTCCAGAAGTTTTAGCTCTACACATACTGAATCATTCCAGGATTTTTTCAGTTTCAGTGTATAAGTGGGGAAAAATTATGTGAAAGAACGGTGTCCTCATTAATTCTGCAGTCTTCAGGGGCATTCTGGTGGTCTGCTGTTTATTATGGCTTGCATATATTTCAGGATATGAATATACATTAAATCATTCTGTCCATTTCCAAAATTTTTTTTCAGGGCTTATTTTAATCTTATTACTACATATTTCACTATATTCATAGAAAACCTGGTAAAGACTGTAAAAAACTGTAAAATTATGTAGCACTTTAAAAATTAGTTGCCATGTTTGCCCTTCTCTGTAAAAGTAAGGCTTAATCAAAGGGAAAGAGTAAAAACAGATGTGACTTGAAAAAATTCCTTTTTCAGAAAAAAAAATACAAAAAGCTGAAATTAATGGGTAGTCCACATGCATATTTTTTAGAGTAGCACAGTGCTCAGAAAGCTGATGAGGAGATTTGCACTTATCTGCAAAAAGCCCTGTATCTATTCTCTTGGACCACAGTCAACAATTTGTTCACACTGAATTTCCAGACAAGTGAATTTTAAGCTTGTTTGTCATTCTGAATTCAGAGGCTTTTGTGTGATGATCAGCAAAATATTAAATTTAAGAAATAAATAATTGTTTTTTTAAACTAAGATCTGCTTTACAGATAATTCCCTTTCATTTATAATGCTCAATTTTGTCTATTACATATGGACTAACAGTATTGTTACTACCAGGGAAATTCATTTATGTATGAAATTCCTCTCAGATTTCTCTTGTTCTCAAGTTTGCATAAGGGATTGTGACGAATGTGCAATATTTTTAGTCTTTCAAACTAATTGAACAGACTAAGTTTTATTCTTTATTTCAATCTTGCTTTTCTTGAAAGGTTTTAGGTGGACCTGGTGCTGCTCAGTATCTTCAAGTTAGGTCCCAGTGAGGAGGCATTCAAAGCATTAAGTTATATTTTAAAGGGGACATTTTGAAGATGGAATAATGTGGAATACACTCACCTTGGATACTCTCCTCTTAAACTTTTTAAAATTGATATTTTGACTCTGAAGGTAGGAAAATTGGGTAACTTTAAAAATAGTTTTTTATTTTAGAATTTAGGACTCCTTATTTCTGGCAATTTTGCTTGGAACTTTAACATGGTTTCCAATGTTGCTTTGAAAGCTAGGTTTTGAATGCAATTAGTTTTCACAGTACTGGAGTTCAAAAATGGGTGTACTTCAAATATGGACTTTTTATAGGTATTGGTGGTGTTACAAAGTATTGCCTTCATATATGGGTTTCATTTTTCACTGTAAACTGTGTACTCTCCTTTGGAAATGAACTGTGGATTCCAGTCCACGTAGTTAAAATGTCTGGCCTTTTTATCATTTCACTTTTTATACCCCAAGTCTTAGGCAGTGTGAATAACTCTACTTGGTGAATTGAATTTCCTTGTCTGATTCTAAACCAGGGTGACTCTGTGGACTTGAGGCCTTGGCAAAAAACTATGCAATTGCTTTATCAGCTTTTTGTGAGTATAAATCTAGATGCTTGCAACTTACATCCTAAAGCAGGATTTTCTAAAAGGGAAAACAGCTGGGAGAGTGATTGATAAATTACAAAGTTAGGCCTTAGATAGAGGCTTGGATTTCTCAGAGTCACTAAAGCTGGTTAAGGTGGAATTTTTTAGTAGTAAATACTGTTGAATTAAGCAACAGTAAGTGAGACCTAATGATCTATATTAAAAATAATCCCATTCACATGTTATCCCACCCTAGTGTCATATAACTATTATTTACATGATCTCTGAATCTTGGAAAGCTTCTGAAAAAAACCTACATTAGGTTATTATTCATATCTTACCATATTTCTTTCTCAAAAATTAAAAAAAAAAAAAAAAAAAAAAAAATTAGCGCTTCCTAATCTTCAGTAAGACATTTCTAGAAATAACACATATACACAGAAATGCACTAAGATGGCATTCATTTGTTAGAAGCATAGAAGCACTGAGTTGTAGAATCTTAGAATCATTTGGATTGGTAAAGACTTTTAAGACCTCTGAGTCCAATCACTAACTCAGCACTACAGAGCCCACCACTCAACCATGTCCCTAAGTGTCATGTTAAATGCTATATTTTTGCTGATCTAGACTTTAATTATGTGCCAGAAACTGGTTCCTGGACCATAAATGATAATATGCTAAAATCCTTTATGCAGCAAATAAAGCACTTGATTGGAAATTCCACTGCTAGAGTCAACAAAATGGAATAAATATTTCCAAAATGGTGGGGGTTTTTTTTCCATATGTACATTTGTGCTACCTTTCTTTTTTCCTTTGACTTTATCAGAGATATTAATTATACACACTGAATCACTACATTCCATATCAGAATGTAGAATGCTATAAAATTTAATACGAATATTCTGTGTTTTTTATTGGGTGCTTTATATGGGTGTTAGAATTTATGATAGGAGCTTAACAGCCAAGGTGAGGCTTCAAAACTGGACGATGTTGCTGTAGACTGAAGTGAGCCTGTCTTCTGTGAAGGTGCATCATGATCACAGTCATTCTGAAGGTGAAAATACATCCGGTGGTGATTGTATTCAATATCCTTTAGAAAATTTTACTCTTCAAGTTTGCATTTCTTCAGTTTAGAACTTCATAAAATTCTTTGTTTATGATTTTCAGAACATCTACAAACATCTGAAGGAAACATGGGGTTTGCAATATTCAAAGGCACTAACTGTAGTCTTCTGTTACTCTATTTGGAATGTTTGCTGTCATTTTCATTAAAAAGCTGACTATAAATTGTGTCCAATCTTAAAATGTTTTAGATAAATACTGTAATGCAGAAATCAGTATAAGCACTTGACAGAAAACATAAATGATTTAAAGATTAAATAATTTCCAAATTGCCAGAGTGAAGCAATAAAAGAGCTGAAACCAAACTTTTAGAATAAAATTATACAGAAATATGTGTCCAGAAGAAGACAACTTTTGTTGTTGTTGTTTCCATAGCTGGTTGGGGTTTTCCAATTGTTGGGTTTTTGGGGCTTTTTTTAATGTGGAAAATGAAGGGTTTTTTATGCAATTTTTAAACAGACTTATTTGGAAATGCTCATCTTTTGTTTTCTGTTGAACAATAAAGCAAAAGCAGGGCTGCAAATGTTTCCTGTATGTCTTTTTTATTAGGAAGTTATTGAGTAATACCTCTACAAAACTAAGTAATCTTGAATGAACATAGATACCTCTTGTCTACAGAAACAATTATTTGCAACACAGGAGTATGCCTGTGTTTTACCATATTTTTTCTTCTACTTACATCGATGGGCTCAGGGACGATTTGGGTGATGAACTTAATACTGTCTCAGAAATATTGTGAATCTTCAGAAGAAACATGGGTGAAGTGGAGCCAGCAATATGCAGTGCACTGCATCCCAGAAACTGAACTGTGGAATATTTGGAGCAGAGTTGATGCACCAGGTTGGGATGAACCATAGGAAGCACCATTTGCTGTGCAAAATGACTGTTATATCTTCAGCTATGAATGGTCTAAGCCAATGATAAGTGTACGGTATGGTACTTGTCCACAGCCCTTAACTATATATTAGCTCAGGTAACCTGTGGGTATAAATCATTCCAATGACAATGTTGGCTTCATTTAAATCATAAATTCGGGTGAAGATTTTTTATTATTACTGTACTCACCTGCACAGGGGTTTCAGGTGGTTAAATAGCTATGACCTGAAAATCAGTAACTGTTTCCTGTTAGCCTTTAAATAGAAACAACTGTTCCCAATACGAGAAAAAGCACATGAACTTTTAATTACATCTTCATTTTAGAAATTAATTATGAAGATGCCCTTGCATCCAAAGTACACAATGATAATTTACTTTATTTAGATGAAAGCATTTTTAGAATAGCTGACTTTGAAAAAAATTTATTACTCTTCGTGCTTTATTTGTGTTGTGGGTTGCACATGTAACTTTTACAGTTTGGATTCATTTGGGGTTTTTTAACCAAGACTTTTCTCCTCCCTTCCCTTTTACTGAGAAAACAAGTGTGATTGTTGTTGGCAACAGGAGGCACCAAATCTTGTTGTGGAATTGACACCCCTCTTCCTCAAAATAGTGACTCATCCAAGTACATGGCAAATATTTACTCCCACAGAATCAATTTTTCTACGTGACTGTAAAAACTGGTGATTGTCTGTGACATGAAAAGCTCTGTTGGAGAACAGGAATGGAACAGGAATTGAATAAAGTGCTTGTGAGCTGTGACAAAGTTGCATCAAGTATTTAAGTGCAGTTTCATAACTGCATTTTGTGACTAATTAAACCTAGTTAGACTTTGCTTTGCCAGTTTTGTTGAATCATAAACAGCAGTTCACTAGTAGACACAATGGACCAGTTTTCAAAATTGTCTAAAGTACATGTACAAAAGTGCTCTTAAGAGTGAAGACTCCAATGTGATTCCCATTATAACAGTACTTTGTATTGCCATACTACATTCCATTAGCAGATATCACTACACTTTGAGGCTACTAATGACCTGAGTCCCTTAGAGAAGAAATGTTGCTATTCCTGTTTCATAGATGAGAGTAAATGTAACAGAAGTTACCTTCCCTCCAGTGACAGCATAGATGTAGGAGATGTACATCAGGAAGGAGAGTATGTGATATGAAACGCTTTTCTTTTTATTGATACTTACATTCACCAGCTTTCTTATTGCCAGTTAGCTGGACACACCAGGGAAATTACTTATTCTAAGTTGTTTAAACTTTAGAACAAATTATCTCTGCAGGTCCACTTTACCAAACTTACAACCCCTTTCCTTACTTCCTCTATTCACAGTTCAGCTAAGCTTTATACCTCTTTCAAGAAAATTGTTTCCAGATTATATTTCTGCCTCAGCAAGCTTGGAAGCTGGTAAGCTTTCCCATCTGCATTAAGCAGTATGCAGTATGCTGTATAGCATCAGCAAAGGTGGGAATAGAGTTCTCCCCCACTGCCTTACAAAATCATTACTGAATTTAAATCCACCTTCCCAGCAATCCTTCCACAATAATATAGACTTTTTCTGATGCTAACATGTTCAGATAGCTATTCTCCTGAACACTGATAATGATTTCATACTTTAAAATACATATAAAAATCTATTTTTTCCTATATCTTTGAGAATGGACAGTGAAATTATAATTTCTCTGAAACCTTCTTCCTACTTATAACTGTACCCTTAAAGAGTAAAGTGTACCCCACCCACCAACCCTGATACCAAGGTAAAATCTTCTGTAAAAGTTGCAAGGACTATCTGGGAAACATCTTTGTTGCTTATTTTCATTCACTCAGCTAAGGAAGGATAAGGTAAGCATAGCTTTACAATTAAAGAAGTGTGTATATACAACTGAGATGTAAAGAATGAGTCTGCAGGAGTGGGAGACAAGGGGACAACAGGACTAGAAAAGCAGTACATGGAACTGAAGGCAGTGGAGTGCTACAAATGCATGATGTGTATCCTGTCATATTGGCAGGAGTGGCACGTTAATTATGAATGTTTGGATGTGACCAAAGCGCACAATACTGATTCAAGTTTTTATACATAGTGATTGCACAATGTACTACTTCACTGCAGCTTATTTCTCTGATTTTTTTTTCAATCCCTAATATTTGAGGAGCTTACCTTCCTGCATTCCCCAAAAACATCTGATTCCTAGATATGTGCAATGCAATACCTGTCTCAGTGAAATTGTAAGTGGATTTCTATCTAAAATAGAACTATTTTAACAGCATCAGTGGGCCCAAAAAGAGTGTTTTAAGCATGCTCTATTTCAACTTTTTCCCCCTCTGAAAATTAGTATTAACCAGTAAATTGATTTGTAATGAATTATACAGATGATTATGTGGTATATGATACTTTTTACAAGGAACTAGGAAGTCTTTTTATTGTCAAGCTGTTTGAATGTTCCTCCTTACATATAAAAATTTGGAACCCCTTTACAATTTCACCTGAAAACCAAATCCATTTGATATCAATTGGTTTTTTTTTTCCCCCAAACAATCTGAGTAAGGATATATAGATTCTTTTAGAGAAAGCATGTTTAAACCCAAGGTTTTGTATGCAAGACAACACATATCTTGTAGTGTTCAGAGAGAATATGTTCAGAGAGACATCAAAAGATGGATATTTCTGTGAGCATAAAGGGGGGGCGGTAAAATTAAAGAGCATCTCTATATGTTAATTCTCAATAGAAATATTGCTTTTGCTGGGTAGTATTATTTTACCAACAAAAGATATGTTACATCAGTAACCCTACGCTGATTCTTTTCTGCTGAAAAAATTTCAGTGTTTTGCTTCTACATGGGTGTCATATTGATTAGGGCTAAAAAGTTAATTGATTTGGGGAAATAATGGAAACATATATTGTGACAGTTTAAACTGAAATTTACTATGCTATTTCAGTTCAAGCAAATACTTGTGGATTAGAAGAGTGTTAAATATTTATCATATCAAGAACATAAATACAGCAACTAATAGCAAAAAAAAAAATCTTCACAGTGTGATATTTCCATGAAATACTAAAGATGATCAGCGAATGTGAACTCAATTTCTCATTGGAGAATGTTGTCTTCTTACCTTATGTTTGTATGTTGCAAGTTTTCTCAATAAATCTAATCAGGTTTTATAAAAATACAGTCATATAAACATGTAGCTGCATAAAACTATCACAGAATGATTATCTAACAGAATGATTAATGTCCTGATATGTTCAAGGAGATCTATGGTGAGCTGAGAAGGAATGGAGTTAAAAATGAAATTTGCAAATATTGTGACAGTCTGACTGTAAATCAGATAATTACTTTCACAGCAAGTATGAGTAAGTTCTCAGGAGATGGAATTATTGGTGCCAGAAAACACTATTCATTATCTTCCATGGTCATCTTTACCTTGCAGTACTTGCAAGGCCATTTTTATTTTTTAAGTGTCTTTTCCAATTGTATTTAGAAGTTTCTATAGGAAAAATCTCTGGGCTGCTTTTGTGGCATTTAATTAATGATAATGAAAATTAAGTTTGGGTTCTGTATGTCTGTACAGTAAATCAAAGGATGCAGTAGTAATTTGGATCATGTAATTAGCTCATACAGATGGATCCCTGCAGTCAGATATGTTGCATCTCAAAGCCATTGATTTCTAGGACAATGGGTGTTAGAAATGAAAATAAAACAAAAAAAAATATATTGAATTAACTCTAGAGGAGTAAGTGACACTGTCTTAATAACTGACACTGTATGTACAAGATGTCACTAATATGATTCATGGAAGAATTTCCACAAAATAATTGAAAATATTCCTTCCATACCAGAAGTTAAAGGTCTGCCTTAGACTTGAAGATACCAAGGCAGTGTGTTTGGAAGATCAGTCAAGAGGAATTTCAATTATTTTTATGACTCTTTTTGTTGAATCTCCTTCCTCACCTCATTTACATGTCTCTGTTTCTTCAAGGTGTGCTTTTTTTTCATTCTTGTGAAGTGGAATGTTAATCATTCTCGGTTTTGATCCCTTTTCCCCTCTGTACCTTCCCCTGAACAGCAGAGTAGTGTTCATAATTCTTATTGGCAAGGGTAAAATTGGCTTCACAGCAGAGTTTTCCAAAAGGATACTTCTTACTAGGGCATTGAGCTAGGCAGTGGGGGAACACAGTATGCTGAACACAGGCAACTGAAGGATCAGATGAAATTTTTCAGTGCCAGTCTAGTCATCTTTACTGATGGGCTGTGCAGTCATCCGTGACAATATTTATTACAGGGAACTGAAGTAACACAAAAAGCAGTTGCTTTGCAGGCTTATTTGCTGCTTCTGTAGATTTTAATCCAGGTTTCTTTATCTATGGCTTCTTATTTACTCTGCTTAGATGTTGCTAATCTCACTTCCCCAGGGAACTTCAAAAACTGACAAATTATATTGTATGCATGCCCACCTGTTTACTATTATACCAGCATATAGCAACTTTTAATTTCAATTCTTGTATTATTCATGAGGGAGACATTCCTTGAAGATTCATTCCTAATTTACTTTGACTCTCTACTAAAAACCTGAGCCTGTACAGTGGTAAAGCCCCAACAGTTTTGCAGCTAAAAACAAAACAAAACAAAACAAAACAAAACAAAACAAAACAAAACAAAACAAA
>JANRMJ010000079.1:29539682-29553870 GCA_025584955.1 Alethe diademata | reverse complement strand
CTACATCCAAACGCAGAGCAAAGCAGGACTGGTAACAATTTGGTGCCAATCAGTTCCACAGAGACAGTTCAGATCCAGTGTCAAGCCTCAAAATAGTTCAGCTGTCTGTGTCAATTCAGACTGATAGAGCACACGGTCAGGCACATCTTCAACATAGCTCAGGCAAGTCCCAAAATAATGGTCTGTGCTCGAGAGCAGCTCCTGCAGTAAGTGAGTAGCTCCTGCTTCTTTCACACATAACGATTTCTCAGCAGCAAGAGTCCAGCATAGAGTGCCGCACTGCATCAGAGGTGTCTTGATGAATAAGCAATTTAACTGCCTAAAACAGTCCTGGCAATTGGTTTTCCCAATCCCAGAGTCCTTTCACTGGGGTTTTAAACAGAACTGTCTTGTCACAATTAAGCAGGACTCAGACAAAATTGTATTTAATTAGATAAGTAGCTAGCTAAAAAATACTTTAAATGTTATGCATTTTATGGTCAAGGCCTCACATCTTGCATGTGGCTTTTCCAATAATCTCAGTAATCTTGTTTTTCCAGTTAAAGCTTTAGATTCAAGCTAAAGTCGGTAAATGAAAGGAAGAGAGAAGAGAGAAAGAATAATGAAGATGCTGAAAGATAGTCAAGCAAATGTGATAGCATTTGTGTGCAATTAATATTTAGTTAGTACTGACTTTAGTGGAAAGCAAACCCATTTTGTAATCTCCAAATAAGACCCTACATCTAGTTTTTCTTCTGTTCTCTTTATTCATGGATCAAAATATTTAATCCAAAATGCACCCAGGGTGCTTCCTTCTAATCGTTAAATCATTTCAGCAAAATCTGTTGGTAGAAACAGAGGTTTAGAAACTTGAGCTCCTTGGAAATATGCTTGTTATTTTTATCCATAGCTGATGTGGTAGGGAGGAAGAGCAATTTTGTTTACTCCCAGGTGGTTTAAATTTGATTTGAACTCATAGCTGAGTTTAAGCTGATGAACAGCTTTTTATTGAACATGAATAAATTGAGAAATTCAGATTAGTCAGCCACTTTTTCGTCGTAATTTAAATTCCAAAGAAGATGCATTTAGCAAAAAATAGAGCAGAAAGGTATGTGCAGTTGATGAATTGTACCTGATGACTAGCTGACTTAATACAATCCTTAATGAATTTACTGCTGTTCTAGGTCTTTTCAGTATTCGTGTTCTTATGAAAAAGAATTTGTACTAAACAAAGTGAGAGTAACTGACGTAAAATATAAAAACAAACACATGAATGAACCCATATTCAGACCTGTATGTGAACATGCACAACAGCTTTTCCTCACAGAGTATCCTGTAACATATGTTTTGTTCATGCATAAAAAAGAAAAATCTCAACTAACTAACACAGTCTTTAATAACTAATATGGCCTTTTGAGCATCTTTTCAGCATTCAGTTCAACTTCAAAGTCTGAAAACCTTTTCTTACAAAAAGAGAGGAACTTGAGCAATCCCTTTGGGAATCAAGTAGAATTACCTATGCATAAAAAATCTGAAAATTACTGTCTCTTGATTGATAAGACAAGGCAAAATTAAAGTTAATACAAAGTTTCAGTTATGTTTTTCTATTCCTGACAAAATGCTGAGTGTTATTCTATTTCTGAAGAAACATTTTTCAGTAGATTTTTGCAATATGTATATAGATGTAAACTTGCATACCTGTAAATATGTATGTATGTTTATGTTGGTTTGGAAATGCTTTGAGACCAAAAGATAATGATGGCTACATATTATTATCTTAATCTGCTCCAGCACCTCCACAGCAGTGGCATTTCCTTCTCATAAGAATGACAAATTGTGTGATTCTGCTGTCTGGACAAAGCAGGAGAAGACTAAAGAAGTGCCATAGTTTAAACTGGCAGGCAGCTGAACACCACACATTTGCTCATTCACTACCCCCTTGCTCCCAGTGGGATGGGAAACAGAATGGTGAAAAATAAAAAAATAAAAAAAAAAATTGTGGGCTGAGATCAAGACAGTTTAAAAGGACAGAAAAGGAAGGGGAAATAGTAGTAATAGTAATAATAGGAGTAATAATAATAATAATAATAATAATAATAGCAACAGCAAGATTAGTAAGAATAATAGTCGAAACAAAGGATGCATACTGTGGTGATGGATGTCCAGCCAGTTCCTCAGCAGATCCCCCCCGACCCCCCCCCCCAAATTTTAGATGCTGTGCATGGCACTATATGCTGTGGAATATCTCTGTGGTCTGTTGGGGTCACCTGTCCTGGTCATGTCTCCTCCCAGCTTTTTGTGCTCTCCCAGTCTCTTTGGTGGAGGGCTGATGTGAGTAGGTGGAAAGCCATTGTCTTATGGTAAGCACTGTTTGTCAGCAACTCAAGCATCAGTGCTTTATCAACATTCTTCTCACTCTGAATCCAAAATGCAGCACTATACCAGCTACTAGAAAGTTAAATCTATCTAGAAAAGTACAGGACACCAAGAGAGGAAATATTGAAAAACGTCCCCTTATAATTAGCGGAAAGAGGCTAAATGCCAAAAGTTTGGCTTTTGGAGAAGTGATGGTGGACCATTACACCAAGTCCTGTGAAAGCAGACTAAGCAGATACTATCCAGGTTCATTAAAGAATGCAGAGCCGGGGAGGATTTGTGCATGTGTGTGTGTGTGTGTGTGTCTGTCTATTCAATATATGAAAAAATTTCTGTACTGAAAGAAAATTGTATCTTGAAAAAAAATTAGCTTAATAATTTTCAAATTTCAGAAAATAGCACCATATCAGTTGAGGGTGTTTTCTCATGCAGATTTCCCTAAATAATTGTTTGCATTAAATTCTTATAAACATTGAGTAATTGGTAATTAACAATTACCTATTTTATATATCAGTGTGGTCGATTGATGATTTCTTATACACTTTTATAATTTCTTTTTTGAACATGGAAATATTTCCCAGAAGTTGGACGAATCTTAAAATAAGATGAAAAAAGTCTGCAAAGCATTCACAGGAGCTTTGTAAACCCGAGAGGTAACTGTGGCCCTTCAATAAATAATACCATCTGTTCTCTATTTAGTTAATGCATTTATAAATTCTGATGTTTTCTTATTATTTGGTAATTAGTAATAAATTATTACAACATTTAATTGAAAAAAAACACTTGGGTTTATGCTTTAATTTCGGAAACTAATCTCTCAACATCTGACTGCATAGCTAGTCAGTGTGATAGGCAAATTTTCATTTTCAAGGCTTACATGCAAATTGGTTTGTTTATATCCATAGTCCACTAATCTGTTTATGAAGTTATTCACGCATCATAATAAAGTGATAAATTGATACCTTTAAACTGGTTCTAAAGTTGAAGATGTGTCAGCTTTATTTCTAAGTATACTTGCTTTCCCTTCTGTGTTTTTTCATAGGGAGTGGTACATCTATTTAGAAGATCATGGTCCCAAAATGGACAGAATGCATGTGGGGCATTATTTGCTGGTATGATAATGTGCTTTTGAAAATATTCTTGTCAATGAAAACACAAAATTGACAAGAAGTAGAATTAATCTAGAGGGTTGCACAACTGTTTAGAGGCAAGTTTCGATTAGTTTACTGTTATCTACTGATGTAAGCAAGTTCGTGCAGTGACACTTTGCAAGCTGTCTGACTAAAGATTCAGATGAGAAAAGTGTGATTGGAACTCAAATAATAACCAGAGACTTCTTCATAGTTCTGTTTTGTTCTCTTAGACACAGGAAAAACTGACATTTACCCATGGAAATTTTTGAGTAATATTCAATAAGGAAAAGAATGGTAATTACATGATGAGGGATATTTTGCAGCAAGAATTAAAAAAGTTGTATCCTAGCTTCTGCCTCTTTCCTAGCATAAATTTTGTGCAAAAGCCATTGGACACCTGCATATGCATGTAGTACTGAAAATAGTTGAAACAGAAAACTACAAGAGCAAGGAGCATTATTTATGCCCCATGCATTGTAATAAGAATCCAGCCATGGAGTTGAAGACATCTAAAAATTACCTTGAGATTACCCTCCTTTATAAATAAAAAAACCAGAAAAGAGTATTGCAGTATTAGGAAGGTGTTTTATTTGAGTTTGTACTTCTGAAATATGTCTTTATATTAATGTACTTTTTATGTTTGTACTGGTAGGCTGAGATCATTAAGTAATATAATTAGATAATAAAATAAAAGTGCACATATGATTTAAATACAAATTTTAAAAGATTAGTTAATTTCAAATGAATTATGTTAACTAAATGTATTAATTATACTATGTGTTTATTATATATTAAATACTTCATTTCTGTTTTTGTTTTAAAATTTTCGTATTCTTTGAATAAGGCAAGAAAGGTCTTTATTGTTCAGCACATGGCAGTAGCCTCATAACCAATTTACTTAATATCTCTGCTTTTTTGTCATTAGCGATTTTTCTCTTTACTATGTGAATATGAACCTTATTCATGGATTTTCTACAGCTTAAGATAGCATTTGAATATGCTCAAATGATACAAATCTCTGGTGTGGAAAGAAAATTATAATTCAGATATAAAAAAGGAATGATTTTCTGCTCATACTCCTTAAAAAGTGTGTTTGTTGAGGTGAGTGCTTTGTGATTCTGGAACTTAGAAGAACACAGTACTTCCATAGACTCCATATAACTGGAGATTATAAAAGACACTCTTAGTAAACAGATGTAATTGTCAAAAAGTTCTTTTGAATATGATAACCAAACATTTTATGAAAGGTAGTGACATATCCACAATATAGTATGACCTACTTATGCAGAAGAATTGGTGTGACAGAAGTGCATGATTCAACTTTATGAATTCACAGTTCCAGTTCTTTCTGTTATGCTTTTATAAGCCTTGTATTTTGAAGACATTTATTGAAGCAGTTGTTTGTCACTGCTGAGTAAACTGGTGGTGATGGTACGATTGGATCTTTAGTGTTGCTGTTGCTAATAGGCACACTTCTGTAAAAGTTGTGTTCTGAATAGACCCACTTAGAGTGGGTTGGCCTTGGCTGAATGCTCTGTGTCCACCAAGCTGCTCTAACATTCCACTCCTCAGTGGAGACAGGGGAGACAGGGGAGAAAATACGATCAAAGGATCACAGGTCAATATAAGGGCTGGCAGAGATCACTTATCAATTACTATCACAGGCAAAATAAACTCAGCTTTAGGGAATTGGTTTAGTAAATTGCCAATCAAATTGGAGTAGGATAATGAGAAATTAACCCAAATCTTGAAAACACTTTCCCAGACTTAACTGAGCTCCCAATTTCTCTCTCTTGGCTTTAAGTGACAAAGTAGGATGGGCAATGGAAGTTAGCACCAGCTCATGACACATTTTTTCCATTGCTCATTCCTCACCAGTTGTAGCATTCCTCAGACCCTTTTCCTTCTTCAGTGTGGTGTGTCTCTCACAGGAGACACTTCTCTATGATCTTTCTTAGTGTAGGTCTTTCCTACAGACTGCAGTTTTTCACTAACTGCTCCACCATGAGTCCTTTGCAAGAGAGAGTCCATCAGGACCGGGCTGCTCCAGTCCCCTATGGCATTATCACAAATCTTTCCAGCAAACCTGCTTCAGTGTTGTTTCCCCTTTCCATTGGGTCACAGGTCTCACCAAGAGCTATCAAATAGCTTAAAAAAATTCTTCATCAGCACTTAAATCCGCAAGGCATTCTGCAGGACACTCACCTAGTTGAGAAAATTTTAGTGTTTAAAATAATGAGCGTCATACAGGATGATGGAAAAATGAGTTTATACTGCATTTCAAAAAATGTTTGGCTATTGACAGAACTGAATGATATTTGTAATGTCAGTTTCAGAAATATTAGGATACTGTAGGTTCATTCACAGTCTTCCAAGAATTCTATCATTGTGAGATGATAGAAGCCCAACTTTTTCCTTGTGCTTACAGTCTTTCTTCTGTACCTCTAGTCAGATTTCAGATAATTGGCTGAAACATGGCTTATACCAGGTGCTCTTTTCCTAGCACATGACTTTTCCACAACAATTTAGAAATACTTTCCTTTATTCTTTAGCTCATTTTGGCAGGTGATATTCTCCTCTGCTTCCTAAAGAATTCAAGTCTGTCATGTTGATAGCCACGTTAAACTGATAATTAGATAAAATGCAGTTAGATAGGATCAAATTAGTTACTTGATTTGCATGTAGTGAGTGAGAACTGATAAAAATGGTTTTGTTTTTTGACACAGAACACAAACTATCTTAACACTGACTTGACTGATATTAATAAAGGAGATAGCAAGTGTGATAAAGAGAAAGATTGTTTCATTTATTGGGATCTGAGAACGTGGCTTTGTTCCGTTCACATAACTGCTGTCCAAATCTATCCTTTCATTGAAACATATTCTGTAGTAATTTTCTGTGTTTACTTTTATGCTTTATCTATTATATTTCAAAACAATGCATTGCTTGAAAACACTTCCACAGCACACAGGAAATAGAAGTGCTGTTATTTGTATTATGATAAAATTAGCAGTAGCACACAGCATTGTTTCCTGTAGATACATATCATCACATTTTACATTTTCTCTTTGCACTGGATATATTCTGTCTCATAAAGCAGACATTGACAGTCTCTTTCCCCTGCTGCAGTCAACTCCATGGGAGTTAACACATTTGTACACGAAAGCTACTTTATCACTATTTTGTAAAACATGGTAAGAGAGTTATTTCTCCCTCTCTTAAAAAAAAATAAATCTGGGAAACACAAAGAGCAGAATTTTCAAAGGCTGGATACCTAGCTCCCTCTAAAGTCTCACAGACAACTTTGAAATTTCAGGCTACGGGGTTTTTTTGTTGTTTTTTTTTTCATCTTACAGATGGTTTTAATCATTTATACATGGTCTGTCAAATTCTTCATTCCTTAATGATCTCTTTCTAGCATTTCACCAAAAAACAGCTTTTCAGTTTTGTTGGTGTTACTTTGGTATATGCCAAAACTACTGCATAGCAATTTATTGGTCTTGCTATGTTTCAGTACAATTAATGGGTGACTGATGCCCTATACCGTGACAATAATAATTTTCAGATGTGACAATCTCTTTCCAGATGAAATGTGTTGGTTTTCACATTATTTCAAGAAACAATGCTATTGCCAAAAAACAGACAATAGAGGTTCTTCAGCAGAGGCAGCTGATGAAGCATTTTTATTCAAAATCTTTTTTTTTTTTTTTTTTTTTTTTTTGACTGCTCATTAGGCCAATATGTAGTTTAGCCAGCAAACTACATTGATGACATGGAGTAATAGGAATGTATGAAAACAAAAATAAACAAAAATAATAGATAAGTATGGTGGCTTACTCTTTGAGACATTTCATTCTTTTGTTAGATTTCTATGTGAGTCATTCTTTACATAAAGAGGCTTTTAATATGACTTCATTTACTTTGTGAAGTTCCAGGATCACTGTAAGCTGTTTATGTGCTTACAAGTGTATCTATGCTTGTTTTATCTATACTTTTGTAACTTTTAGGGGTTTTAAAACAAGAATTTTTTTTTTTTCTGCTGAAAATAACAAATAAATCTGAATAAAGCATCTCATTAGTTCATTTTGCTATTTTGTGTGAATGCAAGTGTAAAAATAAAGTGAAATATTTTGGTTTGAAACAAAAATGAATTATTTCTTCACCTAAGAATAAACTTGCTTTCCATTCTAAGATTACTTTTTTTTCCCATTTTCTTAGTGAAAATTCTCAAAATCTTTTGTGTTTATTAAAAATTTTTACTGAGCTGAAATAATATTTTCATTTTTTGATTTAATGGACAAAGTTAAAATAAACCAAAAAAATCTTATATTTTGGAAATGCTACTATGAATCTTTAGCTAGGAATTGGATGTTTTAATTTACTTTTCTATTTATTTGAGGCTTTCAGTTTTTATGTATTTAAAAAATACGTATGTTACATCATCTTAAGATCAAATATATGCAGTGGTTGTGCCAAAAAATTACTCAGTCTTTACATTATTAAGATCGACAGTACTTAACTAATAATAACAGTAGTATTTTTTTGTTTGTTTCAGTGAATACAGGTGATCAACCATATTTCAGATGGAAAGAATAAAGAGTATGTATACATACGTAAAACAGGTTTGCTTTCCCAAGCAAATCTCCTGATCAGTTTAGGTCACTTTGAGTTCAAGTGCACTAGAAAGCATAAACTGGATTCCTTCCGTATGATACCAAGCTGTAAGACTTCACAGTACCAGAACTGTATACTTAATCCAAAGTGAAAATGGACAAACAGAATATCTGAAATGTGTCTACTATGCATCCCAGACCTTTAGCACCAAGTGTTTCTCTCTACAGATCTGTTTCTATCTACAGAGCTGTTTGACATAGTTGGTAGGGTAGATGTGCCCTCAGTGACCCAGTGTTAACATATAAAGTAGGCAACTACTAATAGACAGAAAGGTAAGGAGGTGTTATCAATGAAGGCCAAAAAAACCAACCAACCAACCAAACAAACAAACAAAAAAAACCCAAACCAAAACAACAAAAAAAAAAACCTAAACAAAAAAACCCACCAAAACACCACAACTGAACAGCAAATCTTTAGTTTCCTTGATGGAGTAATTTTCCATGTGGATTTGTCTCACTGTTGTACAAACAGGTGTATGTTAAATGAACTGAGAAAAGGTTACTGCTTCTCCTGCTAGTAATCCAGGCAGCCAGTTTATTAATACAGACCTCTTACATAGTCAGTGGAGAGAGTCTGGCAAATAAGTCCTTTCAGTCACCCTCCAAAGTATCCACTGAGGATATAAAGACCTCATATTTTTACTCTACAGAGAGAGAGCACTTTCATGGATCTGTACAAATAACTAATTCCAGCAACGTCAGTGGTGCAAAAGCCTTTTAATGGAGAATAATGACTTCACATTTAGATATCTTACAGGGCCTGTATTATGTGTTTTGTTTTGGATTTTTTTTAAAGCAGTAGTTAAAGCTTTGTTACATTATTTCTTAAAAGTAGGACAGGATATAAAATCTTAAGAATCTTTTTCCTGTAATCAATTGTACTAAAGGCAGTGATTTGTTATTTTCTTTGCAGATTTCTCAGTGTGAGGACAAGAAAAACTAGTAAGAAGGATAAATTAGAAAAAAGAGAAAGAGGTTGTCTTGGGCTTCTTGAAAGGAGAAAGTCTAATGACAGGAAATAGGCTTTATTTTCTAACAACAAATATGGCTGTTTATTTTTTTATCTTTTTTTTTTTTTTGCAAAGCAGCATATTTAACATAAAACTATCTGCTTGGGTTTTCCTGATTTTATTTTTTAAATATTGTGACATATGAATCGTGACATATTGTATATGTACATATATTTGTAACATGATAATAGTACCAATGTGAAGTAAAATGGGAATTGTAAGAGTCATCTAGAATAAGTTCAGAATATAGTTTTCTCATGCTGGTTCATTTAGATGTTGACAGGGAAAGGCCTAAAGCTACATTGGAAATGCATAAATCTCACTAAAAAATTTGGTAACAGTGTCTCGGTTCCATGCTTAGTATACATAGAAATGCTGGACATCTGTCTAAAGGAAATGACATTTTGAGCCCCTACAAAAAAAGTGTAAAAGTGGCATCTATTTACTTGTGCTACCATATGTTTTTAATATGCATTAATATTTATAATGTTAATATTCCATCTCGAAGGCCATATATTTGGTATACATTTTGAAGGAGAAAGGATTTTTTCCAAATTTCTTTTTATACCATGGATGTCTCTATTTATACTTAGTTCTTTGATGAAATTTCTTCTCCATTTGTTGTTTTCTAAATTATGTCAGGAAGGAGGGATGAAGATAGGTACTATTAGATTCCTTATTTGTACCTTATTTATAATGCAAATCAAACATATAACTTCTACATAAAATTTTCAGTGTATCTCAGAATATTAAATCATCACTTGGGAAGCCCGTAGAGGCTTGGGGGCTTGGGAGGCGCCAGAGGCAAAAGTCTCTGGAATATCCTACACTATTTTTGACCCCCTTGGTTTTTTCCTTCTGTGTTAAGAAACTGACCTTTATAGTTAAAATGTTAGGTCAGCTAGTGAGTATGTCAGAAATGACTGCAAATTTCAATGGGCTCAGAATTTTCATTTTTATTTACTGTTTTGTCGTTTATGTGTTCATGTGAGTATAAATTGACAGATGATGGGCACTGCTAATTTACTACAGCTGTGAAGCTTAGTCAATTCTTGTTTTACCTCCAGGACTGTGCAACATGAATGAAACCAGACAGTGTTTCTTTGCATAGCTGTAATAAACACTGGGAATCATCCATGTTCTGTGAATTTAGATGATTTTTGTTACGTGTTCACCCAAGCACAGAAGATACATCAGATATGGAATTCTGTTTTAGAATTTGAATTTCGGGCCACGAAATGTAGTCCCATAGAAGTTTGTTATCAATGCTTTTGCTGTTCTTTTCAGTAAAGGAATGTAGAACAAAGTTCTGCTATTAAGTTCTGTTTGCCCATAGATCATTCCTAATGGGTGAAATGAATTCATCAACTCACACAAAATAAATGCTGGTACATTGCAAAGTAATATAAGGCAATTTAATCTTGTTTATTATATGTTTATAATCAATCAGGCTTCAAGCTTGCAATCATGTTAATGCAATTTAATAGTGTGTAATAAATATGAATAAAACAACTGACATGATAGGACTGTGGCAATTAGTTTGCATGTCAAGAAAAGTATTTACATATTAGTAGGAGTTTTGCTTATGAAAAAGCTCCCCATGTACTTCATCAAACATACTTGCACTCCACCAGTTCACCTTGATTCAGAATTTTATGCTTTCCTACAGTAGCTAACAAATGAGCAAACAAGAGCACAGATGTTCAAACTTTAAAAACAAGAGTATTGCAGTGACCTTCTTTCTTCCCTGCCAAACACTGTTCAAGGAATGCATATCAGCATCTTCATGGCCACAGTGTTGTTAATCTAGTTCAAAATTTGTAAGAATGAAAAATTTGCATTGCAGACATAACAATTGCAATGCAATTTTGTAATATCAAATAAAAAGTTGATAGCACTTTGCCATAAGTGACTAATCATTGCTTCTTTGATGCCTATTGCAGTAACATTATTTCCAATAAAATAATTTGGCACAACTGTATGGAAAATATAGAACAGCTTAAAAGTCACATTTTAATATTAAATTCCTTATTGGACACTTTTAAGAAATTGAGTAGAAATCATCTGCTGACTGAAGAAGGGAGACATTGTTCATATAAATTGTGTATCATATAATTATTTTTAAATAAATAATTTGTGTTATGACTTGAATAAGCAGTGCTGAAATTAGTAGGAAAAAAAAAGAAGACAGTATTTGTAAACGGCAAGATTTCATGTATTGTAAACTGACTGAGTCATAATAGTAGGACAAAGAACTCATGTAAGGGTAAAAGTGTGCTATCCTGAAGAGTAATACAATATGTTTAGTTTTTCTAGATTAATAACTCTACCACTTTGGTATTCACATATGCATTATTTGGGTTATAGCTATCATTCTATCAGAGATTATTAACATAATTTAAAGAAAAAAAAGAGGCATCCTGAAGATAGAGGATATTGACACTGACATAACATTAAAAAGAAATAATTGTCGACAAATTTTTAAGAACTTAAGAAATTATTACAACACTCAAGAGGGATGATATGTGAATACTTACTAAGAACAAAATTATAATTGGCCTACTCACACGAGTAGTTCTACTGAAATCAATAGGATTATTCATGTAAACCAGGCCAATTGCCCTTGTCCTTATGAGGCTGTCATTGGACTATGGGACTATTTTAAACTTCCAGAACAGTAAAATCCTTTTTTACAGTATTTTGAGCTTAATTTTTATGGCATGCAGAACAATAATTCTTTATTTCTGATTTAAAAACAAAACAAATGTATATGTTTTCATCCTCCTCCTTTATTTACCAGTATAATTTCAGTACAGATTACCCTGTGAATAGCACTGACTGTAGGAAAGTTGCCTAACAGATGTGATTTTAGTTGACTGTTTCTTATGGTTATTTCAAGACCAACCTGTTCTCTCTGCTGTGAAGGTGTTCAGAGTCATGCCCCTTGGGGTATGTTAACAGATCTTCTGTTGCTACAGGTTCAGACAGATTTGATTTACTTTGCCAGCCTGCCTCCCAGTTAGTGAGAGCCTTTTGCTCCTGTTCTTCTTGCAGCCAGGTATGGAAGATCTGACTGTGACGTGCACTTTCACCTCACTGAAAACACACCTCTTTGCAGACTTTTTGCTGCTACATTACATCTTTTCCCCTCTAAATATATATTTTCCTAAAATACCTTATGCTTACAATGTACAGTGGGGAAAAAACATGCTGAATACTGAAAAGTGTAGTTTTATAAAAAAGTTTTTTAACTAAAAAAAAAAAAAAAAAAAAAAGAAGATACATAGTTTTCCAGCATTATCTCGGGTATGCAAAATGGCTCAAATGTGACACTAACTTTTCCAGGGCACCAGAATACCAACGTAACAGAGTTTCCATTTTAATTTTGACAAAAACAGCATGTAGTAGCATCACAGCATTTCCCAGGAGAAATTGGTAGGACATTAGGTGTTCCTAAAACCATAAATTAAAACTAGTTGGAGTAATTTCAGATAAAAAAGACTGACACATCTGCAACCAGCATGACAAAAAAAAAAAAACAAACCAAACAAAAAACAACAAAAACAACCCCAAAGGAATAGTTTAATCTAAATAAGACCTATTTCTATTAAGAAAATTTAAAAACTAGAAATTAAAAGAATATAAACAACCACAACCATTAAATTCTGCGTGACCAGAAGATCTTATGAATAGGATATTTTCCTACAGCAATTTTAAACTTCACTGCAGTATGAGGATAAATTGCTGATTATATTTCTCTTCTTTTCGGTTAAAAGTGGAATGCAAAATTTTTTTTTCAGGTTTTTCAATGAACAGTCTGTGCTTTTCTTAATAACCTTTAATCTTAATTTTTATTTCATTCTTAACATATTCTACCATCTCTTTTTGAATCTTTTTTTTCTTTCTTTCCTGTCTGTGTTTTGATAGTAGGTCTAGTGTTTTTGAAAAACTTATATATTTCTTTTTATTTTTGAACTGTCTGTGTCTTCCTGAATTCTCTTGCATCTTTGGAAAATCTACAGATTCCTCCTCTCCTTTTTAAGGAAGAGAAAAAGTGTACAGATTTTATATCAGAATTGTATATGAATATTGTATTTTGTATAAGATTTACAATGGGAATGACTATTTCTTTACATATATTTAGACCACTTAATTTTCCATTATCCACTGATTTAGATCAAATCCATCCATGGCTTTTAAAAACAAATAGAATTTGGCTGATTTGTTGTCTTGCAATAATTCAGTGCCCAAAGGAAGAATAAAGGACAGCAATAACTGTTGATCCACTGCAGTTTTATTGCAGTTTAATTTATATTACCATCTTTTAAAGAATTATTTTCTTCTCTAAATAACTTCTGTAAGTTTCTTTGTCTTATCTTGTATAATATTATGCAAATTGTGCCTAATAAGCTGACTATATATAAACATTTTGTTTTTCCTGCATCTAATAGTTCTGTCAAGGAATCCCTGTGTTGCTGTATTTCTTTGAGATATTAAAAGATTTTACCCAGAAAAAAAGTTTTTCAAGCATCCGTTTTCTCAGATTATATGTCGTCATCCTCTAATGACAAAGTATTGGCTCCACAGAAGCATATTAAGAATACATTGGATGAACTTTTTCTCCAGTCTTTGCAAATACAATTTGAGAGTCAGAGATAAATAGGGATATGACATGCTTATGCATAAATCTAATAAGAGTCTGAACATCACACCTGTCTCTGAAAATAAGCTAGTAAGAATGATGTTTAAAATTAATACCTGTGTTTAAATTATTTTCTGACTTTTCAGGGTTATCGGATAATCTTAAACAGGTGTGTAGATAAAAATAATATGATAGAGTGAGTACATCTTGTAGTGAACATAATCCAGGGTTCATTTCTTCTTTACCATCCTAAACTTTAAAGTAGTACAGAAGTCAAGTCTTACTCATACTAATATCTGTATTAAAATCTCATGCTTACATTTAAGTTTAGACATATTTTTCGTATTTATCCATAATGTCATATCCATTTCTGGT
>JANRMJ010000079.1:29489310-29501412 GCA_025584955.1 Alethe diademata | reverse complement strand
AAACTATTTCTTACAGAAAGTACTTTAGCAAAACTTCATAATCATAGAAATAGCTGCTGAAAATTGATTAGACGTTGCTTCTTTTATGTATTGATTTCTTTTAAACAGAAATCCAGTGCTTTGTTTTCCTCTGCTTGGTGTGCACAGTTTCAGCCCTTAAAATGTCAACATAAAATTCTCCTTAAGGGTGAAATTTTGATAGCGCAGAAATATAAAGCATGTCCCTCAGACTTCATTGTGTCTCAAATTCCATATTTAGACTTGGATGAACAGAGATATGTCTGAGGCACTTTTACAATAATTAAGATACATGCAAGAGGAGACAATATGTCTTCATTATTTAGAACTAATGTGTTGTGATTGATGAAAAGGATGAAAACTCTCGATACAGGCATATAAGATTTGGTCTGTTACTTTTTTTGATCATAGACTTAAAAGAGGTAATTATTATTTTTTAAGGTTTTTATGATGACATTAATAATATTAATAAGAATATATGAGTATTAAAATTCTTAACACTGATGATCAGTTCAATAGCTTGGCAAACTAGAATAAGACTATTCAAGCTTTAACCCCTAGGCCACATTATTGAAGGAAATTTAGGTTTGTTCAGTTTGAACATTCTCGTAGTTTGACAGTAATTTGGCTTGCTGAAATGTGATGATAGAATGAGTTCAAATACTGAGGATAAAAAATTACATTGCAAAAAATTGCATGTTACGACAATAGTTCACATCTCGCAATCACAACAGAAAGGTGAAAGATCAGACATACATGCAGAGTCAACTGCACTTTAAGTCAATAAACAGTTTTGAGTCTTGTGGCTCAAGATGGATGAGGAACCATGGGAAAAAAGTGAACAATCCCACACCCAGGAAATACCATAGCTATGGTTAAAAAATTCTGATTCATTTAGCTGCTTACCATCAGCACAAAATTCATTTAATCACTTAACCAACCTTAAAATTATGAAAAACATACCTCCTTTTTGGATAAAAGCCTATACTGTCATAAAAATATTCTTACTGAAACTGAGAATAACATAAGGGAAAGAATCATTTCTAATGAAGGAATAGCGATTAAGAAAGCAATCTAATGGAATGGCAAAAAAATCTCAATACTGCATGGAACCATTACCAATGAAAATATTTTTGTCCACAAAATTATATGTGCTTCAAGTAATTTAGTTCTTACAGAGTTCTTTCATTGTGTGGATAGAAACTGGAAAAAACAAAATCTTCATGGACTACTCAGGCATCTATTGAAAGTGTTTGATTTTTTTCTTCATACTCTTCCATTACAGATGATTTGCAGTAAAATGAGAGGAAAAAGATTTTAATCTGTATTTTTTTTTTCCCAAGAAAATATTGGTATCACTCCCAAATATACAACATAAAGCAAAAAGTAGTGAAAAGAAATATACAATACCGGTCAGTATTTCCCAGCAGCTGTGTGCTAACTGCAGTAGACAAGTCACAAAAGGCAATCTAGAGTTAGAAAACAGAGGTTATAATAATATAATCTGAAAAAAATAAGAAAATATTGCTTTTTTGCAACTATAGTTTTACTTTTCACAACTGGGTAATTCTGAATTCGTGCAGCACAGGATCTGTGGTCTAATCTTAGCATGTTAGTAGTGCTTGCTCTTTTATTATAAGTCAATTTATTACGAGACAGAACTTCTTAACAAGCATTTTTAGTGTGACCTGTTGTCATGCATGTATCTCAATCTTCTATTATGAATATCGTATGTATATATATTGTATAATCATGAGTTCAAAAATTAGTGAATACATTCACCAATTTTTCTAAAAGATTAAGATTATTTGAAGAAAAAGTATTGACTCTTTCATCTTAAAAGCCATTTTAAGATCTTCTTTTGAGACACTTTGTTGCCTGGTTAGGGTTCTGTATACCTAAAGATTAATTCATAATTCGTAGAGAAAACCTTTTTGTCTGAAATGTGTTTTTGTGGAATTGGCCAAAACATTGTAACAAGAGTCTATTTTCCCTCCATGTATTCTTGGCGGAGAACAATACAGTCTAGAAACATTTAAAAAAAGCCCAAAAAACAAACAAAAAATAAAAACAAACAAAACAAAAAACCTTGTTAAAATCCTTTTGCTCCGTAAATTGGATTTTTTGTTTCCTTGTATTTTTTTTTTTTTTATGAGGTAGAGCAGCAGACCATTGCTTTTGGGATCCTTCACTACTAAGAGGAAGCTATCATCAATGTTTTCCAGGAACCTTCCGGAAGTGTAATTTATAAGGCATTTCTTTTTATAGATTAGTGCAGTTGATCTTCGTGAAAGTATTCTTTATCTGTAAAACTAAGACTAAATAATTACCATGTGATCTAGGACAGTGATAAACTTTTCACAGACAGAGGCTAAAATTCTGTTGTTCCTTATCCAAGTTATGAAATACACTTTGAAGTTTCTCAAGACAGGGCATCCAGAGTAATTTTTTTTTCATTTATCTTTCCAATTTTGAATTCAAATATACTTTCACTACTTCTATAATGCTTACTGTTGTTACTTTGATTCTTCTGAGCATTGCATCTGTTGAGAATTAGTGAACAAGATTGTGCAATTACTTTGCCACATGTTCCTTGGTCAGATTCTGGGAGAAAAATGGACTTTCTTTAGAAGAACAAATGTTACTAAATTATCATTTAGACTGTGTTTTACATGCACATTTGAAGCAGCCATTTGAGGCAGCACTTTAGCAAAGACAGGCATTCCAAAATAGAATAGCAGGAAAGCTACTCACAGTGTTATTGCAGATGTTGAACTGAAACTTTGATTTAGATTTTCAAGTATTACAATACAATTCTGAATAACCATATATGAATATGCCATTCTGAAACATAATGCAGAATACTGTGTATTCTTCTCTCCTTATGTTAGTGAATATATAATAAATTTAATCAACTTTTCTGCTATATATATCATTCAAAACAAATCTAAGATGACTGCATATTTTCACTATTCCTTCAGTAAACACGAATAGCAATGTTGAGCGACCCAATAGTTGACAACGTATATGTTAAAAAGATAATACAGGTCCTTCTTTTTTCTGAAGTCTTGTATGAAAAATCTGTACATAATATTTCAAAAATTCACTTAATATTCAATATTCCAAAAAGGCAAAAATCCTGTTCCTTGTCTACTTGCTCTGTGCTTTCAACATCCTTTGATGTTTTAAATAACTATACTTACTTTCTCTTGTTGAATTCATTATTGTAGTTCTGATTTCATATAGTAATATGGATGACAGCTTGGAAGTATAAAAAGCCTTTTTACAGCTTCAAAATAAGCAAGTTGCTGTTATCTGAATCCTCTGACAATACCATATTGATGTTGCATTAGAAATCACGAACAGTGGATTTTTCTGTTTTTACATATTTTGGGGTGAAGAATATGATCAGTACTTAGCAAAAGTAATTTATTCAAAGTGCTTGTCTTCACACACTTTCATCTTTACAGGTGAATGGAAATATGTTTCTGATAGGGAATACATTATCATATAGAAAGGATTAAAATTAATTATGTCGCTATGATGTACAACATGACTTGTGTCATGAAAGTCACAGCCATAGGACAAAGCAAGCCCCAAACAGGTTGATGCTATGCCATCACAACACCTGGCTTCCTGCAGAGATTTTTAAAATCTATAGTTTCAACGTTTTTATTATACAGCTGTTACTGGTAGAAATTTGAAAATACTTCCAGAATAGAAAATGTTTTATTATAGATACTCCAATACAAGATGCATTATTCCAATGTATCAGAAAAATGCTACTTTTAATTTATCAGAAAATTGCTACTTTTAGTTTTTAATTTGCTCAAAACCTTTTGAAATTTCTGAATGGCAGCAAAGAATACATTGGCATCAACTTTTTACTTGGATTATTATTTGCATCTTCTTTTACAGGATCAGATTTCTACTCTTTTTCTATATTTGTTCTTTGTGATAATTCATGCCTTAAAATCTTTCATAAATTTGTTTTGTATGTGAGAAGTACAACATCTTCTCAAAATATAAAACAAACAAACTAACCAAAACCAAAACCAGATCAAACAAATAAATAAAAAACCCCCAAACCCAACCAATCAAAAGAAGTTTGGTATACTTAAAATGCCTTTCATGCATAAACTTTTATTTTATAGGCAATAGCACATAGCACTATGTCCCTGAACAGGATGTTCTCAAATTAGGAGAAATTGCTTATAAGATAGGTTAGCAATTATGGTGAAGATGCTAAAACTGGAATACAATAGCACTTTTTTTTTCAACCCCACAGGCTGAAATGTGCTTACCTAATTTGTTGCACTATATTAAACAAAATACAAGATTTGTAACTCCAGAAACATGGGAGAGGAAGAATAACTTTGTGTATAGAGTTCTACTCTAAAAATTTCTGTCATTAATTGTGTACCACTTCATATAATTAAATCATATGGACTAGTGGAGCCATGAAACAGATTGTTGAAAGTAGACTGACAGGTACTTACTTTATTTTAATGCTTCTGATAAGTCCCATATTATCCAAATACAGTAAATATAGATTTTTGCCAATAGTATACAGTGCTTTTATGTCTCAATAACCAGATTTAAACTATACCTTAGGTTACAAAGGAATGAGTTGTGGTAATGACAACGGGAAAAATAATCATATCCAGGAAAATCAGAAGGCTTATCCTAAATTCATTTTGGTATGTGTTGGAGTTGGGGAGAATTTTGCATGCATTCAATTCCCTTGGTGAACATCATGTTTCCTCAAATCTTTTTTTCTTTAGAAATAACATATAAAATTAGGCAAAACACCATTAAAAAGAAGATATGAAAAAGTTTGTCTGATAAAAAAGTGAAAAGATAGTTCATTTGAATGACATTGCTGTTTTATTCTCTAAAAATTGTTTCGGACTAGAAGACAGTGATACATTTCATGCTTCCCCTCTTTGCAGCATGATTTAATGACAAAGAGATACTTTAAAAACAAGCAAACTAATAAACCCCCAGAATTCCCTCCTCAAAAATCAGTGCCAATTTATTTTTTAAATAATTCAAGGTGAGAACTTAGTTATGTGGAAATTAATTTCATTTTTTGATATAATGTGTTTGTATACAAATTCAGCTGTCTGGTTGCTTTGTTCTACTTTAATTACAGATTTTCAGAATATGTCTTTAAAAATCCCCCACACACAAGTATTGATGTAACTCCTGTAATTCATTGTACAAAGGAGAGGTCTGTATTTCATAGAATCATGGAGTGGTTTGGGTTGGAAGGGTCCCTAAATGTCATCTTGTTCCAACCCCCTGCCATAGACCGGCTTTCTCAGGGTACCATCAAACCTGGCTGTGAACAATTCCATACAGGGGTATCCACAACATCTCTGAGGTCCCTGTTGCTGCGCCTCACCAGTCTCACAGCCAAGAATTTTTCCCTAATGTCTAACCTATACCTACTGTCTTGAAGTTTGGAGCCATTCCCCGCTGCCCAGTCACTAAGAGGTGTTGGAAATAGTTTCTCCCCCTCTTTCTTGTAGGTTCCCTTCAGGTACTGTAAGGCTTCAGTTAGGTCACCCCAAAGCCTTCCATTCCAGGCTGAGCAATCTGGACTCACTCAAACAGGTCCATATCCTTCTTGTACCAGGGACCCCAGAGCTGGGTGCAGCACTGCAGGAAGGATCTCACAAGGCAAAGTACAGGGACAGAATCAAATAACCTCCCTTAACCTTCTGGCCACACCACTTTTGATACAGATGAAAAATAGGCTGCAAGGTCATTTCTCATCCAACAGAACCTTCAAGTCCTCCTCGGAAGAGCTGCTCTCAATCTGTTCACCCCCTCAGCCTGTGCTGGTACTAGGGGTTGCCCAGACCCATGTGCAGCGGTGTTAGAAAAAACATTTCTGAACTGGTAAGCAACAGCCAAGATTAGCAGCATTCAAGACTGAATTTTAAAGTGTTTTTTTCTGATGAAGTTATATGAATCTTTGGCTAAAGAAATAACACACATATAATAATTTTTACCCTCATCATCTCATATATAGCTCGTGATTTCTTTTTCACTAAATGACAAATATTTGCCACAGGTTTTCTAATGCAGAAATATATTTCTAAACGAACAATGACTATTAAAAACTTTTCATTGAGACATTTACTCTGTGCTACTGTAGGTGACTTTGTTCTACTCCCCTGCTTTTTTTTTTTTTTTTCTTTTTGCCTGCTTATTTGTCTAAGGTAATAACAATAATTATCAAATTTAAGTCAGCAGCAGTTAGCGCACATATTTTTGTTGTTGACAAATTCAATTAAAGACATTGTGAGCTAAACCAATCAAGTAACAGGTAGCTCAAAAAAGGTCAACTCTAAATTATTGTTTCCCATAATAATTTCCCAAACCATTAAGTTTGTAAAATTAATTTGAAATTGAAACTCATAAAAGTAAATTATGGAGAATGCCTTGCTAGTTTGTGGGTATTCTAGAGCATAAAACTGTATGTCTTCCATGCATAATGCTCTCCTAATATTGTCCAGGTTGCAGCACAAGTACAGATAGGTTCTAGGAGTATTTGCATTTAAAAAAACTATTTCCAGGAATGCCAGTTCTAGTCAGAAAGCTTTTTTCTGCTACCCTGTAATTACAAACCAAATGTTATTCTTTTATTTTGTTTTGAACTGTGTTTGGGGACATTTAAGAAAGACAAGATGGAAGGTTTTGTTCACAGCAACAAGCAAAACTATTAAAGTATTCACAGTATCTTTAGAAGTTGAATAATTCAACAGGAAATTAAGTTTCCAAAATTCTGGTTTGAGTTTGAACTTTGCCATGAATTAAAATGCAAATGAGAATTAAAAACCTAACCCCAAAAGAATTTGAGACTAAGACAGGATGAATCAGTTATTTATACAGCTACATTAAGCTTTCAGTTACTGTAAACTAAGCCCCATTAAAAGTAATATTTACTAATAATTCTACATAACTGAGGTTTCATGTTCCCTGATTTGTTTTGTCTAAAAATTGCAACAGCTTGTGGAAGTTAAAAAGAGCTTGAAAAGCTACAGAGGTAGAGAATTGAACAAAATCACAGTTGTTTTTATACACAGTATAAAAAACAGTGAATGCTGGTAAAAAACAGCGTAAGGCTTTGCCTGTGAACAGCAACTAATAAAACAATGGAAGTCAGTAAAAACTAGTCAAAAAGAGGGATAAAATCAATATGCATATAACATTATTAAAGAAAAGGACTACTATGCATTTGAGGTTAGTCTGGTAGGCACCATAATGGTTTCAGTGATCATTCATCTGGAATTAAAATGTCTGTCCTTCTTTCTTTATTTCACAGTATTGTTTATGGAGAAATTAAATATGTATCTGCTGAAGTATCTCATGGGTAACTCATGTGCACTAGATCTAAAACCTAAAACAAACAAAAAAACAAACAAAAAAACCCAACCACAAAACTCTACAATATCATCAGGGTTATTCTGCCCAAGGATGTCTATTAGAAAGAAAAGAGTTCTGTGGAATCAACCGGTGCTGCCAAAACAATTTTGCATCCCACCCTCCTACAAAAATGTGGAAGTAGTTGATTTATAATTACTCCAGAACTGTAGCTTAGCTCATGTTAGCCAAAACAGCTTTACAGTTCGGTGTAGAAGTGTGAATCTATAACCTTCTTCAAAGAAGGCAGACATTCATATTGTTTTAATAGAATTAGCTGATGCTGACTATTTAGTTTACTCTTGTCTTCCTTCATAAAAGTTTTTTTATTTATAGCTTTATAATTTTATACAAGTTTTGTATTCAGATTTTCTTTTATATATGACAGCATTTTTGATTAATTGCTATCTCAAAGGAAATAAAAGTTTCTGATACATTAAAGCTACCATGTAGTTAAATAGTATCACACTGAGAGACCATAGGACTTGGATTTGAATATATATTTTATTCTAGTGTCTAAATAGAGTTTAAATTTTACAATTTAATAAACTTAATTTTTTAGCCTTGGTAGTTGTGATTTATTTCCTTTTTAGATAAATTATGTCCTTGACAAATTGCAATGTCAGATTCTTAAGTGCAAAAGTTCAGGGTTTTTTTGGTTTTTTTTCTATCCTGTAGGCATTAATTTTTTCCCAAATTTTAGCTGCACATTAGGTTTACGTAGAAAAGTGATTGTTTGCAAGCCTTTTTTGTTACAGGAGGCTAGGTGCAATTTGGTTTGGAATGAAACAAAGAGGATTTTTTTTCCTTCTTGTCAATCTTTATTAGTGGATAGATGTTCAGGTCTTCACATGAAATTAAAAATCCTCAGCTGTCAGTTTCTAACTTGAATTAATTCTGGTGAGAGAACACAATTCACTTTTAAGTTTTAACATTGTATGATGTCAAGAACCTACATGCTGATTTTCAAAATATATCACTGCCTTGGACAGATATATACAGTTATGTCTGTTATTATAAAAGCTAAAATAACATGTTTTGAGTAAAACTCAATATGCAAAGTTTAAGTAAACTGTGGAAGGGGATAAAGTGTTTGAATTTATTTGATATACACAAACTAGTCAATAGAACTATATCTTTTTGAAGAGTGCTTCAAGACTTTCATTAGTTAGACCAGTGAAAGCTGTATAAAATAGATATGCAACTTTTCTCAAACTGATTCCATACAAACTGATGAGAAACCTTTCAGTTTCAGTGGGAGTGAATACTGACACCTGCCAAGAGAGTTTCAAGAAGTTATTTCATCCCATTCTCAATGTGAAAAATATTTTACTGTATGGTGTGCTACAAAGAGTATAAGAAATATAATATTCATTATATATTTTTAATTTTCTCTCTATAAGAAGTTTAAAAACTTTAATTTGCAAATGAAATTAACTAAAGCTATACATCATGCATTATTCATGTATATATTATGTATTATTCTTTTATGTTTTGATGTTCATCAGTTTTAAATAAAAGCATGAATAACTTTGTGCTGGAAAAGCAGAAAAACAAATGCTCAGTTTGTGATCTTTATACTTCACATCCTTGTACTGGCCAGTATAATTGAACCTTCCATTTACCTTTGGTTTACAGCCAAAGAAGACAGAAAAATAGAGCGGTGGTGATTACAGCTATTGCTCTGCTGGGTTCCTTGGATTGAAAGATTTTCTGGTGTGAGATTTGAGCATTTGGCCAATTTGTACATGATCTCCCAACATCCAGCAGTAGTCCAGAAGCCTAGCCAGAACTATAGCTATTAGTTCCAGCTAATCTGCATATATTGGGAATAGAGAACAAAGACCAGCTGTGCATTTGTAGCTCAATCATCAGCTTCAAAGGAAATACAGCTAGCTGGGAAATGGAAAGGAGATCAAAACAGTGCCTTCAGTTGTGTAAAATTGAAACAACTAGTTTAATTGTTGCATGTGATAAGTTCAAGCAGATGTTGTACCTGATAAATGGACCTGAGTGTTTAAAAATTCTAAAATAACTTGAGACTTCATTGACAGGATTATCTGAGCCCCAAGTACTCATGACAAAAAGGGTTACTATTGAAGTTTTTTCTATTAAAAACCATGGGCTTGTAAAGGAATATAAAGAAAAGAGGAATACTTAGGATATCTTTTAGATAATTTTTGCTAATGATCTTGTTCATGAAGAGAAGCATCCTTCCTATGCTTTGGAAACTGAAAAAAAGTCTCAAAGAACTGTGATGTCTTAGAGTTGGTTCAAACATGAATAATTCTATATCGGACATAAATATATTAGCTATTTCCTATGAGAAATAGACATAACTGGGATGTAAATCTGTGTAGCTGAATCAAGACTGTCAGTAAATAAATTGTTTCAAAATCAGTGGGATTTTTTTTTCCAGCCAGAACCACACTGAAAGGTTAAAACAATTTCATTAATTATATACCTTCCTTTTGAGTATGTATCCAATTGGTGCAGTAAGGGTTATCATCCATTTTGCTTGGTTTCGTTATTCTGGACATTTCTATGTCCAGAATACACTTTGATACTGCTTTGAAGTTCTTAGTTCTGTCAAAGAGTTTCATGCATAAAGTGTAATTGATTGCCTTCACTACTTGGAGTTGGCACATTTGTACTGGTAGCGTAATACTTCTTCAATAGGGAAAAACCGAAGGCTATAACTGCCCTTGTCCTCCTCCCTTTATCCATGATAGTTTTTGTTTGTGAAGGAATGCAATGTTCAACACAACCTCTCCACTTCGTGGGCTTTTTGTCCTTAACTTCTCTACTGCAGTGTCATAACATCCTCATCTTTTCAATCATCTTCAATCTTTGAGTGAACTTCTTTAATAGTCATCAAGCTCTGCGGTAATTTATTGGTATGTCTAACTTCCCTGTTTAATTAAATCATGTTAAAAATAACTCAAAGTATCAGAAAAAAACCCTGTAAAATGGCTATCCCTTGAGACCACTTTGCAAGTAGAAAATAGGATGCTCTTTAGATCTTTCAAACTAATTTTTCAGGTATATTTTTACAATGTTGCAATCTCTCACCATCTCTTTTCTGTTGCTACTTGAGGCTTTACCAGCTCAACCATGGTGCTATAGATCTGTCAGCATCTGCCAGTAACAGGTTCACGCCCAAGTTCACAAAACAGGCTCTGTGGAAAAGTAATATGACATTATATGTAGCTGTATAGAAAAGACTATTTTATGCAGATAATCTCACCATGACTCAACACAAATCCCTGTCCAGTTCTGTAGTTCTTGACCATTTATAAGGGAAGCAAAGGATCTGTGGGGGAAAAAAGGCTGCTTTATATTCAGCCTTTTTACCAGATTTAATATGCTTGCTCCTGGGAAGGGGAAAAAATCATAATAATTAGTCAGTTTTCAAAAAAGTGTGGGAATTCTGCATTGCAATAAGTACTGTAAAGAAAATTACCTTAAGCCCGTTTTGGAAGTGTTCATACTTCAATTTCCTACTTAATGCAAACTACAATATGTATTATCATAGTCATCTTTGTGATGTTATAAGATAAACCTCCTATCTCCTGTAAAGTATTTCTAGATTTGCAAGCTGACAAAAGCTAAATTCACAGCAATTTTAACAAGTGAAATAGATGACAAATTATATTTATTTTACTCCAAATAACAAGGAAATCGAAAACAAGTTAAAATTAATCAGCTCAAACACTTTTTTTTTTTTTTTGGAAATTATTCTCCTCTTAGTGAAGTTAACTTCTTGTCTTCAGGACGTAAAACCAACGCTAACAGTTTGAAATACCAAATTGATCTGTGTGTCTTCTTTCAAAACAAAACGATATAAAATAAAACCTAATATATATTCTTTTTCCTATGTAGTGTTATCTAGATTTCTGATGGTGATCTACTGTTTTTAACAGACTGATTTTTCAAGGGATGTATCCTTCAATTTGTTTACTACTTTTTTCATGAGAATTCATATTAACCATAAAAACATAATTTCTTCACCAGAGTGTTCTTCTGTAATTTATTTGTGGCCACCCATCACTATCACCTAAAAGTTAAATGTCCTGAACTTTCATATATTATTTTGAACTACAGATTTTTAAGCCGGGAATGTGTTTGTCGTATTTCTTACTGTGTACCTTTCTTTTGCACCTTTTTCTGTCACCTGCAGGATTCAGGTTAATTCCACCTAGTTTTAATAACCAGTGTGCTGATTATTTCTTCTAGATCTCTGTAGTCACGTCTATTATTCTCCAGGTTTCCTCTTTTAGTATAACTGGTTCCAACAAAGAAGAACAGCAAGGGTTAACAGTCAGGGGGACAGGGAAGCTTTGATTATCACTCCACCACATCCTGCATGTGAATCCCCATGAAGTAACTACCTTCCCTAGACAAAAAAACAAGTCAGCACTTGAATGCCTCCATGCCCCAGAGCAACAAGTGACCCACTGGTATAATTTGCTTTTCCTTTTAATGCTCCTGCATGGGTCAAGGTCACTTGTCCTGGATGATTTGTTTGAAAGTAAAATTTTATGGATGATCTGCTTTAAGAATCGAAAAGTATCAAAAAGAAATTTGGAAATATTTGAGGTGTTTGTCTTTTTTATATCATATTAAAATATTATATGCCATCATATTAAA
>JANRMJ010000079.1:29448920-29464748 GCA_025584955.1 Alethe diademata | reverse complement strand
ATCAAAAAACTAACAAGAGATATTACTTCTTCTCATAAGCTTTCCTTTATTACGTAGTTTTTGTCTTTGTGGCACAGTGTCATCAGTATGAATCGAGTACATTGGAATTAATTGTGGCCAGAAGCACATATGTAAATGTCCGTGCTGAAGCTTAACCTTTTTCCTAACACTGTCAACTATATATTGGCATCTGGCTTTCTCAGCCTGTTTTCTGAGAAAATGTAAATTTTTCAGGCTTGCTAGCAGGGAATTTCAGCATACATCATAGAAGAGAGAGGTAATAATGCACAGTGCTCCGTTAGTGGCTAACAGAGGTAGCAGACAGCCCAAAGCATCGTGCTTATCTGTTGCTTTCATTCAGGAGCCAAAGTGATCTTTCCTTCTGTACCCAACCAAAAACAAGTGCAAAATACAGGCAAAAATAACTTTGAGCCAACTGCCTTCCTATAAAAAAAGAGAAAAACCAACTGCTGGGCTGATTGGCAAGAAGATGTTGAAAATGTTTGTAGGTTTTCTGACACTGAATGTGTAGAAGTGGTACTAAGGGAAGGGAAAACTCAGTTCTTGGAAAATACAGGAGAAGAGAAGCCAAGAAAAGACATAGGAAAAGATGAAGTACGTTGAAAGAAATAAACTTTAATTTAAAATTTAACAGATAAAACATATTCTGAGAAAAAGTAGCTTTTTTCCAGCTTCACTGGAATTAAAAATGTGTACCCAGTGTTTCCCTACAGCAGCTGAAGTGTGAGAGAAAAGCCTCATGATACAGCTGCACAAGTTTGTTTCCCAATTTCAAGTTAGGAGTAACAAAAGATAAGAGATTTTTCCCTCTTAACCTCTGGTGATGATTCAGTGATTAGTTAATTATCATAGGTGTCCTCCTCTGCCTTGGAGAGTTGCAGACTAAAGTTGTTTGTACTTTTACCATTAGAAAAATTTCTGCAAAGAAATTATTAATTGGTTTCAAGATGCAACTTGTGATGACATACACAGCAAAGCGGATTTATCTTTTAAACACTTTGGAGAGATTTTATTCTCAGTTGCACATTTTACTCATTTATCCTTGCAGTCTAAAAGTATCAGGAAGGCATAGTTATATTTCCCTGTACTTTTGAAAAAATTGTTGGGTTTCTGACAAAGTCCTCAAACACTTTTGGAATTCCACCTGTGAATAAATGTTTTGAAATTCAAAAATATTACAGGAGTTGGGAAAAAAGCCCTACTACAGTTCTGTACTGGTAGTTATTTGTGGTCAAATCTGCAAGTGTTTTAAATTAAATTTGTCTAAACAGAGGATTTATGTATAAACAACTTTCACTAAAGCTTGCATTGAAGGAGCAGCTACAAAAGCTCTTCTCAGAAAATGAGTTTGCTAATTGTGTAAGTCTGGAGCTGCAAGGTGTTTCTGGAATAATGTAGCTTTGTATTTCTTGGAATTATATATATATATGTCTAAGATTAGGAATTTGTTTCTTTGTATTAGAACTAGAACATAGTAAAAGGAGCTTTCAGCTGTTAGGAAATGGCATATTAATTTTATAGGATTATTTCAATTCTTTTGAACTAATGAATGATTTAAACAATTAGAGGACAGCAAAAGCGTTACTGATTTTTTTTTAGAGCATGGTTATTCTTCTGATGAAATAAAGATGTGCAATTTGTCTTCAATAAAATAACATTAATTCATAAAATAATGTCAGTATGTGACAAAGTCTACTTCTCCTGTATGTTTACGGTCTAAATGAAAGGCCATAAATTTGACAGATGTGCAGCTCCTCTCCAACCAATATTTATATACAGCATTGAATAACTAACTATATACCATTAATCCATCTTCTTGTAGAGTCTTTTTATAACCTACCATTTCTTTATAAACTGTAAGTTCTCTACAGAAAGGAATGATGATGGATAAAGAACTGAAATATTATAAGCCATCTATGATTTTCTGAACATTGTCGTTCTGCCCGTATTGCTACCATTGCATGCAAGCTCACTATTAAGTTGTTTTAAGTCAGTGAGATTCTGAAAAATTATGCCTCCTGTAGAAATTTTTTAGTGGTGTAATACAGCTGAGTGTTGTAGTATGTTTGGTTTTCTTTTGATTGGAAGGACAGACATATCATATGGTCACAAGACAGCAACATTACTGAATATTTACATGTTCTAGATGTAATGAATGTCAATTTTTCTCTCTGTGTTTTTCCACATATCCTCATGCATATCTCTGTCCCTTCTGTTGCCAAGCTGCTACTGCTTCTCTTTCTTCGTCCTGAAAATAGCTTTCATAAAAACTGATACTATAATTTTTTCTCCAGGAACTTCAGTTAAAGTGATTGGGCTATGATTTTCAGAACCTTCTTTTCCCCATCTTCTTGTAGAATGGTATATAATATAATATAATATAATATAATATAATATAATATAATATAATATAACATAACATAACATAACATAACATAACATAACATAACATAACATAACATAATATAATATAATATAATATAATATAATATATAACATAACATAACATAACATAACATTACATAACAATCATAACATAATATAATATAGCACATAAATTATATTAGTTGCTCTTTTAGTCCTTTAGAACTTGATTTCCTTTCAAAGATGATAGAGAGCAATTTAAAATTGAGAGATTTTAACTTTTTGTTTTATAAATAATTTTGTCATAAATTTGAAGCCTATAGTCCATAATAAGGTGAAGAAACTTGGAAAAAGAAATGGTACTTCAAGAGCAAAATTAAAATGAGACTTTGTTATTTAGATACCTATTTTAAACTACTTTGCTCTGAAACACTTCTATTTCCCACTTCTACTTGCTAAATATTCTGACTTTAATTTCTTCAGTAGCAACATTTAAAAACACATGCATTATGTGAATAAACATATATATATGAATAATATACATTAAATGAATTATTATTAAGAGCACTTATTTATATGTATATCATATTGCACAATCAAAGAGAAATTCAAAGAGTGAAAATAGCTTATGCTTCCACCCTTTGTGTAATTGTTTTGATCACCTCCTAATAAGACAGGCTAAGATAAATATATGTCTTTCTGTACTTGGAAGATAGGGAAGAAAAATAGTAACTGACAATGTATTTCATTCCAGGTGGGAGTAAAAAGCAACTGTGTTCCTCACCCTTTACAACCAAATTAAGAATTTGACTGACAGAATGTTGGCACCAGCTGTGGCAGAATTGATCAGCCTCAACTCCAAGTAAGTAACATATTATACATTTTTGGAGATCCATTTCAGACTAAATTTACAAAGCTTGCTGATTTCTAGCAACAAGCACAAATTAAAAATACACTTTCTATGGCACTGTAGAGGACTTTGATTTCCCTTGTTGTACAATTCTTAGACACATCTTCAAATCAGTTTGTAACTTCATCTGTTCATAATGTTATTTTGCAAATTTGATGCCATCTGATTCCTCTTCCTTTCTAGAAAATTAAAAGCACTATCTGAAAGTAATGAAAATTATTAAAAAATACAAATATATGCATGAACATAGGGGAAATATTCAATTATCAAAAAAATGTAGATAAAAAGTAATCTGATGATGTAGAAGACAAACTGGTGAAAAAAAAATACCCTAAGTAAGATTATTTGGGTGCTAATTAAATTAATCATACTTTCTACTGAATTTCTCATGGGAGACAGTTGTGGGTGAAGGACAGAGTAAGAAGCTTTATTGGTCCAAGAATTATCTCTGAGGGAGGTCCACATGTTGTTCTTCACATGGTAAGAGCTAAGGTGACAGCAGTGTGACAGTCACACACACAGGTATTATGCACTCCCATTAAAGTGCAGCTCTCATCTTTCCTGTCTTAGATTGTTAATATCCATGGGTACTAGTATCTCAGTTCTACTTAGAGTTTTGTTTTCTTTCCTGATAGATGTTGAAAAAATTCCACTTTTCTTATAGCTAGTAGGAAATTGTGGAGCAAGTAAAGGCAGGATGGTTTGTTGGATCTGCTTTTCACTCGCAGTATAATTTCTCAGTGAAAATCTGTTTTCCTCTTCAAGCAACTGCTGAGAAACCTGGATGATACTAGCTTGGAAAAAGAAGAAAAGAGTGAAAAAGAGAAAGGGAAGAAAAAACTAAAAGGTGGTAAAGGCAGAGCATCAATAGAATATGCTCATTTATCAGAGAGAAAGAAAAGATACGCTACTGTAAAATTGTTGAATGTCTGAAAACATGTTGGTGTCACTGCAAAACAAACAATTAGATCACATGATTAAAATACTTGAAATTTTGAAAACTGCTGAGAATGTATATATTTAGGGATATTGGCATAGACATAGTCTAATAGAGAAGCTAAATTCTTTTCCGTGGCAGAATTTGTCTTGGATCATCAGTTACTTTAGTGGTTATTAGAAATACAGAGAAACTTGAATGTATCTTTGTATTCTTGGTCCATTGCTAGCCAAACCAAGGTAGGTTATCACTCATATACAGTGTTTGCTACATAGAATAAAAGAAACAGGACTCTTCACAGGTTTTCAAATGTATTGAATAAAGTGTGTTAATATTTGCTAGTAGCTACTGAAAAAGATGACTCCTAGCAAGACCTTACATTAAAAACCCCTGAGACTTTGAGAAGGGGAGTTTTTTGTCATTATCTAAATAATGACAAGATGAAAAAATGAATAAACAATGTCCCATATGATTTAGACATACCTTTGTCAAAAGCCACTCTTGAACAGGATACATACTTACAGAGGGGAAAGATCTCAAGCTAGAGTAAAATTACCTTGTGACCATTGCCTAGGTATCCTGGAAACTGGTAGATATACATGTATGTATAGATATATGAAATATATATATTTTTTCTCTTTGCCAACTTATTCATTTTTATAACATTTTCAGTTCTTGTGAATGGAGCAGATTGGCTTTTTAAAAATATACTAAAAATGAAATATAAGAAACAAATAATTTTCTTCTGTTTTCTGGCACAAATCAATCATTAGTGGTATAAAGAGTAAGAATATTTTTAAAAGTTATTTACCCCGTATTTCAGCATTCTAAGGTCAGACAAAGAAATCAAAAGTTTATCCAGTTCTCAAGCGGTGAAAAGATTTTATTTCTTAGACATATATATGATAAGCAGAAGCAATATGGAGGTATATTGGATGTTACCTGTTTCTTCAGTCACATGCAAGGTGAAATTAGAGCCAGTACTTCTGTGTCAATGCACTGAATTTTGTTGAATATTTCATCCATTCTATTCACTAGATGATTCTATGTGTCTCACAAATTCAAAATATTTTTCAGATGTCAGAAAAAATTACACAGAGTTAATACAAAAAGTGATGAATAAACCTCAATGCTCTGATGAGGAATTTCAATAATAATACACATTCCTTTGAGGTCATAGTTATTAACAACAGCTTTATTTTAGTTATTTCTTATTTTAAATTGAAATTATTAATTTAGAAATATCAAAATAATTATACATGACAGATAAGTAGTATCTTATATTTTTATAACTCTTATATGAACTGTAGAGCAGAGATGGTTCTAAATCCCAGATTCATTATTTAACAAGTTTGGGAAAATCCAGGTCTGTGCAAATTGCAAATCATACCTACCCAATGCGATAGTCTTGATGAGAAGACAGTAGACAGGCAAAAATTCCTGCACTTTATGACCCTGACTTCATGAAGTCCTTTGATGCAGCTTTCCTAGCACCTTTGTTACAGGCAGGTGATATATGAACCAAATAACCAACCTACAGTGTGACAGTGGCCTGGATGGATGGTCTTATTGTCGTGCTCCATAACACAAAGCCTAGCTAGTGACCAGAGAGCTTTACTTTCTGTCTAGGATTATTGCCAAGACTAATAGTGTTTAATGCTCTTCATTAATAGTCTGAATAATGGTGCAGATTGTATTCTCACCATGCTTGCAGAAGATCCAAAATGTTTATGACAAGATCAACATGGTAGAACTTAGGGCTCCTGCAGAGTAGGAATCCCATAAAAATGGATGTGAAGTGCTGCATCTTGGAAGCGAGAGTAAAGGCTGATGTTGACCAGCTGGGGAGCTGCTCTGCAGTGATGGCTTTGGGACATCTGGAGCCACCAGGCTGTCCCCAAGGTAGCAGTAGAACAGGAGAAGCAGTCTCATATCCTGGACTGCATCAGCAAGGATGAAGACAGCAGATATGGGAGAGTGGTTTTGCACTGCTGTTCATACTGTGAGATCACATCTGGCAGGCTTTGAGTACAAAAGTATGAGACAGGTGTTTATATGATGGAGTGGTCTGGGGATGGAGACTAATTGCAAAAAAAGCCGGTGAGATAATGAGATAGTTCTCTACCATAGCATATGACCTCCTTTTATTTTGCATTTCAAAGTAACCTTCTTGAGGCAAAGTATGAAGAGTAAGTGAAAATATCAGAAATTTAGGCTTGAATGGGGACGTGATGCCTATTGTATCAGACCACAACTGAGAGCATCCCAGCATTCATTTTCACATTAGTATATATATTCCGTATGTATCATTCAAATTGTTCCCAAATATTAACTGGCATGTGGTGAAAAAAGTTCAGAATTAAGAGAGTATGATTACTAAATTACTTAAGATATTTATATACCCTGGAACATAAAATAAAGTTAGATGAACAATTAATATGTTAAGTTATATATTTCACAACTACTTCTAGTGAGCAAAGAACAAGAGCTAAAGCTAAAGACTACTTTTGATTAAAAATATAATTTGTGTATATTAATCAATTTATCTTAACACTTACAATATGAGTGACAAAATTACAACCCAGAAAAATTAAGGATATAGAGCTTAAGACTATTTCTATTCATGTTACAGCAGTTTAAAATACGCTGACACCGGAATACTCAGTCCCTTTCTAGGCCATCCTTGTCCCAATGATAAAGTAAAAGGCAAGAGAAAGGAATGCTGTTGTATTCATTCTATATCTGGGAGAAAGGTCACAGCAAAGTGAGTATTTGACAGTAGGAGTCTCCTATGGGGCCAGAAATAGAGCCTGTTTATCTTGACCCTTGTTCCAGGGTTTCAGATTTCATGTCTGTGAAAGGTTAACACTTTTCATCTGGATAACATCAGGATCAAATTTTCAGAAGCTTTTAGTACCCTCACTGGACAAGGTCTTCTATTCTTTCCACAGAGAGCACTTATCTGATTATCAACTGATAGTCCCTGATTTTAATACATGCTGAAGGTCAAGGTTAACATTTTAGCAGCTTTCCTGTGCGATGACGGAATTTGACAAGGTCTAATTGGTTGTGATTTGCCTCTTAATCTTGTAATCTCTTATTATTGTACCATTTATATGTGAGAAGATAAAGGAATGTAGAGACATTCGACTGGAAGCTCCCTAAGACACGGGAAAAGAGAAACTGCTTATGTACTGATGATATGTCTTTGGATTGGTTCAAGTCATAAATAGGCACAAGAAAAAAACTTGTCTCCTGTATCCCTCTTTTTTAGTGTTTTGAATAGGCCAGTAGTGAGTAGGAGCAACAGTTCTTGTTACAAGTTTTGGAGCTGTTGTTTACATGGTATTGTCTGTAAGAAGTTCTGTTTACTGTTTGTTCATTAATGACAAGTTTAAAACCCATATATAGATAAAAGAGAAACTGATTCCCTTTAAATATGATGAAAATTCTGACTGTAGTTCTTAAAATAAGGCCTGGTATTATATTAAAATTAAGGCTTGACAGCATTTTACGTAAGTTTAAAACTATCTTCTGAAAAGTAGAATGTTTATGTAAATAACATATTCTTAAAATCTTTGAAATAAGAACATCTACAAAGATAGAATTTTAAGTACTTTTGCATATTTATAAGTGGAGAATTTGCTGATGGTTAATGCACTATATGTGCAATACACAAACAAATGACTCTATAAAAGAAGCAATCCAAGAGCAGACCAAACAGAGATGGCATATGAATAATAATAATATGAGTATCATTTCATGTGGAAACCTGACATCATCTATTACTATAATTCCTGTGAAGTGAAACTACTCTTCTTTTTATGCAAATGTGAAATTCAGGTGAGGAAAAAGAAATAAATTTTCCCAATGTAATACAGGAAATACGTGGAAGTCCATGGAGATACTTTTCCAGATCCTATGTTAGGATCTTGGAAATGAAGCTGTTCTTCGTGCAGAGCTGTCAGTAATACAGAAAACAAATAGTCCATTTTCACTTTCATAAACAGATATCTGTATTTTAAAAGGGCAATTTTTTAAAAACTGTTTATAGAAATGGTAATACTGGTATTTTTTATCATATTGTACAGACTGATATTATAAGAAAGTTGTCGTACATCTGTATTTCATATGATACACACACCTTATCATATGAATTTTTAAATATCTTTTAAGTCAGGTAATATACTTGTCTGAGTTCTGGGATGGGGTGTGCTTGTGATATAAATTTGGGCAGATAAAATCTGCTCAGGTTAAGTTGATCTGAATCGAGCTTTGTGCAGACATTCAAGCTGACCATTTTCATGCAAAGGTATTTGCCTTGAGTTGAACATTAAAGTTGAAGCTAAAACTGTTCAGTTGTATCCTAGGTAAAGCTTGGATAAAAGATCTTGTTACATCCATTATTTTTTTTTAAAGTATACAGCTTTTACTCAAGACAAATTACTGTTTCTGTCACTAGAAATCAGAGTAATTCTTCACAAGACTGTATTTTGCTTCAATTTCTAGCAAAGATTGCCATATTTTGCAAGGTGATTTGCGTCTGGAAATATCTTTGTACATATTCCCTATAAAAACTTCTTAGGAGTTTTTATCTGCATGGAGGATACCCCAATATGTACATGGCTTCTACACGTGACTGTGTAGTCTTTTTGCCTGTATGCTAAGGTGACAAAGTCTTATTAGGAGTGAAGAGGTAACACTTTTATATGCAAAAAAATAATCTTTTCTAAGCATAATTGAAATATTGAGAGTCTAAATAAAATACTATTGCTGGTTCAGACCTTATTATTATGCAGAAGGAATGATGACGCCAAACTGAGAGATGCTGTTGACTCTTCAGCAACAAGAACCCTTGTAGAGGGATCTGAATAGGTTGGAGCAGTTCTGGGCCCCAGAATTTAAAAAGGATTTTAAGATCTTTGAATATATTCAGAGGGTGGCAACAAAGCTCATGAAAAAGGTGGAAAATATGTCCAGTGAAGAATGGCTAAGTCCAGTTTGGGCTTGTCCTGTTTGGAGAAAAAGAGGCTGAGAGTTGATCTCATTTCTCTCTGCAGATTCCTGAGGAGAGGTGGAGATGAAGGTGCTGACTCTTTTCTCTGGGATCCAGTGATAAGACAAGTGGGGATGGTTCAAAACTCTGTCAGGGAAATTTCAAACTGGATATCAGGAACCAATTTTTTACCTAGAGGGTGGTCAAAACCTGGAAAGTATTCCTAGAGTGGTGGTTGATGTTTTGCCAGTATTTAAGAGGCATTTGGACAATGCACTTAGCAACAGGCTTCAACTTTGGAGCAGCCTTGAAGTGGCTGAGCAGCTGGAGTACATGTTTGTAGATCCCTTCCAACTAAAGTGTTCTATATGCTTCTATTCTGCTCTAAAGAATAAACAAAAGATATATTATTAGAGGATATCTCTCCATAATCATCATAGAATTATAAAACACCAGATTAGGAGACCTCAAAGATCATCTGATCCAAGCTTTCTTGTCAAAAGCATGGTCTAGACAAGATGAAGTAGCAACCTGTCCATCTGAATTTTAAATGTCCAACACTGTGGAACCTACCATTTCCCTGGAGAGATTATTCAGAAGTCTGATTGTTTTGAAAAAAATTTCATCTTGCATATAGCCAGATTGTCCCTGAAAGTAATTTGTACCCATTGCCCCCCATCTTTTCCAAATGACTCCTTCTAAAAATGGAGTCTCCAACTTCTTTGTAGTTACTCTTAAAATTTTCCTGGGTGGATGTTGCCAGGGCCCATCGATTTGTAGGCGTGAACTTGCTGTAAAATTTACTCACTGACTCTTCCTTCAGTGTAGGTGGGTTTATGTTTATTTCAACCTGGACTTTTGCTCCCAGGGTTTGAAATTGCTGGTGCAGATAGAGATGGATGAAATGCTGAGAACCTCTCCCTTTTCAGCATTTTTGTTGACTGATTTACGCGCCTGTTTAACAGGAGGATGGTATTTTTCTTCTGTTTCTACTTGTCATTGAATAGTTTCTTTTAGTTTTTGACATCTCTAGTCAAGACCAGTTTTAGCTGAGTTTTTGGTTTTGTAACTGCATCTCTGCACATCTTGGAAAAGCTCTTGTGTTTCTTAATGTGTCTTCACCTGTTTTGACATTTTTGGTATGCTTCTTTTTTGGTTCTGATCAGACTCAAAAGCTTTTATTTAAGCCAGGAGAATCTCTTGCTCTGCCTACTTCCATTATCTTTAAAGATTAACTGGTTTTTGATTCCAGAAGTGCATTCTTGAAAAACTCTCAGCATTTGCCAGCTCCTTTTTCCTCCAGGGAGACTTCCACAGAACACCTCTCAGCTGTGTTCTGAGGATATTGAAACTTGCTCTTCTAAAATCTTTGTCTTAGTACCAATCTTGTGTGCTCCACTCGATCCCAAGCTTCACAGTATTGTGATCACTGCGGCTAAGGCTGTGACTAACAAAGACAATTGCATAGCTGGTTTTCTTGGTTTGTGAGCAACAAGTCCAGCTGTGCCTCATTCTTTTTTGATGCTTCTAATATTTGTATGAGGAAACAGTTCTCTACCCATTCCAGGAACTTGCTGTATTCCATGTGAGCTGCTGTATTCCCACAAATGTCTGGGTTCTTAAAGTGCCCCATAAGAATCAAATTCTGTTCATCTAAAGCTTGATAAGTTCTTTATAACTACAGAGTCTCCAGTACCATCTGAACCACTTTTCTTGTCATTTACGCTCTTTGCTTTTCTACACTCCATTATGCACCCCATTTCCAAAGCCTCTGTTTTCATGCCAGCAAATCCTCTTGACCAAATCATAATGAAAACCAGATGTTACATACAGACTTTACATATTTGCTATTAAATTCTATTTAAAATTAGGGTTATACACCAAAAAAAACCAAAACCAAAAAAACCCCTTCTTCATACACGTACAAAGAGAGAAAAATCTCATTGCAATCAACCAACCAAAAACCATCAAAAAACTCAACAAACTAAAACCTTCAACTAAAACAAATCAGAGACAGGCAGTTCAGGAGAAAAGATTATATCTAAACAAGTTAAACACACCTTTGGGCAGTGGAAGGCTGTTTCAGACAAAGTGAGAATGATGAACTTAATTTATGAAAGTTTGCAAAATGAGCATAATACTTGTGGTCTGCTACTGGCAGTAGTGAAGTTTTTATTTACTGCAATGAGCATTGTTCAGCCTGTAAGTACTTGTTCTAGTACTAAAGACTGACACATCGTCATCACGAGAAAGAAATAGTCTTCTCAATTCTGCCAGTGTTATCTGATTTGTGGATACTGCAGAACAGGACTTACTAATAAATAATATCTCATAAAATTTTAGCTACTCATTAAATAAGCACTATCTCTTACCTTAATTGCTTACGTATTAGACTGACAAATGTCAGAGCTGATACAAGAAGCAAAATTCATTCCTTTAAAGCATTTTCAAATGTTTTACTTCGCTGACATAGCCACATTTACTATGAAAGGAAATTACACCTTCCCTTATTTCTGAAAATCTCTGGTTTTTATTACGTTTTATATTTTGCATATTTTCTTCCTGAGCTTTTATGTAATGTGCTTTACTCAAATTCAGAAGTAAATGTTTCAACATAAAGAAGTGCTAGTTTATTTCCTCTCAATATAGAAACAGTCATAAAAATTGTGTTGTTTTCTCCTAAACATTTTGTAATAAAATAAATACTACTTGCAGCAAAATGGTCTGGATTTTCTAGAGCATAAAATAAGAGGAAACATTCCTGTCTCTATATCTCATCTTCCTCCATCTTCTTTTGACTTAAACTCTAAAATAAATCGATAACAAAATCTAAAAGTGACCTCCTCTGAAAGCTATTAGGTTTCTTATTTCTTTCCTTTCTGATATTGATTTTTTATTTTCATATGTGAATATGTCAGCAGTATAGCTGCTGACTGAATTATTTCTAAAGAAAAATTCCTTCACTAGGAAATATTAGGAGTAACTTAAAGAAGTTATTAATTAATTCAAATCAAGCATATAAGCAGATATTTTTAAAAAACAAACCCATCTAGATATTATCTGTGGTCATTCTGAACCTCACAAACCATTGTAGTTTGAGGATGTGTGTCCTTTTTTATAAAGCAGTTTAAATCTAGCTTACTGTTCTCTGTAAATCATTAGCATTCAAATAGTGCCAGTCAGATTGTCAAGCAGAGTACATGCACACAAAGATGTCACTGCTTATTTCAGCAAAAATAATGTTTAAAACTTTAAGCTTCAGAGCATACTAGCAGTAAATATAACACCTGATCTCTCCATCTCAACATTATTAGTGAGGTTGTGGAAAATTCAGCAATTTTCCAAGAGGGCAGCTAATTCATCAGGGTTTTTTCATCTTGTCTTTGGAGGTCCCTTCTGAAATCTGTGTGAAACACATTCCAGACCTGGTGTATTTCAGGTTTCCCCATGAAACTCAGTTCTTTTAGAGAAGATCACTTCATTGTTAACCTACTGCATCATCGCTGAAGAGCGCAAACTGAACTTTTAATTTGCAGTGGACCACAATACAGTTTGTAGACAGATACACAGTCATTAACTTAGAACGCCAAATGTGGGTGCTCATATTCAGCAAAGAGTAGACTGAGGAGTGATGATTATATAATAGATTCATAGATTACATCACCTTTCACACATTTTGGCATCACTTTCTGTAACCACCTCTTCAGACTGAAATTACAGTTTTTCGTCTCTTCACTCCAGTTACTCTCCTTTGCTCCTCAGGGCTGTGAAGGACACATGGCCTGGAACCACCATCCATGTGAATTCAGCTTAGACTCTGTGTTTTTACAACTGTAAAAATTACAGGTAGTGTATGTCCGTCTCCTGTATGACCAAAAAGGTTGTATATTGTTAGCTGGAGAAATAGAGGATATTCACACAAAATAATTGATAAAATAATTATGAAGATTTTCTGATTTTATGTAATTGTTACTTTAAATCCAATTTCCTTTTTTTTAGTAGAGAACACCTGGAAAAAAATTATGCTTCCATTAAATATGGCTGAACATAGAAGAGATGCTGTCCTGGGTACATGTAACTAATGAACAGAAAATTCTTCAACCTGTATTTTCTTTGAAGTGTTTAAAGTAGTCCTTGTAGAGGGCAGGAGAATCAGCATGGACAGAACACTGGCATTCTTCCTGTCCTAGTGAACAGCTGGATCATGATGGACAGATTTCCAGCAGTAGTATGACATTTCTGGAGGATTTGTGTATGACAGATGGGATAACACCTGCTGACAAATTGAAGCGACTATGTTAACATTATTGAAAATAGGAAACTCTAAAACATGGGTAAATTACTGGTGTCACGTCTTTTGCTCCTAATATGTCAGGAAATAGCAAGATTTAGGAAGGGGTGAAATGCAGAGGACAAGTGACTCATTTAAAAATTATTCCAAAGTTTTGAACATGCAGAATGCAAAGGATATTGGAAGTATGTAGAGATTATTAAACTGGACAAAGGTCATTAAGGACAAATTGATCATAGCTGTCACTATTAAACCAAATGTGGATACACCTGGCTTTGTTGCCTTAGAGGAAAAGTACTTCTTCACTCCACTTGGAGTATTGCAACTATATTACTACAATTTTCAAGTGTCATTCAGGAGAATTTCTGTGCCTTTTAGTTTCACTTGTCAGGTGAATGCATCCAGTGTATTTACATTAAGTAACAAATCAATTTTAACCAAGCTTTAGCCATTTGATTTCTGAATGTCTGTAGGGGAATTAAGTACACTTTGAATTTACCATTGTTGTAACATTTTAAATTATTTTTAAGTGTGTTTATACAGAAAGGCTCTATCAGAATTACTGTAGAAGGTCAGCCTACATATATAGTTTGGTTATGTAAAGCATAGTTGTAACTAATAAGAATTTCTACCTGTTATGTATGACTACTGTTAGTTTACATAAAGGTTAAAAAAAACCCTCAAATACTCTTTTAAATGAGTGAAAACAATCGGTGAGGAACTAGCAGCAGCAGATAATCTCTAAAACTGAAGGTAGTATAAATTTGAGCCCATATGAAAGAAAACAGAAAAAAAATTTTAAAACTGTGATACAAAAAGTAATGAGGAAGAATGGAAAATAGGAAGATAAGCCTTTTAGCAAAAAAGATAGACAGTTTACAATTAAAATGTTCTGTTTTCTAGAAAATAGGTGTTCTAAATTAATTCTAAGCCCCTGGAACTGCAAGACTACTTCTCTTCCATTTTGTATTACATGGGGAAAATTTGCTCACTACTAAGTAGTGCTGTGCCGCATTTTGCCCGTATTACTCATAATGAAGACATCCCTCCTGTGAGAAGATTTTCACTAGAAACATTGTGACTTGTTGCAGAACAAAGAACTTGTCAGCTCAGAAAGGATATGCAAATTCTTGTCTTTAATATTTGAAGAAGCGTTATATTTCTTAAAAGCTCCCTGCCCATGGAAGATGGGACAAGTAGCTGACCCATTAAACAGTAAAAAGGAGTACTATGTTTTAAGAATGACGTCCTGCCTGTTGCAGGATTTTAAGGGCTGTAACTGTAAACAATCTTTTGTTTCACATTACTCAGTTATGGTAATGAAAAACCTTTCCTTTTCTTTGCTCTACATTTTTTTCCTGGTAAATTTTTAGTAAAATAGAAGTCTGTTTCAGAAGACATTGAAGCTAATCTCAAGCTTGTAGCACCACTTGTAGTGCAAAAATCGTAAGTGTTCTGTTTGGTTTTTTTTAATTATTTACTTCTTTTTCTGTTGCTCTAAATAATTAAAATGTGTGAAAATTATAGTCACATAAGCAATAGTTCACAAACTACTGACTAATTCATTGATTACTGCTGCTTTGAAATATGACTACGATTTCTGCTGACACTTACAAGTAAGATGATTTACGGACAACACTTTCCCAATTAACATTATAATGCATAACTTTATTTAAAAATCATATTACTATGTAAAGCATATTAAATAGGCAATAGAATTCCTATCGCTAAAGCCCAGATATTTATGTTATAGAAATTCACAGTTATTTAAATATTTATAAAATGAGAATTGAGAGAAGCATTTTGAAAAGCAGTTAATAATGAACAGACATCAAGGGAGCCATCATTATAACAGCAAAATGCTGTGCAATTCCAATAACTTCCCTGGTGCAGAAGCAGGCCATCAAATTTAATTAAAAGCAGTCAAAAAGAAACTGAAAAATGGAACTGCAAAAGCCTATCCTTTGCCAGCAGCTGAAGGCAAAGAGAAAGAGAAGGGAGAACCTTGAAAGTAGTAACGAATTGATAAGGCTTTCTGGCTACAACTTGTAATTTGTTCTGTCAGATTTTAGTATCAGTTAAACTAGATTAATAGAACAACCACTGACTATCTTCAATCCTATGCCCAGTCCTTTTCTTATGGGTCTTGATGAAAATCTGAGAGGGTCAAAATTTAAACTAATTTCCTTGTTTGCTGATTTCTTTTAAATAATCCTGTCATGTACATTAGTCAGACACAGGCAAAATAAAAACATTTAAAAAACAGAAATAAACATTTATATTGAATGCAGTTTCTGGTTCTTTCAGAG
>JANRMJ010000079.1:29419843-29437415 GCA_025584955.1 Alethe diademata | reverse complement strand
AAAGAAAAAGAAAAAGAAAAAGAAAAAGAAAAAGAAAAAGAAAAAAAGAAAGAAATAGAAAACAGGTGGAGGGGACAGAAAGGGGGTGACAGAGACAGAATAAAGAAAATAGCACCATCCGTGGATCCCAACAATGTTCGGCTGCTCCTCCTCCTGAAAAGCATAGAATCCAAATGAGTTGATATACTCAGTATATTCCCTAACCTAGTTCAGGCCAGATAGGAAAACCCAGGCACCTCCCAGGAGTGGATTTGCCATTGTCTCTTACAGCAGACTCTGGGTTTGTTGCGTCACATGCAGTCCTGTGGTGCTAGGCTGTAGGAATAACTGGGGGGCAGTTCGGGGGGCCTTTGATGGATGAAGGCACACCCTCGGCTGCCTCTCTCATGAATGTCCTGTGGATATGGCCTGTGGTGTTGGGGGTTCCATAACCAGTTTGTGTAAGGGAGGATGGGTTCACTGCCCCTGAGCAGAGGTTACAACACACCCAAAACTTCCTCCCTTTACCTCGGATGGGGGGAGAAATCTGTGCAAACCGACTCTCATCAAATGGGTCTGTGCTACAGCCTCCCCTGCCCAAAGCAATGATTCTTAGTACAGCTGCTAGATTTGGCTTGCATTCTATTCCTTGTTTACTTGTTTACTTCTCCCCCGGCCTGAGATTATTGAAGAATGGGTTTCCCTTTATCTGATCTCAGGAGTTTGACTTTCAGTCTGATGTTCCAGTCAGGCATTCTTTAGGGAGCAGTGGGTTTCCATGGCTTCTTTATACAGTTTTGCTACAATGAGAAAAACTTTATATCATTGTTTGAGGCATGAACTATTTCAGTCTCTAACACAGACTCAAAGAAAAATGTCTGCTTATAACTATAATGTTATATCTGGTCTACATTTATGTGATTCCCTAACGCTAAGCTGCAGAACAAAGTGATGAAGTATATTTATGGTATAACTTCACCCTAAACTAAAACTTAGCAATTATATCAACCTTCCAAATTTCAGAATAGCTTTGAGTAATCACTATTTCTCTGTGTTTTATTTTATTATTATTTTTTATTGTGGTAAATTATGCTGAGGACACACTTTCTCCCATAGTCTTTGAGGAAAAAGCTGAATGTTCTTAAGCTCTTAAAACCCTTAAAAAACTTAAATTCTTAAAAATCTTCTTGAAGACATTTCTGTGTACTGCATGAGTACTCAAACACTTAGAAATAAAAAGATTGCAGGGAGGCATCAATTCTGAATTTTAATATTATAGAATAGATAAGTAAATGTTGTCTTTTTTTAAAAACTAGATAGTTGTGTTAAAAGAAGATTTTATTGTACTTTCAAATATAAGAAAGCTAAATGAAAGCAAAATATTAGCAACTTTACGTAATTTCTTAACCATGGGTAAAGTTTCTCGGCTACAGCCACAACCGGGTTCTTGTACTGCCCAAGAAACATCCTTTTAAGGCCTTTTAATAAATACCTACTTTATTCCTTTAACACTGTGTAGCCTCTGTTCCAGGTAACCTTTCCAGGCATCAATTCCATTAAAAATGTAGGAAAATACATTATTATTTTTATTACCCACTTGTGTTAGGATGGCAATGAGAGATCCCAAGTGTGAGATCATAGTCACATTTTAAGTACAGAACTAAAACACAAGTAATAAGCAGTCCACATTGAAAGAATATTAATTTCAAATGAACATTGCAGCTAATATATTGGACAAAATGTTTAGTACTGGAAATGTGAGCCAAATAAAGACTAACTTAAAAAGATAAGTTTAGTAAATTACTTGGTAAATAAATAAATTAGACCGTATGTTCAGTTTATAGCTTCCAGGTCATTAAACCCTGGAATGTGATAATTGCAAGGTTTTTGAAATCTGTTTAATAATGACCTGACTCAAGTATGGCTTCAGATCTTTTTTTCTCTCATTATTCAGTGTCTTAAAATAGACAAGAGTATCAAGTATTCTATAGAAATACTTTGGGAATAATCCTTTCTTACCAGCTTGTTAGCAGATATCCTATATACACTATAGGTGATATGATAAAGGTTTGTATTATATAGGTGGATCACTAAGCATAGGTGCAACTACAATATGACATCCTATGAGTAAAGGAAGTCTGGAAATTGAAGCAATTTTTCAGATTCCTAACCTTGATAAATATATTTAGGTAGAGCACTCTCTTTTATAGACCACATATTTCTTTTATCTAAGTTGGTGGGGAGGCAGCATTGACTTAAACAGATATCGGAACAGAAGTTTGATTGTGGACAGGAAGGTTGTGTAGAACTCAATACTTTGACCATAGCACCTGAAAATTTGACATAGAATACTCAAAATACAATGCATTTTTTTTGCTAGGTTAAAATGGAAACATTAGAAACATTGTTTTATATCTCTTTAGGATTTTTACCAACATTTTATTATAATGCTTGGCCTATGTGCGCAGTTTTCCTTTACTGAGATGAACTGCAAGGTGATTTGACAATATACAAAATTTTCTCAATGTATAGCAGTCATAGAAAAGCACTAGATACGTAGAACCATAAAGAAAAAAACATTTTTGTCCCTCCACCCTTTAGAGTATCGAAATGAAACCTGGCCCAGACTGATACTAATTCCTAATTTTGATAATTGTTCCAAAGTAATGTAGTTTCAATAAAAAAATTATTTTGAGGAAGTGTTATTCTGGTTAAATCACATGAATCTTTAACTGCACATGTCTCTCTTTTTTTTTTTTAAGATGCATTTACTGCTAGTTGATGGAGACCTTCAGCCTTTTGGATGATAGTCATTAATAGATTTCAAATGCATGTGGCAGCATTTTAGGTGAAATCATAGAATTCCATCGTATTGCCAGACTTCTGAAAATATCCTGGTCTATTTCAAACTAGTATTTTCTCTTGGAAAAATGAAAATCAGAGTATGTCACAACAGAATACATTTGAGAAGTTTCGTAGATAAGTAGGCTTCCTGTTAGATATAGAGCCACCTAAACCTGGCAGATGCTGAATAAAGGGTATGCACTGTCTCACAGAATCAAAGTTCTTCAGCAAGCACATTTTGTCAGTGAGATAGCTGTTAGATTCATTCATACAGAAAAGACCTATATGAATGACCAAGTTAGTCTCTAAGACAGCTCTTAGTAGGTTTTTGCAAAGATACTGGGAAAAGTAAGAACATTATCCACACAGAACATAGAGACTGCTGAGGTTATTTATAGTCTGGTAATTTGTGCGTAAATAAAATATGTCTACAATTGTCTGTTCAATTCTGCTGGAAACAGATTTTAATCCAATTAAATACTCAAGCTAATTTTAGAGTTTGCATGTAGTTCGCCAGATCAGACCACAGTGCTTAGCACCTAGTTAAATTATCCATTATGTTTATGATTACAAAGAAAACAAGTAGCTATAGCAACATACAGGACAGCACTTGGAATAAGCTTTGTTGATTCCAGTGGCTCCAGTCACAGGTATTTAGGCAAAGGCAAATCAAACATTGTCCTTTATTTCAAAGTAAATATAAACAGAAGGAAATACAGTTATGCAATTTAAATACCTGATGGTATATCTGATTATCATATTCCATATGATTCTGTTCCTTCTCTGTCCTTTGTATAAAAACAGAGAGAGGATGATCAAAGGCATTTCTATATAAACTAATGAGATAATAAATACACTACAGCATTCAAAGTAAAAACAAAATAACTGAAGGAATTATGATAGAAATCTACATAGATGCTTGGAGGATGGAAAGAGTAAATAAATTAATATTAATCTTCAGTTGCATTCATTTATTTATTTAAGGAAGGTTTTGTTTATATAAAATGTGATTAAATTGGGAACTCATTGCACATGATATTATGGAAGCTGAAATTGTAAATGCATCAAAGCAGCTTTAGGCAGTGCAAATAAAAAAGGGACAGAAATCAGTCTTACAATTTTTAACACATGATAGTAGAAAGAGGAGAATTAACACTTAAAATTACCAGACAGGTTTCAGAATTCAATACAATCAAAAGTCTCTCTCTCAGTAGAGGCACAGGATGTGTCCAGACTCTTCTGGAAAGAAAGAAATTTCAAAGGTCTGGACATAAGCTTTAAGACAGTAATGTTAGAGCCACTTCTTTTTCCCGAATCCATTTCCTCTACTTTTATATAGCTATTACGTATTATTTATAGAATATTAGTATAGCAAATGAAGCAAATTAGACACATTTCTGAAGGACTCAAACAATCCAGAATTGTGGGGAGGACAAGACAAACTGATCAGAGGCAGAGTCTCACTTCAAAAATTTTCAGTCTGGAAACAGTGAAACAGTCTGGATTGAAGTCCAAGATCTTGCAGAAATCTCATGTGGAAATCAACGCAAAAAGTTCTCAGAGACGGAGAAAGAGGGTCCATTTAGGCAATAATATTGACATAGAAGACATCCTACTTCAAGCTACTACTACACAACTCCTTCAACAGATATTGTTAATTTCTATTTTTCACCTGATAGTGTCCAATAGATTATGATATTTTCTCATACCCTCCTGCATGCAGACCACTATTACTAGTCAAAGAGAAAGAACAGAAAGAACAGAAGCAGTCTATTTTAGATGGAGCTCCTCACAAAATAGGGCTACATATGCAAAATGAAACCTAAGACATTTCTTTTGCTCCCTGACAGGTGGAAAAGGAGGAGGAAAATAAACCATAAAAATGTATGCTGTTATTGAGCTCATTGTGGGATGCTGCTTTGAGCAAGCTCTGTGGCAGATGTCATTGTGATAAATTAAACACAGAGTGTAGACACTTTAGTGATGACATTTTAAGGTCATGTGAGAGTTAAGGAAAGGGCAAAAGTTCACCTTAAAAGAAGGTTGTTTCTTGTGATATGATGGTAAACATGCAAGCTTCTCTAAGCAGATTTATTATGCAGTTACTTGTCATAATGTTTGCCTTGACTGTTAAATCGTTGGGAGTTTACACCCACTGAACACTGATTCAGCTGAAGTGATAATATAAAGTGTTCAACAAAAAAGACATGAGCTAATCACTATTCACAAAGAAATTCTTTTTTTGCAGATATGCATGTTAAAAACATCCCTGAATCGAAACAAAAATGTGAAAATAACCAGGACATGCTATTTATTGAACAATTCTATGAAACAAAAATTTGCATTGTTGTAGGCATTCTGAAGAAATTCCTAAAATATTAGGCTTTTTATGTTCTGATTAAAAGAAGCATATGAATTAACTAATTTAAAAAATGATCCTGTAACTTAATAACTTTGGATTTTTGGAGGGTCCGACTGTTGTACTGCTATTAATTAAAATTCTTTCACACCATTTTTCCTATTATTTCTACTCATTGGATATTTTGAAGCAGAAATGTGGAAAGCAGAAGCTGTATAGCCTTGCTGTTATCCAGAGCACAAATTCACAGGTAATGAAATACCCACAGTTGGTGAAATATCAGTTTTGGCTCTATATCTATGTAAGGAAAACCCTAGTAATAGGGAGTTACTTTGATTCATTATCTGAATTATTAAAAGGTACACATTTTTTTTTTGGTTCTTGGAAGACATTGAAATAGCATGAAAAATTAAAAAAAAGCTTCTGTTAAGATTGTAGGCACATATCTAGATAATATTTAACTAAATTAATCCCTTTTATTAAACAAAAAGAAAATTCAACAAATAGGGATCCACAGAGGGATAAAATTGTCAGTTTTGTTTCTTATTGTAAGGAGAAAAAGTAGAGTTGAGTAGTATTCATAGAATAGGATCTCATCATGTTTTCCAGTAAAACTTAAGAGCTGCTGAACTTCAAGATAGCCTCTTGATTTAAAACAAACAAACAAACAACCATAAAACCCCTAATCTTTAAAATTTTTTAGACATGAAATTGAAGATGTTTTCATGAAAAGGGTTGTCAAACTGCAACAAGCTACCCAAGGAAGTAGCTGAATTGCCATCCCTAGAGATATTTCAAAGAGGCATAGATGTGATTAGGGGCATGGTTTACTGGTGTGTTTGGCAGCACTGGGTTAATGGTTGGATTCAATGGTTTTAAAGGTCTGTTTTAAAGTAAGAGATTCTGTGGGTCTATATATGTTCTGGGACCCTCAAAAGCACTTTATCATTCTCTTTTTTATATTCTCTCCCTTCATATATAAAAAACTCCCACTGTAATACTGTTCTGCTACTGTTGTGTGTCTCTTCTGAAGTTATACCACTTTAAATAAAATGTTTTTATCTAGTATGGGTACATTTTGAAACCCTCTAAGATACTAACCTATTCAGCCAAAGATGGTTTTGTGCGGAGATTTTATAATTTATTTTCATACATTTATTGCAGTAGAAAGAAGAAAATACAGTCTCTGTCTTGTTTTTCTGGTTTTGCTTTGTTGTTGTTTTGTTTTGTTTCTGGAAGCACTACAATGTGTAGGCATCAGTAAAATGCTAGCAGTAAATGTGAGGTACCAGATACCAAGTTTAGCCAGTTGGTGAGTTCTAGGATTTCTCAGCATAGTCGAGAAAGTAGCCCAAATACTAGTTAGAGAGGCAAAAGAAAAACAAAAGCTCACAGTAAAGGTCATTGAGTCATCAGTAGACTGGTGCAGTTTTTGCTAATCGATCCACAGAAACACTTACATGCATGGCTGCCTTTAATTGCTGTTTCAGCACTAAATAGCATCTGCTTAAAATGATAGCCAACCATAGAAATGGACTGCAGTAATAACCATTGTTCTTATTTCTATGAAAGAATGTCTCTCACAAGAAAAGACCCAGAAAAATAATGTAAATAATCTTCTATAAATTTGACGCAGTCAGCTACATACAAATTTTTAATAATGTTAGTTTTGTGATGACACTATTTTATAACATATTGAGGAAGCTCTGCAGTCCCAAAGTGAAGAAGTTGGCACAGGCTATAGTCGTGATCTCTATAACCTTTTCTTTTTCTTCTTGTATGACTTCAACATCGTGAACGTGTGTAAAGATCAAAGGACACTAGAAAGTGCAGTCTACAAGGACTGAAAAGCTTTATTATTTATTTATTTATTTAATTTATTTTATTGCTTTATTTGAGCAATAAAATGCTTTGTACATATTGGTGCATGCCATTAAGCTTGACACTAGAGTTTTCAGTCATCTATTCATTTGGAAAAGACTGAGGAGAGGAAAGTTCTGTGAAGTTTATTTGTACCTTTTTAGTCCAACTTACTACTGTGAGAAGTAGGTAGCATGTTTATAAATATGTATGAAAATTTATTAAATTTTAGCATGGTTTCCAATGTCAAAAAAGCATTGCAGAAAAAAACCTGATACTCAGAGCTTGTAGGTACTTACCATGTCAGTGGTGATCGGACATTTTACACAACTTTTGGAACAATACGAGTTTTATATGCTGCAGATAGCATCATCCACTTGCCTGGTTTACATTGCTTGACTGCTTCTCTATGGAGAAGTTTGTCCCCGTGAGATGGCACACCCTTTTCTGCTGGGGACATTTTTTTATGTTATCAGACAATATAAGTTGCTCTTTCAAACTCAGTTCTGACAAAGTAATGTATTATACTTACTAATACTTATTTTCAGACAGAATAAGTGAATTCTGAATAGCAATTATTTTTATATTTGCTTATTTTATGCATTAGAGAGAATTTTTCAACTCTTAAAGCAAGTATTACACATTTAAAACATAAATTCAACTGAGATATGATCTCAGAAAAAAACAACAGCAATAACAAACCTTGCAAAATATTATTAAATATCACCAGCCTTTACCCTCTTTATTGATCTCTTTCATTCCTGCAGTCATGAAATATAACCTGCAATTAGCTGACTATTAGAAAATGTTTCCATCAGTAGTTTTACCTGAAGTTATTTGCTGTTTGTCAAGGTGAATAGGCTTTGCACTGTCTTCATAAGTGTCTTGCACAATGCTGAGGGTTACGCCACACAAAGAGGAAAAAACTCTTCTTCCAGCAAACTAGTAAAACCATGCTTGAAGTTTCAATTTATTTCCTATATAACATAATATAATGCTATTTAATTTCTTTATTTTGTTAATTAGTTTTTTTACTTAACTTATCTGCAACTGAAACTACTCACCTTTGATTCTCCATGAAGATTTTTTAGAAGTCTGTAAACAGCAATGCATGGGAATCTTGTATGTGATTTTTTTCTCTAGCATCTTGTTTATACTTCGTATATTACTTTCATGTTACATGTACATTTGTGAATACATAACACTTAAGTAAGCAACATTAGGCATTACTTAAAAAATTATATCTATAAAGATATGTTTTTTTAAAAAAACCCTAATATATAATTAGAAGATGCAATATCACTGCAAAGAGTTCTAGGACATGCAGTGATCTCGTATTTATCCCACTGCTGAAGAATTTGGGTGCCTTAGCAAATATAATCACATTCGAACTGCTTTATTTTATGATCTTTTATCCTTATATAATTTTGAAAGCTTAAAATAGAATTTTGATGCCCTGTAGAAGCAAAGACTGAAGGGAAACATTTTTTTTCTACAAGTAACTGTAAGGAGGCTATAACGAGGCGAGAGTTGATCTCTAATCCCAAATATCAAGGAATAATATGTAAGAAAATGGCCTCAAACTACATCAGAGAAAGTTTAGATTGTATATTAGGAAAGAATTCTTCACCAGAAGGGTTATCAAGCATTGGAATAGTCTGCCCAGGCAAGCAGTTGAGTACTCATCCCTGCAATTATTTAAATGACCCACAAATGTAGCAGTTAGGGACATAGTTTAGTGGTGAGCTTGTTGGTGTCAGATTACGGTTGAGCTCAATGCCCTTAGGGATCTTTGCCAGCCTAAATGACTCTACAATTCTAAATTCACTAGTCAAATGCAAGCTACATCTTATAAGAATTAATTAGTAATTTCCAGGATTGATTATGTTTTTGAAGTTTTGGGATCCAGACTTCTGCATCTTCCAAAGAATGCTGGTCTGATTTATTTGAAACTATTAGAAATTATTACCCTTGAACAATTTTTATGGAAACAGATAATTTAATAAACACTTTTAAAGGTCTAGCATTTATGGGAAAATACCTGTAATTTTTTTAAAAAATAATCAATGCTCATCTTAGTTCGAGAATTAAGAAGTGTCCTGGTTTTGCATTGAAGTCACCTAAGAGGAGGGCAAACGCACACACACACAGAGGCTTTTCTCTATGAGAACTTCCTCTGTGAGTTGGTGGAACCAATCAGAGGCTGATTTAACCTGGGAAACCAATTGGAGAAGCTGTTTCAATCTGTGACACACATTTCAAAGCAAGCAAACTCTGGATAAAAGCTCTCTTTCTTTTCCGTCTTTGGAGCAGGTAATGCGGCCTGGCTGAGCAGGGGTGGGCTTGGAAGCCGCCAGGCCCTGTTTTTGTGACCAAGGGCCCTGATGGCCAGGGGTGTGGGGAGGCCTTTGCTAAAATCCTGGCCCTGCCCCCCGTTGTGGCCACAGCTCAATGGGATCCTGCCTTGCCGCCGGCTTGGAGCAGCCATGGGGAGGCGAGGCCCCCTCCATCATGGCCTGAGATCCTGGCATGGCTCCAGCATGGCCTGACCCAGCCCCCTGCATCTTTTGTGTGAAATTTTAACCCTTCCAATGCTCAGGTGAGACTGGCAGACCTCCTATCCTCCTCCTTCAAGTAAGAAATAATAGAGCAGAAAGACACACACTGAAGTCAGTGAAGTCGGAGCCAAGTTTCCAGATGGGCGGAGATTGAGAAGATGCTGTGAAAGTTGGCTGAAAAATCTTTTTGCAAGCTATGGGGTGGACTGTACTGCACTGAAGACTCCTACAAATCTTTGGGAAGACATGGGTGAGTTGAAGTGTTTAAGAAGAGGATCCTTTGCCCCAAGGTAAAGGGGAACCTCTGTTCTTGAGATTGAGGTGTTAAGAGAGGAAGTTGAGGAGAAAAGAGATGAAGAGAGCTTTTGTTTTTAAACAGTTTACCCTTAAAAGTAATACCCCATAAGCTTGACATGGCCGACAAACATAGCTCTGGGAAGGCTGTGAAGACGGGAAGAGTTTCACGATTTGCAGATTACTTTTTTGCTGGGTGGATGCGAATTGTGAAAGTGGAGACACAAGAGGACTTTATTTTTGTCTTGAGAAAATCCCTATGGCCAGACAAGAGGAAACTCCTCTTCCTAAAATGAACTGAAATGATTATTTACGTGAAAAATTAATTGAAGTGTCTCTGTATGGGTAAGGAGGGAGTGATCTGAAAAATCTTATTCCAAATTTCTTATTTTCTCTGTGTTTTTAATAAATTTCTTCTTCATACCCTTCTAGATTTTAAGCCTGCCTTGTTTTTATTCCTAATCCTATCTCACAACAGAAATTAAGTATATTAAAATTAGGAAACCTAAATTAAACCAAGACAAGAAGCAAGGCAATAGAAGAAAATTCAGCAATGTTGGCTATCATTGACAAAGCCTAGTTATAGTTTTAGCAAATTTCAATCATTTTCTTGGCCACAGATACTGAAGATAACTTTTCTGTCCCTCATTGAAACTATGTGAAAAAGTAAGAATCACAAGAGAAGAAGAAATAAAAAGCACTGATAGAGTACATACATGAAGTTCTTCTATTGTAATTCTATTGTAATGTATTTTTTTTCTATCTCATATTTCATACAATGTTATGCGGTTAAGTTAGTGGTTTCCAGGTGAACAGTCACTTCTCTGGGGACCTCCCTCAGAACTCTTTATCTCTGTCTTTATGACCATCAGACTACATATTAGAAAACACTTAAATGTTTTAGGACAGTATTATCTAATGTGCATGAAAATAGACTGACATTCCCCTTAGTTTTTTTTTTCTTCTGAAAATCGATCATCATTTTTTAAGTCTTGTACTTCCTTAGGGGTTCTTAATGAAACTTCATTTTGTAGCCCGTTAGCTGGAAGCTGTATCACAGGCAACACAGGCATTAAGTTGAAATGGAATTCACTGCCAAGTAGTTTCTGTATGCTCATTTAGTATCTGTAGTGATACTTCTTAACATCCTTCCACAAAAGGGAGCAGATTTCATTCCCTCAGATACTGTGGAAGGATAAGAGCAAGAAAAGACATCCAGTTGCAGAAGTAAACCTTTGGTATCACCAGGCACACTGAGGCATTGAAAAAAACTAAGTCATTTATCTAGAAATAGTCAGTGTTTCTTTTCTGGAAGGGGAGAAAGTAATGCTGGTCAGAGCCCTTCCTACTGACTAATCAAGTAGGTAATTTTTACCCTTTATCTCCATCCATTCTTCTGACTTGATTCCACTGCCTTGTGACCAGTGAAACCTACTTACGACAAAGACTTTGGCTTCTGTGGCCATAAGGCTCTAACACAGTGCAAAATTCAGCAACTGTGTCTGTGCCTCTTTGACTCTGGCTGACAATGGTGTTTCCACACAAATGGACTCTGACCACTTTTTCTGGGGTTGGTCTTTACCTCTGACATCCTCAAACTTCTCTGCAGCAAGACTCCGCATAGCTCCAGATGAAAACTTTGTCCAGGGAGATGGACCCTGAGAGGATATTTTACCAACATTGGTCAATACCTCTCATTCCATGTCTGTCTTTTCAGATGAGAAAATCTGGTATTAACAAACATGACTGATTGCTGCAGCTAATGACAGCTGACAAATTCATGGATTCTGGTATTTGTATGATCTTACCTTGCAAAATAAATGTCACAGAAAAGCAGTGAACATTTTAAAATACAAACATTTTTTAAGAAAAAGATTAGAGCTTTGATATATAAAAGATAGCTTGTCTTACAAACAATATCGCCTTACTTTTAGAATAAATTTATAATGTAGCCTTTTCAAGTTTTTTTTCTTCCTCCTCTTTTTTATCTGATCTTGATAGTTCAGGGGTTTTTTTATTCTTAATATGACATTAAGTTGGGGTCTCTCTCAAGCTGAGAGACGTTTATGTGTAATGTCAGCATTAAATATTAATTTCTTAAGATAACTCAATCCTTATAAGTTCCTCTATTTCTCAGTAGTTGACACAGATAATGTGGTGAGAGAGCATCATGTTGTGCCTGTATAATTCATATCACAAAGTACTTTGAAAAGTGTTTTGTCACAAATGAAGCAAGACGTTTTTAAAGAACTGGATTAATTCATGGAACGTGATAATATGGGATTCAGTACTGTGTTAGGTGCAACAATCGATGGGTGATGAATACATATTTCTTACTGAATTAGTTTGCCTAAAGAGATGTTCTTCAGTCTGAGATTTCACGTATTCTTTTTTCCATTCACCTTTTCATAATTCAGTCTGCTACCCAACTACCATCAACTTGGCTGATGTGCCAGGAAATTTCATTCTTACCTTTGAGAACTCTCTGCAATCTGTATGATGAGGAGAACAATTTTAAGTGTTTGCTAAACTCGGTATGGTTTATTTTGTAACTCAAGCACTTATGCTTTGTTTGCTCCAATTTCTCATCCAATGCAATATTTTTGGAATTTTCTGGAGATAGAATACTTACAATAGAAAGTACAGTAATGCTTAATAACCATAGAAATGCTAAGGTCATCTGCTTTCAGTTATGATAATGGCTGCCATGTTTGTTTTCCTACAAGTGTCACATCATCTTAACTGAAATAATTCACTGTTTCGGTGAAAACACTAATTTCCAAGACCTTTCAGACCTAGAGCTTAAAGCATCACAGGATGGGAATTATCTCAGACACCCTGATTAAGTCACCAACAAATGTTTAAGAGTATGTCTTTCTCCCCAGATTAAAACACAAATCCATGGTCCTCCAACTAACTGATGGGGTCATATAGACACTGCTCTTGAGATCAGTAATTTTGTCCTTTATACATCTGGTCAGCCATTACAGTTAATACAATCCCTCTAAAATTAGTCTTGAATTCTTCTAACAGGAATGCTGATCCAGCAAGTATTGTCTTTGGATCTCTACTGAATATTGTCAATTTCAAAGGTTTTGAAGCCCATGATGAGTTCTGTGGTGCCACAGATATATTACTGGCCTTTTTATTGTCCCTGATGTTCTTGATTTATTTAGATAATAAATGTCAGAGTTTATAAATAGAAAATGATATTTATGTTTCTAAAATAGGAGAAGTTGCAGTAATTGTATTAGGTGTTCTTAATGGGCAATAATGCTAAAAAAAGTAAAAAGTAAACTTATTAGAGAAATTCAGTTTAATCAAAGTTCAATAGCTGCTAGAAATAATCATACCATTTCTTACTCCAAGACTGCATAAGTTGGCTTAGCTACCTAATTCCTTATAAACTTATTGTCATAAACAATAGGTCTAAATGGAAACCTGTATTTCATGTACTCTATTCAGCTGTCTTCCCATATAGATTCCTCACCAATAGCAACAATTTTCAAAATGTGGCACATATTCATTTTAAGACACAGAGGTGAAACATGCAAAGAGGAAATGTTGTACTGGCAAATATGTCTATTGAGATAATTTTTCAAATTTTGTGTTTCTGTTATAAATAATTTTATTACATTCTATTGAATATGTTTTATTTTGACCTGACTTAAATATTTGGAATATTAAAAATATCATTAATGTAAAAAAAAAAAAGAAAAAGGGGTGGGAAATTTTATGCCCACAAAAGAGAAGAATCATCATTCATTAAATAAGATGGAAATGAATACATGCCATTAATGCTAGTATTAGACCTTAGCACAAAATAATTTATTTAAAGCAGTATCTCTATAGGTAAAAAAAAAAGCAAAACAACCAACTAAAAAACCAAACCAAAATCAGAACAAAACAATAAAACAACTATAACAGTGACAAGTAAGTTCTACTCAATGGAAAGGAGTAAGTATTGAGAAGACATATCTCTACTTTTCTTGAAAATGGTCATTAGGGGTCATGATAAGAATGCTTTTAGTGAAATAGCACAGACTAGTACATGACAGGGGTCCAGAATGTGTTTCCTGTGTCTTTCAATTTTTTCAATTACAAGGTTTTTAGAACTTTGTCTGTATTTTTTTTAAATTTAAAATGTTATCATTAGGACAAATTTCTTTTTCTTTTCTCTCTTTCTGGAAAAGGTCTCATTTTTCTTGACTGATGCAACAGCCTGTTCAATGAATTCCAGCAAAACAGACACAGATGTGTTTTAACTGCAATGCACTGTCACTAGAGCATTCTTCATGTCTCTGCAAAACAGGCTTAATAGAAACTAAGTAAAAGATGTAATGCTTAACTTGCAATTGGAAACACAGGTGAATTCGATGTAAACTTGTTCTCTATTACATCAGATGAAAGATTTGGTATATTAAAGACAAACTCAAAACTATGTGGCTAGTGTTTGAATTTAAAAGTTATACATTGTTAAGTCAATTCATATAACCTTTGGGATAGATTTCAGTCATACACTCTTGATTAAAATTGGATTTTTTTTAAATGAAAAAAGTTTATGTATTTAAATATGTAGGTAACCCTGCACAGCATGAAAACACTACATTCAACAGCTGTATTCTTTGACAATAACTCTCTTTTATGGTAGCAGAAACATTTCCTTTGAAATAACTGTTTTTAGGAAGTTTTTATTTTAAGTGAAAAAAATACCCAAAGGAATCTTTAAATGCTGCCCTACTGGATTTTCAGACAAACTGGGTATAATGGATGCAGAAAAATATTTTCAATTTAAAAAAAATAAATTCGTTCATAATCTCTAATATTTATTTTATGTTACTATTTTATCAGAATGCTCTCAACCTGTGAGATAGAAGTTTTGAAATCTTGAATTCATAGCAAGAGGGTGCAATTATAGCTACAGGCAGAGGAATAAAGCCATATGAGATAAACTGGAAAGAATTTACCTTACTTTCAAAAAGAATAAGCAAGCTGATTTGATCTTATATGGAATTTTATAACTAGAACTTTCAGAAAATATATCATTATCTAAGGTTTAGATAGATTTCAGAGTGAATTTGTGAATTGTGAAATCTGAACCCTCCAGTGGGAGCATATGATTTTTAAAAGTACATGCTGGGAAAAAAACTTTCCAGAACAGTTTCTCATGGAGAAATAGGGACACGAAAATGCAGCTCAATATAGGATGCATACTGAGCTGAAGAGTGAGCACCTACTTGGCTTAAAATGGAAGAAGCCACAGTCAAGAGTGAACCCTAAGTGTTTAAAAACACTTGTTCTCTCTCTTACTCATTTTCTGTGAATTTACACTAAAATTTTCAATAGTCTAAGCAATATGAGTATATTGCAAAAGTATTTGTTGCCCAGCTTTCTGATATATCACTTTATTATTATTTATTATTTATTATTTATTATTTATTATTTATTATTTATTATTTATTATTTATTTATTAATGCTTAAGTCTGTAATGAGGAAGTGAGATGGTAGGATTTAAAGACACAGTCACGCCATTTACATGATGCATTTCTAAAGCTGTGTTGTATAGAGAACATAAGGACCTGGGGAACTTGTGTTAAAAAGAGAATCACAGTTATTATTGGTCCATCTTTAGATGGCTTACCAAATTCAGTGAGTTTCATAAAAGAAAATGCTTTCTATCTTCTTGTTGGAAAACACCTAATACACTGGAAAACACCTAAAACATCTAATACATATAATCAAACAATAGAGATAAAAACAGCAATTTAAATTAACTCTGCATCTCAGTAAAAAGCTTAGTCTTTAAGATTTGGATCAAGAAAATTATATTCTTGAAAGTACAGGCTAGTACTCTGTTAAGGCAAGAGAAAGTTTTTAGTTCTTCTTAGGCTCAGCTGAAGGATGAACTTCAAAAAAACAACCCCAAAAGCAAGAAAATAATTAATATGAAGTTTCCCCAATGCATTACATATTGCATTAGAACATATTGTGGGCTCTGTTCTAGATATTTTTCAACACCAAAAGCAAAATAAATTCTTGCCAGCTAAGCATAATCCACATAAGCAAGATGCAGAACTTTAACATATCCATTAAATAGCATAACCTTTAAAAGAGCCTTTTTAGGTAGAAGATCACCTTTTGCTTGCCTTTGAGAAATAGGCCATGGTAATCACTCAGTTTTGCCACTGGAGACTTTTTGTAATTAATTATTATCCTTGTTCTCTATTTAACCCAGAAGATTTTAATTTCTTCCATTTCCAGGTTGCATACATTTATCTGTAGTTGCACCATATTATGATACGCTGACTGTTTAGGACTGACTGCCATGGCCTGCTATTGATAGTACAAAGGTGTTGTCGAAATATGTCAGGTTATCTTGTTTGAATGGATAGAAATGTTTTCTTCAGAGCTGGTGTCTCTCAAGAGATTAGAAGAAATTAATGAAATGTAATGTCTTTCGCAGATGAAAAAATCCCCAGTAGCACATACCACATCAGTGTCTGTCAGCCTATTCCCAGGAATATTCCAAATAATTCTGAGCTTCTTTCAAAGACTGCAAGATAATTCACAAAAGCTTATTGTAAAAGAGAAGTAAGCATGCTGATTGCAGAGATTGGTGGTTCTAAAATAGTCTGATTAACTGCTGTAAGGACAGTTACATGAGAAGTCTATACTGAATAACTTGTGTCCAATAAATTCATATTCTAGCTTATTGTAGTAGCTCACACAGGCAGACAAGCTGTCAGTGTCAACTGATTTACCTGGTATTCAGTTTTTTCTGTAGATATATTAGCCCAGAAGTGGGGTCATTTTGCTTATGGCTTTTGTAGTTTATTTTGGTGTGGGACAGTGTATTTCAGGCTTTTTGGGTTTAGTTTTTGTGATTGGGTGAGTGTGTTGTTGTTTTATGGAGTTTTTTGTTGTTAGTGTTTTTCTTTTTAGAGGTGTTCTTTTTTTTAGTTGATTTGGTTTTGCATTAGGTTTTTTCATTCAAATTCATTGGAATTATAGCAAGACTAGAACTTTTTTGCCGTGTTTGATGTTAGTCTTATGAGATAGTAGGAGTTGATCAAATATGTCATAACAAGCCATTTGTACTACTCTCAGGGAAACTTGACACAAATTATATAAGTCTCCCTGTGGCACTAAACAGCATTTTACATGGTTGAAATACTACAGATGGTGCTCAAGAAGGAGGGGGAAAAGAGTCTAAATAAACTGTATAATATTACGAATGAAGAAAAATGCAAGTTAATGGTGTTTCTTCTCATATTTTTGTCTGCTTAGAGAACAAGGGACCTGTACTAAAGGACCACTTTACGTACAATCTTTTAAAAAGTGACTTATAAAGTAACTATGGAAGAGGAAAATAAGATTATGCATCAACTCAACAAAAAAAGAAATGGAAAGAAAACTGTAGAATATATTAAAACATATGTTTCAAATCTAATTAGGGGCTCTTTCTTATCAATATTAAGAAGCAAAAAGGAGCTTGAAGTACATAGATTACAGAGTCAAGTATTTAAAAACCTAAGTCTTAAAAAATGAAATTTGAACAATGGCTGACGTAATTATTGGTGGTATATTCTTTCTGAATTCCATCATGGACTTTACTAAATATATTTTCTTTTCTCTTTTCTTTTCTTTTCTTTTCTTTTCTTTTCTTTTCTTTTCTTT
>JANRMJ010000079.1:29157702-29172805 GCA_025584955.1 Alethe diademata | reverse complement strand
TTAGAAGCATTTATGTTCTCATTATCCATTTATATTTTGAAGAAATATACTTTTCTCTCTTATTCCCCCAAATTAAACTTTAATAGAAATTGAAATCTATATACGATAGACTGAAATATCTGAGTACCTGAAACAGATACTGTTTCTGTTGGACATGTAAGTGGTTTATGAAAGTGTTCTGATGTATTTAGCATTTCAAATATTTTTTAGTGAAATCTAAGAAGGTATTGTTTGATGGGTAGATTTGTAAATCTAAAAAAACTCTTTCCCTGCTCAAAAATAAATAGTTTTATTTTAATGATTCCTAAGAAGCTGAATTTTTACCACAGTGCTCTCTTTCACTACCTGAGATATTAATCTAACATAATTGTAATTATTCTTATGTTTAAAATCTTTAAAATGTTCATGTCTGTTTCTTCACCATGCAGTCTTACATTTCCACTTCCTGCTTTCTGATTCACATTGTATTTTCATAGCAATTTTAAGATTATCATGCATCATTTTAAGATATTTTACAGGTGATTTGTTAAAACAAAACCACCAAAGAAGACAACCTTAGCCTTGTGGGTAAAACATAAAAAAATTAAACTCCTTGGTTCATTATCTCTCTCATTACAACATGTTTCTCTAAATAGGATTAATAGAGTACCTACCACAGGTTTTCTGCACTGTTTGCACATGAATTTGTGGATGTTAATATTCAAAGACATTAAAACAAAAATAAAAGAAATTAGATGCTTCCAAATAAGTGATACTTTAACGTTTGGTCCCATAAAATAAAATAAACATTACAAAAAATTAAGCTTATAAACATCAGGAAGATGGATAAGTTGACACACCATTCGGCATAGCTCTGTTTATAATATTATATTTCATTTCCTATGCTAAGAAAACAGCCATTACCCAAAGCAGCGACTCGTAAACAGCCATTGTGAACAGATTGCATCCTTGTTGGTGGTATGATAATTGAAATAAGTTTACCAGTCTTTTATGAGGAAATACCAGATGTATAAAATACCTATTAATCAACTCACTCAGTTTTGCAAACATCAGTTTTAATACCAACAGCTATCAAAGAACAAATGGAATAAGAGGCAAAATATCAAAGAATTAACAAAATGGCTCAGCAACATGTTGCATTGCTTGCAGTGATGGAGGTAAAAGAGGAATCAGTCTAGGCTAGAAGGACTGTATCTTTTGGGCTTTGCTTATGGACGTTGATGTCGCTGTTTATACCTGTCTGCTTTTGAGTCCCTGCAATGCCTCTAAGCCTGCTTAAAAGGAACTTTGTGAACAATAGCGGAAAGGGACAGCTGCCCATCAGTCTCTCAGATATTTTTTTCTCTTCTGTAATAATTGTAAATACAATTGTCCATGTCTAGTTTTGTATTTGTGCAATAGCCTTCAAAGGCATCACCAGTCATACATTAAGCTAAGCTAATGTAACTAGTTTCTCTTCCTGGCCAAGTTTAGATTTTTCATGTTCCTTTTTTTTTTTTTTGCAGGGGGAGAATGTTTTTGTTTGTTTATTATTATTAAATGCTTTAGAAACTAGGAGTTTGAAGCTATCGCAGGAACATGGAAGAACTAATGACATGTATGAAAGAGTGACGAATCTGAGATTCATCCCTGAATTTGTTTGTTTGTTTGTTTGTTTTTTATTAAGAAAAGAGATAAAAGTCTCCTGGAACATTTTTTTGTTCTCATTGCAAAACACTTCTCAGTCATACACTGTTTCTATCTACAAACACTACTGTCTATGCAGAAAATGCAGTTAGCTGGTGAATGAAGTCATAAAAAAATATGGATTAATCAGCGGCTGTTACTTGGGTAATAGTAACAGAAGCCAAATAAGCTGTAACATTCACTAGCTGTTTCACTACTCTTTATGAGTTGTAGGAAACCTGCACTGCATTGACCTTTGATCAGAGACTACACACACACAGAGTATTTTTGCATTGCATTGAGCACTAAGAGCATTTTTGAGAAGGCAACTCAGTGGAGTGACCAAATTACATTTCTGACTTGAGTAAAGCCAGGTTAGATGGCCTTTCTCAGTCAGTGGTGCAAGTAAATAGGACTAGTTTGGCAAAAGAAGATAGGTCAAACTGAAGATTTGTTGGCATTGAAGAGGAATTGACTTCAGACTACCTCTAGGTCTGTTTTTGCATAAGTTGCATTCTTGGAGCATATCTCCTAGTTATTTCTAGTGAAAAGACTACAATTTCTCCACCTTAAGAGTATGACATGCAAAAAACATCACTATGAGATTTCAAATAAAGATAACCACAGTTGAGAACTTACTTTTACTCTACTTTTACTTCAAAGCCAATGGAATAATAACATAGTGGCAGGGAACTAAGGCTGTGAAAACATCAATTTACATCTCAATTACTAATGTTACTTAGAAAAATATTTTGCTTATGCCACAGGTATCTTTGAAAAGAGTACACATTACATCAGTGAGTTTGATTGTGATCAATCTATACCGGAATTTGAACACTTTTTTTATTTTAACAAATCTATGTGTACAAAAAGCAAACTATCAACAGTGTGATTGATACCTCTGATTCAGTGAAAAAACAGAGGGCATATTTCAATAAAATATTTTTCTGACTGATAAACACTGGAGAGGGAAAATATATCCACATTTAGCTAACTAATTAACCAACTGTAGCACTAGCATTGACCAAGGACGTGGAAGGACAAGGATGTAACTTTTGATAAACGTGCTCAGTGGCAATAAAGATTAGCTCTGTAAGACTTCTGGCACTGAAATCAATACTAATCTGTTACTAAGGAACAGCTCATCCAGTCACAAGTTACATGGAAACCTGGTTCCCTGTCCCTAAGCCATATGCAGAAACAAATGACATGCATACAGCTGTTTATAGAGATACATAACTTTTAAACATTGTGGTACCTCATATAATTTTTTTGGCATGCAATTTTTTTAAGTTTATGGCACAAAAAAGAGATGGGGGACTGCCAAGTTCAGTGAGTTGGACACTGATTATTTTAGACACTTTGAATAGTGCTCTTAAGAAGAGAATCTGTCTTACATTTCTATGCACATACACAATATTACTGCTGGTATAGGTTCACCAACTCCTTGGATGAGTACAGTTAAACATATATTTAAATATTGACAGGAACATAATTTAGTATTCTCACCACTCAAGACTATATAGCTCATAGAAGCTTGCCCCACCCATCTTGATATCATTCAAGTTGTGGAACTGCTCTTGACAGCTCATCAGAGTACCAGAGCCCAGATCAGTAGGCAGCAGAGGCAATCACTGGTGGAGCCCTAATCACAGATTGTTGTGCTGCTGTCCATAAGGAAAACAGCTTTCACATACGTCTACAGTTTTCATCAGATTCTTGGCATACAAAACCCCTTATTTATCTTGTAATCTCTTTATTCTACTAAGTACACGGTTTTGTAACAGTAGGAATTTTAAAACATGAAAGCTTCAGAATAATTTTTTTGCAAAATAAAAGACATCTTGGATAAGAATAGTGAACAAAAGCCATACTAGAGTTGTAACAAGTACTGTTTGAGTGATCCAAGTCATTTACTGACCTCTTTCCCCTTATAATAGTATCACTTCTGTTCCCTAAGTGACATTACTTTGGCTCACCGATATTTTAGAGCCATTCTGCTGGATAGCGTGTGCAGCCATTGAAAAATATAATCCTTGCAATGAATTAAATGAAAAACTAACCAGAAAAGCAGTACATATTACAAGCATAATAGCTGGCTTGAAAGTGTATCCTGGGGTTTCAGATGATGTCATAATCTGCTACAGCAAATTTAATAGTATTGTTGCCTGGAAGCTAAACTATTATACTATGTTTAATTTCACTAAGATGTAAATTACATGGTTCAGTGTTGCATAGTACTGGCTACTGCCATTGTAGATTCTTGTTCTTGCAGCTGTCAGGAATTCTAATATTTAGGGGAATTTTGTTTAGTTGTTAGTCTACAGCTTTTAGAGATTTTAAAAAAAATAATAATTTTACCCCCCCTTATTTGCTATTAGTCCACCCCATCTCTGCACTCATCTTTTTTCAAAAAATAATAACAGAATTATAGGCTGACTCTTTGAAATGTATCACTAATTATTCAGTTCTTAAAGAAGAGAAAAGCAATATGCCTTGAGAGTGACATCTTGCCTGTTACCACACTTTATTTTAGTGAGCCTTCAAGCCAAAAAAATGCTTTCCTTACAGAGTAATTGCCACCTTGTGTGCTTATATTCAATCTTTTACGGTAATTGCCAGAATGAAACTTGAGGAGACACTCTGTATTACCACTTGACTTTTACCAGAAACAAAATATAAATAAAACTTGTTCCAAATAATTTTTCTGTTGTAATCTGAAATTTGCAGCTGAACTACATAAGAACACAGCCTAGCTGACACCCATAAAGTGTAATAGATGTATCTTTAAAGTAGTGCGACATATTTTCTACCATTAAAAAATAATGCAGTAATTGACTATTAGCATCTAGACATGAGCTTTAATATCAATGATTTATTGCCAACCTATTGCAAGTACTGTGATATACGGAAATGAAAATGCTGGGAGGGGCTTATTATTTGTTCTTTCAAATGTTGGTGAATTATCCTTGCACATCTATATCTTCTCTCTGCACTTGTCCATGGGTGGATAATTTACCTATCTATGATGCTTGCCAATTCCATGCTTCTGACAACATAATTGATTTTAGGCTTATACATATATGGGAAATCGGTGAAAACTTTAGATTAGCTTTTAAAAGCAAGTATTGTTAACGGAGGGATGATTCACAACAGAGATATGCTTGAGAAGACACAAAATAAATCAAGAGAAGCTGGTGTGAGTTATAAGCCACACAAAATTAAAAATAATCTAATCTTTGTTTTGAAAACTTAAATGTAAATATGAATATTCCACTCGCTCACATTTACAAAAACGTGCTCATATTTGCTGCTGTCTTTGTTCATGTAGCAAAACCATTGACTAGATTTTTATTCTGGCTGTTGATCTATTTGCTTATTGTAATTGTTGTGATCTACTGGCACAATTTCCCATCTTTATATCACAGCTGTGGTTTAGCAGTCATTCAGTGGCTCTGTGAGAGAAGGCATACTTCTGTCAGTGCTCTCAGCCATTTCTGTGATTACCGGTCAATTTGAAACAGAAATGAAAATGCATTTTATCAGAAAAATATTCTAAAAATGGCCATAAGATCTCTTTGAAATTGTCTGAATTTGTCTTTCAAATTATCTATACAGAAACCTGAAACCAAGCCTTGGAATAATTCAGCAGGATTTTGTCAGACATTTGAACAAAAACATTAGTGTTTTGTTTTGGGAGCAGTATTAAGGGATTTCTTTTTAGGGTATTTGCTTTTAGAAGCTGCTTTAGGTAGTATGAAAAATAAAGGTCTTACAACTTTAACTAAGGCGTCTCAAAAGAAAACCTGTAATCAACCTTAAGTAATACTTTCTTCTCATCTACACTTCTGTCATTTGTAAACTTTAATGAGCCTACAGAGAAAAGAGTCTAAAATGCCATTTTACTCTCCATTTCTATTCCTTCTCTTTCTTCTAAAGTAGCATATTTCAAGGTAGAGAAAAGTTGTGGAAGTTCCACATTGGTGGAAGCTTTTTTCCATTGCCTGCAGAGAAGCTACAAAAGGGAGTATGAGCTAATATTAAATGAGATAAATGTACACCCACAGCCATTGATGAAGAAAGGAATAAGGATTAAGAAATTATTTTATCTGTAAGCTTCTCCATGATAGACACCACTTGGAAAAGGACAATAGGCAAAAGCATGGTACCACAGCTTGGTGCCTCAGCTCCATAATAGTGATCTAGGGCATCTGGAAACATCAGCTTCAGGATTCAGAGCATTAGAAATACTTCATATCTGCTTCTCTCATGATGGGGGGGGGCAAGGTGGGAATTAATATCTACATGGCAAATGGTTGTCTCCAGCTCTTATAATGCATTTAATCATTATATTCTAGCAATATCAAGAGACTTCAGTTTGCTTTTGAGTGCTATGGCTGAAAATAAGTGAGAATGGTACTAATCCCTGAAACACAGTGGACTGTGAAATTTGTTGTGTTAGAGGAACTGTTTCTACCCTGCAAATGGATGGCTAACACCACTTCAAAATCTTTCTGCTCTCTCATTTTAAAGAAAAAACTTGCAAAATAGGAGGAAAAGAAATGTAATCTGGTCATGGAAGATTTTCCTCTCATTGCAGGTTTTTCATATGTGTGTTTTGGTAGTGTTGAGGGTCATTTAAATAAGAGGTCTGATACTCCATTTATCAGAATTTTAAGAGGTGCGCTTACTTGGAGCTTCATGCTCAGTGAGCATGGTATTCTAAAAATAAAATGGCAGTGTAAAGGAAGGAGGTATCAGGATAGCTGAAACCAGCTTTTCACCCTTTTTTTTTCTGTAGTAGGAAATAATTTACTAATAAATTAGAACTTTGAAAGGAAGAAAGTAGTGCAGTGCAGGTAATATTTAGTTTAATTACTGGTTTAATAAAATTTGTGAATCACTGATGCTTCTGCTTTATAGAAGAAAATATTGGGACTTAGGAAATTATTTGAAAGGTATATCATTTACTGTGAAATGCTCAGGTGCAGGTAGTTTTTCTCTCTTTCAAAACAAAATTTACAGAAACTGTAACTATATGGTGAGTATATATATTTTTTTCCCCACTTCACTGAAAACTGCATCTGCATCCTGTCTTTTGAAATCTAATCTCTGAACAAAAATTTTAAAGGAATAAAAAAGTGAACAGCCATGAGCATAAACTATCAACCCACACCCATGTGCTGCAACCTGCTGTTCTGAAATGAGAGTCATGTGGACTGTCTAAATTCCAAACCTTCTGGTTTCTGTTTCTCTGAGTAGCATGGTAGACATGCAAAGTCCACCAAAAAATTATATTTAGCCCAAGACTATTTCCTACCCTAAAGCTGAATTAATGGATTTTGTAAGACTTTCCATTATTTTTCACTAGAATCAAGATCTCCAAACTGTTAACTGATTCTCTATCAATATACATTTCAACATATTGAAATATACTTAAACACATGACATATAAAATACAGTTAAATGGTAGATGATAATGGCATACCACTGTAGATTAATGATTCTTTACTTTGCAGCTCCATATTTCAGTGGCACATGCAGAAATGTTGTTTATTTTTTCTTTCAGTAAAATTATATTTGGATACCATACATACATATATAAACATGTGTATATATACATATATATGGAATTGGGGAACTAACCTTTAGTTTTTTATTCCTGAAATGGCTCCTTTCACATTCATAATACTTTTCCTAGCTGAAGTGTTGAGGAATATGTAAAATTTATTATTATTTGGAAAATGAAATTCAAAAAACTTCTTTATAAAAAGGATTTAAAAAAACACCAAACTTTGCAAGTATAAGCCAAATCATGAGCCCTACATTTTGTGTTTGCATTGCTAATTTATCCTCATCTTATTGAAAATTCTGGAATTTTGCACATCCTTTTTAGGCTATTTCAGTATCACATTGCATTCTGTCAATGTCTCATTTGAGCCTAATGTTTTATTCAATATCACATGCATAGCACTATATAAAAGTAATGATTCTAAAAGATGAGCGAAGCTAAAGCATTTTTGAAATTTACTATGGATGTTATTTATCTTTATTTCATAACTTTCATAATACAAATTGGTAGACTAATTCTATTTTTACTCTGACTAGTATGAGTTCTGTTTTTTTGAAACAAATACTTCTGGATAAGTTTTGTGAAAGTATGCTCAATCAGTTAGAAAAATGTCTAATTCTGTCACTGCATTCCAGAATACCTAGTTGTTTTTAAAATCAAAAGCATTTATAATTTTTCCATGGGAAATATTTAAAAAATTACTTAATAGGGCATTTACTTTGGGCCAATTTACTTTGAGACAGTTTACTTTTGGCCAAAAAACATTATAAAAATTAATAGTGGCCAAAATATTTTTTGATAGGTGATGTAAATTGAGAGATTAAAAGAGTTAGAGAAGATGTTAATAATGCTTACAGAAAATTTAAAAATTTATATTGTACAGTGAAATATTTCAGATCTTCTTCGTCTTTTCCTTATTGACTAAAAAGAGCAAAGAATGAAATTTTGTTTTAGATCTGATTTATTTTCTGTTTCTTGTACCAATTCTCCCCATTTTTTGCCCTTTCATTATGATGTCATTCATCTATTACACCACAGAAAGATTTGTTACTGGGCATGCTTTGTATCTCAGTTTGTTATTACTATTTAGCTTACATAAGAACATCAGAAGTACCATACTCAAGAAGAACGATACTCTGTTCAATGCAATACTTTTTCCTCTGACAGTACTTTTTTCCTCTAACAGTAGTAGCTCATTCCATGCATTCATAGTCACAGAATCATAGAATGGTTTGTGTTAGAAGGGACCTCTGATAGTCCATCACCCTGTCACAGACAGGAACACCTCCCACTAGACCATGTTGCTCAAAGACCCATCCAGTGTTACCTGGAACTCTTCCAGGGACAGGGCATCCACAACTTTTCTTGGGAACCTGTTCCAGTGCCTCACCATTCTCACAGTAAAGAACTTCTTCTTTATGCCCAGTCTAAACTTATCTTCTTTCAGTTTAAAACTGTTACCCCTCGTGCTGTCACTACAGACCTTGATAAAAAGTCTTTCTCCATCATCTTTTTAAGCCCCTTCTATACAGAACTAGGTCACACTAAGGTCTCCTGGAAGCCTTATTTCCTCCAGCCTGAACTACCCCAACTCTAACAATATATTTTCATAGAAGAATTATTTCAGCCCTCTGAGTCTTTTTGTGGCCCACCTCTGAATCTGCTCAGAGCTAGAGGCAGCCTTGGCCTGTTGAACTTCATGAGTTCTCATGGGCCCACTGACCAAGCCTGTCAAGATCTCTCTGGAGAGTAGTCCTTCCCTCTGGCAAATCAACTGCACCACTAGCTTGGTAGCTTGGTGCCATCCTCAAAGTTGCTTATTCATCCCTACTGTCTATTTCATTTAAGAAGATCTTAAATAACATTGTCACCCATATAGATCACTAAGAGACAGCACTCATCTCTGGTTTCCACTTGGACACTGAAGCATTGACTGAAATTATTTGAAAGCTCCATTCCAACCAGCTTTCTATCCATCTAACAGTCCTTCTGTCAAACCCATCTCTCCAGTGTGGCGAACAGAATGTTGAATGAGACCTTTCCAAAAGCCTTACAGAAGCCTAGGTAGACTACATCAGTTGCTCTTCCTTTGTTCATTGATGCAGTTACTCCACTGTAGATGGTGACCAGATGAGACAGGCATGATTTGCCCTTTGTGAAGCATGTTGGCTGTCTATAATCACCTCACTGTCTTCCATATGTTTAGACACGTCTTCCAAGACAGTCTGCTCAATCACCTTACTGGGAATGGTCCAGTCAGTAGTTCCCAGAGTCCTCCTCTTTACCCTTTTTAAAAATTGATGTGATGTGTCCCTTTTTCCAGTCCCTAAGGATTTCACCTGACTGCAATTACCTTTCAAATGTGATAGAGAGCAGCTTAGCAACTTCGTATTCTAGTTCCCTCATGATTCGGGAATGCATCTGATCTTGGGGTACATTCCTTGCCTACTTCCCAGTATCCATATTTACAGTACTAAGGATGTTAGAAGACAAGTTACTGTCTATTCTATAGTATCCATTTATCACTTTGTCTTAAGTTTGTTTCATTGTTTTGTAAATCTATGAATTTACCTCAGTAACCTTCTATGGTAAAAAAATTCTGAAGTTTATTACTCTTTTTAGAATAATATGCTTTAAAATTACCTCTTCTTCTTTCAAAGTTATCTCTCCCTCCTCTTGCTCTCTTATTAGTGAGTAACAGTGTCCTATTTATCTTGTGCTTCACCTTCTTGACTCAGTCTATAGCCAGTTTCTGTCTTAGCCTCTTCAACAGTAGACCTGCAGCTATTTTAGTCTCACTTCTTTAACTCTATTATCTCTCTCGTTCTAATGCTCTGCACTTTTTCTAACTCCTTTTAAACTTCATGGAAATGCAGAGAACACAGCTGCATAAAGTAGTCATAATAAGAACACATCGGGTTTTTATATAACACCAAAATGGCAGCCTCTATCCTGTTCTTGCTACACCGTCTGATTGTGATAAACATTTTCTTGACTTTTACAAATGTCACTATGCAGAAATTATAGATTTCAGAAAGCTGTCAATGAGAATTCCAAGATATCCCTATTGACTTACAACTGTCATTCCAAAATCAGCATGATACAGTTTTGATTCGTTGTTCTCTAGACATGAATCTACAGTGAAACTGATCATTATTTTGCTTTCTCACTAAAAGTGGTGAGGTCCAATGTGTTGAGGATGTTTTGCCAGCATCTGTCTACCCAAGACAGCTCAGTTCTAATGGCCTCCAAAACCTCACAGATCACTGAAAGACATTAAGCAAAATTTATTCCCACTACAAAATTAATGGCATTCCCCAGAATATTACATGCTATGAATGCTCTCCAATCTGTGCAATTATCACTAAATCCTCTGATTTGCCATTTATCCATTACCTGCTTTCAGTCTACAAAAGGGAGTGTTCCTCAAATCTTCCAATCTTAAAATAATTCAGTTTCTCAAAAAATATTCATCTGGCACCACCACACCACCACCACCAAACAAATAAAATAAAATAAAATAAAATAAAAATTTTAAAAAAAAGAAATTAAAAAAAAGGGGGTATTTAAACGCTGAATTTTTTATGATCACTTGATAACCTTTATCCACATGTTGGTTAATCACTTCCCAAACCTCTATCAAGCCATCATAGCAGCCATTCCCATTTTAAAAACTGTGCTGACTCTTTATCACCAGACTGCATTCACCCATACAATCAGTGACCTTTTCCTTTACTGCATACCCTTTGATGGGCTGAAGTCATAGCAGTATATGTTAGTTCCTTCTAGTTTCTTAAGTTAATGCCATCGTATTCCAGCATCCAACTCCTCTGTTTGGTCTAATTCATCTATAGCTTTCCTCCCAAAGACCGAGGCAAATAGAGAAATCTTTCCAAAGTTTTCACAAGTGAAGTCTGGTAGAAAGAATGATCTGAGCTTCTTTTCTGTTATATTATCAGTGTTCAATAACCATTTTACACAGTTTTCATCAACTAGTGCTATTGATTCCCTAGATGGACACCTTCTTTACATATTTAATATTTTGCTGTTACCTCAGTCCCTCAGCCCCCACTACCCCTTCTTTCTTCCCAGGAATTCTCTTATGTTTGGGAATGGAGGTGCAGTCAGTTCATTACATGTTTTCCACTGTTCCTTCTTCCTCACACTCATCCCCTGCTCCAGTGTCTGGTCCCTCCCACAGGAGACAGTCCTCCCTCCCACAGGAGACAGTCCTCCATTAACTGTAAGCCCTTTCCACAGGCTGTGGTTCTCCATGAACTGCACCTTTGTACATGCCTTCCACCAGGTACAGTCCTTCAGGAACAGCAGCTTCGCCTGATGTAGCCACAGGCCCTGACAGAAAACTTGTTTTAGTGCAGGCTTCCCTCAGAGTCACAGACTCTTTATATGAGACTATTTGCCCAGATAATTTTCTTGTTTTTCTGAGATGTTTACATCTGGACTACCAGCAATCATTTAGTGTAGCTGTTCTTCTGAAACAAAAATTATTTTTATTTTGATAAGAATGTTTTCTGTCAACATATACACAAGTATATTATGATATTGTTCAACTTCCATTTCTCTTCAGTCTGTATTCCCCTCTGTAGGAATGTAGCCATTTGCGTCAATAATCATTATTTCTGTTAGTAATGCTATACAGATATATACGGGTTTTGAATCTATTATTTCAATTAAGAGGATGGACATTCTTGATGGTCTGAGGCCTTTGCAAAATATGGAAGAAATATTATCCAAAACTTTGTATTTAAAAAGAAGGCGATGGAGGGGGTTGAAAAAAAGGAGAGGGAAAACATAGCTGCATTTTTTAAATAATTCTATGTTCCTTCCATCCCATTAATTCCTTAAATTATTTTTTCATTCATTTTTCCCATGACACATTCATCACTTTCAAAAAGCCAGAGTCCAAATGAACCAGATGTGCTGAACGTGTGAATAACTGAAAAATAGGTTTCCCTGGAAACCAGATTAAAACCTTCAAAACAGCTCCACCTCCTGCTCAGCTTCCCTATCCCTTTTAGCGGTTCAGTAATAGCAAATCAAGACACTCATACCCAGATTGTGCCCTCCACTTACATGAGCAGGGGGTAACCAATTCAGGCAGGATTCAGAAAGGAGAGACTTCCATTTCAGTTTTTCAGTTTTATTCTCTGTAAATCTGTAACTTCTGTAATAGCAGCACATGGATGGGTAGGATAGGCATTTTTGCAGATGGTATCAGAAAACAGCTGCTTTTCACATTGTCCCTTGGCAATCGCATGGTTAACTGTGTAGAATATCTACTAGAAGGCCACTCCAATTAGCACTCATTTATCTGGAATCCTTTCCCCGGAACTTTACATTGCTGTTGCAAGGCATTTTGAAATTCAGATGGGAATTAAATGACTAACCAGAAAATTCACCTATCATCATCTGCTAGCTCTTCTCCCACATATTCTGTACTGTTCTGCAGATGCCAGAGGTGTAGGAATGAAGGCAAGCCCCTTTCCTTGACTGCATTCTGCTTCTTTCCATGATTCTCAGAATTTTGTGTGATCGAGTGACTTTGGTCTTAGCCAAATAAAACTCCTAGTACAGTCCCTCTGGTACAATTACTGGAACATTTTGCCCTAACTTTGACCCTTTGCGCTCCTTTATGTAGGACCAACATAATATAATATAATATAATATAATATAATATAATATAATATAATAGTCCCAGTGGATGCACTATATTTAGTGGTTCTGTAATCAAGAACCCTTCCCCTTAATACAATGATCTTTTCTGACCTTGCAAATCTTGTATTTTACAAACCAATAGTACTGCAGTCTAACTAGAGAAATGTTGCAGTTACAATAAAGTTCAGGAAAAATTTTCATCACATTGTGAAGCAATCATGACTTACCCTTAGAATGAGGAGAGGAGACCCTTTGATGCATTGCTCCTGTTTTCATTCCTCATCTGATCAGGGAGAGGTGGAATAAATCACACTGCTTCCACCCAGACTAGAATAAATTTCTAAAGGGAGAGCTGAGTGAAGAACACTTATTAAAAATTGTTAACTGAAATGAACACAAGACAAAAAACAACAGAAATATCTTGCCCTGTTAATGAGATGCTGCTATCTGGATTAGTCTCTATTTGCTGAGTTTCTAATTAGTTTTCATTTTATTAATGTGCTAATGTTAATATGATTCATTACTTTCAGTTGTGCAGGCATAAAGCCAGGTTTTAGGAAACTGGACTTCCAGAAAACAAAAGTAGGCAATCAATGAATAAGTAATTTACAAAACTACTCAGCCTAACTCTACACCACAGAGACAGTTTATAATCCCCTTTTTTTCAGTATGCCACTATAATTAACAATGTGCATGTGATTGGCATTAACAGTGATTTCCTCTGGAAGCTGAAACTTAGTTTTTACTCAGATCTTTCTGGTAGAAGCAAATATTTTACCTGTTTCAGCAAAGGTTTATCCTTTAAATACAAACACAAGACAGAGTATCTGATGCGGCATAGGATGAATGAAACACAGAGATCCCATTTCTCCCGTCCCTTAAAAAATAAACACCTACAAATATACATAGTTTGTGGGGAGTAAGTTCTGGTTCATTAGAATGTAAAGCACCTAATTTAGTCGACAGTAGTAATATTGCTTACACTTAGGGAACATTCCTTGTTGATTCATGAATATTCCAAGGGTATAGATTAATCTTTTGTGAACCAAGCAGATCTGATGAAACTGCAGTATAACATTCTAAAGTGACAAATCCATCTTCTTCTTCTTGTACAAAAGAACTTCCTATAATAAAGACTCTGCACTAGCAATAAGGCATCTCTGTGGGGAATGATTATTACAAAGTGTTTGCATTTTGAGATGAACATTTTTTTAATGTATTTTACAGCTATCTAAGGATACGAATGTATGGCATTATGCTACCATTCAACTATATAGGTTAATTATTACTTGGGATCTTCTGTCTATGCATTTATCCAAGGAGAGATAAATAAGGCATTTGTTAAACTTCATAATCTTCACAACTTTTATGGTGTTTCACATCTTCTGTCAGTGTACACAAAAACTGGGCAGAGGGTCCACCACACACAGTAGGGTAGACAGGCTGGTAGATCAATAGGTGGACAGGCAGAATTCAGTACACGTAGAAAAACTGAGTTGTAGCTATAAGAACTTTTACAGAGAAATCTGTGCCTTGTAGGAGACATAAACATATAACTTGTCCCGATAGCCCAGAGCTCTGAGGACTAGACAGCTTCACTGAGTTGCTCACAATGCTCACCTAATCCTGTGTTCCAGCACAGAGCAGATCTGCCCCTCCTGGTCCCCAGTGACTTATATGAAATGGTACCTTTATTCTGGTTCTCTACCCTGACTGCAGCTAGCCTCTAATAACAGCTGTGCTTTTGCAAACAGACACTTTGTTCCATGGGTGAGCAGTCTCTGAGACTCTGGGTTAGCCAGTTGTAGAGCATTTACATATAGTTTTCTATATATGTATGTATGTATGTATATGGAACAATTTGAATAATGAGTAGACTGTGCATGTCATGATCTCTTCAACCTGATACCATTTTCTGTACACTGACAATGCCCATACTTGGCCACAATGTTATTCAATCTTTGTAATTTCACTAGTATATTATCCATGGAGGATATACATTTTCTGTGGGAAATAAATTGTGTATGAAGGCACAAAATAAAATCATACAAATGTTTCAAGTTTTGTAGGTGGAAAATTATCTACTAGCTTATTCAATTTGCATGCGTCAAGAACATTACATTTTCATTTTCTTTCTTTCCTTTTCTTTCTTTCTTTCTTTCTTTCTTTCTTTCTTTCTTTCTTTCTTTC
>JANRMJ010000079.1:29055156-29067900 GCA_025584955.1 Alethe diademata | reverse complement strand
TTTCTGTGCTACTGTATGCTGCAATTTAATTGTGTAAGTAACATTGCCACACAATTTTTACTATTAACATATGAACCAGAAATACTAAAGATTAACAGGGAAGTGAATAGATACTTCTTAAGGTCTCAAACCACAGTATGAAATTTCCTAAAAATTCTAGAAATCTGTTCTGCTTTCACAATATATTTCACTGACCCAGTTTCTGTGAAAATTCATTGAACTATTGTTTTCAGTAATCAAATATTCTGTACTTTGGCGGTGTATAACTGGACTGAGTTTCAGTGTCAAGAGAAAGGCTTTGTTTAGACTTATGGTTGCCCCTAAAACTGTAACAGTATACTTACAAATGATCATTCTGTGAGTACTTAACAGTAGATGAGTATTCATGGCACGCATTTTAGACTTATACTTGAGAATGTGTGGGAAAATTTCCTTAGTTTTATACAAACTCAGTAGCTGATTAGAGGAAAAGAAATAGATTAGATGTATTAGATAGACAGATAGATAGATAGATAGATAGATAGATAGATAGATAGATAGATAGATAGATAGACAGATAAAGAGAGAGAGAGGTACAGAGATAAAGAGACAGATATAGGTAAATAGTTATTAATTTCAAGGTAGAATCATGTTATCAAAGAAGACACTGGGAGTTTTAGGTACTAGATATTTTCCAGTTGATTTATTTGAAACTAGGTTTCAGCCCATGAGTCACAACTGTTGATTTTAGGGATTAATGACATGATTATAGCTTTTAGGATATAATTTCTTATGCAGGGCTTTACTTCATCTATGCATACTCCTTTAGACATAGTAGTGTAGTCTTCTTAAATGTTTCATTTAGAACATAGATTATGGAATTTTACACTGCAGAATTATAATTTCTTAATCTATAGTTTTAAATGAAGAATGACATCTGTAAAGCATTACAGAAAATGCTTCTGCTGCTTAAATTTTCTTTGGTGGAAATTGAGTATATTTTAAATTTTCATCTTCATCCTTCTGAATTTGGCCACAGTAATAATGAAGTAATACAGGAATTAATTTGAAATCCTAGAAACTCTTGGATTCACAATGTGACTTGAGGAATTAATTAAAGAATAGAAAGCTCAAAAATTTTTTTAAAAAAGAAAACATAGAGTAAGGATGAAAGAGGAAATCCATTCTGTCATTTACTCACAATTGTATATTGCCATACCTCTGGGAAGAAGTAAAGAGCAAATAAACAGTATTGAATCCCTGTATTCACAGAAGACTTCCTGATACAAGTTGAGTTTTAAAAGAAACACCTTGATTTATGTTCTGACAAGCTGGCATCTCTGAATTAAGAAAATTGCTTTATCAACTCCTTTATAAATCTGACAAATCAACTGAAGCAAAGAAATAACCCTGGTAATTCAGACAAAGATTTAATTGTGAATAAATAAAATATTGAAACACGGATAAGCTGGAATTTCAAAATGGACTGCTATGAAATATATTGCTTACTTTTCAAGGCCTTTTTTGAACAATAATACCCTTATAAAACTCTTAAATGAGAATTTTACCTGCAATATAAAAATACAGCGAAAAATATTTTGAAGGTAATTGAAAGCAATTACTTATAGAAAAGGAGATAGGAACACTAAGATATGATAGTTTAAGTCTAATATTCTCATTTTTCAATATTTTAAAATAGCTTTTAACGTTTTCTCTACATTTATCTCAGTAACCTCAAAACTATTAAATGGTCCTTCAGCAGGCATGATGCATGTGCCCTCCATCTCCTCCACATCATTGACAGAGATGTTGACCAGGTGTTCTTTCTCTTTCTTAACTTTCTTTTTCCATGTTTCTTATTTTATCACGTATATGTAAAGGAGTATCATACTTTAAAGAATGTTTGATCTCTTTATCTTTCTCCAGTTCTCTTCATTCTTCTGTTTATTTTTCCTGCTCCTTTCACTTTTTTTCCCTTTTTTCTTTTTGAGTTTCTTCCTTCTTTTTTAAGTTTCCCTCTATAAACTTGTTTTCCTTCTTCCCCCTTTCCTTCTTCCCTTCGTATGTCTTTAATTTCATTATTTCTTCTATTTTCTTTCTCTATCATTTTCAATTCCCTCTTCTATGCACATACAATCTCTTTTCTCTTCCTTCATAGAAAATTTGCTTTTTGGCTTTCGTTGATCTCTGAAAATTTATGTAAAACTGAAATCAAGTGCGGGTCTTCATTTCCACTCATAGGCTTGGATAACGCCTTATCTCTTAAAACAATGCTATGAAGGACACAATTATTTTTTTGGAGTGGAGAGCAGGGACCAATCATTCTGGAATTCAGCTGCGAGGCATGTCATGATGTGACCTGTGCTTTGTGTTCCTATTCTCCCTGCACTTTCTTTGCTCAAGAATTCTCTTGGCAGCTTATGGTTTGCTCCTAGGCACAGAATGGAGTTGCCTTGTGGAGAAAAAATGTTAGAAGTACAATTTGCATAGGTTTTTACTTCTAAACAAGGAATTTCATTATAATTTCAGTCACAATGGGCCTAGAGTTTCACTCAAGCCATCAAAATAGCACTTGAGGTATGACAAATCTGATATTAGAATAATTTCCTGTGTAACCAGACTAACCATCTGACACTTAGTTTTCTCCTGGAACATGCTTGCATAACTTGTGTCAAAAAACAGTGCTTAGACAAGATCTTCTCATATTTTCTTCTAAACAGCTGCTCTACACCAGATAAAATCCACAAGATCCAGATGTCATGTAGTTGAGAAAGCATCTTTGAAGGAATTATGGAATGAATACAAGTAATATGAGAAATTCATGGAGGGCCAAGCTCTGATATATGACATATCTGTTACTCAGTACTGTGAAAGCTGGTGTAGATTTTCAAAGTGATAAGGCTCTCACAAGAAAAGCTAAACTACCAACCTGGATATCAAATTCTCAGTATCACAGAATCACAGAATGGGTCAGTTTAGTAGGGACCACAGTGGGTCATCTGGTGCAACCTCCCTGCTCAAGTACAGCCATCTCAGAGCACATGGCATAGAATTTCTCCATACTGTTCTTGAACATCCCCAGTGAGGGAGACTCCACAGCTCCTCTGGGAAATCTGTTCCAGTGCTCAGTCACCTGCATAGTAAAGAAGTTCTTTCTCATGTTCAGGTGGAGATTCCTGAACATGCATGTCCAGAATGAGAGCACAAACATTTTATCTAAGAAATTAGTTTGAATCATATTCCTCCTGAAAAGTGAAAGCTTCCCTTGCATTATGTTTATGGTCTGCCTTGAAATTATTAATAAAAAATATCTGCTAGTGGCAGTTGAGCGTCTGTAACGTATGGAATTCTCAAGAAACTATTGTGAGATCAAATAACTTTATGGTAATTATAGAGATACAGGGTGGAAATTGCTTTTATTCACTGACCAAAGTTTGAAATTGGGTACCAGTTGCCTAGTTCATATTTTATCCTTGTTCCCATTACATCCCATCCTTTCCTCTGTTCTCCAGAGAGGACAATTAAAGAATAAGTGCTTTCTTTTGTTATCAGGATGATACACAGATCCCAGCTACAGTTTTTACTGCCATGTCCAGGAGTTAATCAAACCTTTGTTTGTAATATATTCCCCTTATAGCACAATTGCTATGTAACTGTTGATTCAAGTTTTAATTGCCTGATAAATTGAGTGTAAAATCCTATGGTAGAAAAGGAGATCAGAGAAAAAGAGGATGGTTCTCTAGCAAATCGACATAAAAACAGTTTTCTCCTTACAAGGAGAAATCATTTGCATAAATTTGAGCACAGAGACATGCAGTTATAGATGACACCAGGTTCTAAAGCCAAAAAGCAGGAAATCAGTCCTTTAGAATCTTTCTGTTATGGCCTTTTTATTATGTTAGTTGTTTTCACTGGTCACAGAAATAAGAAAACAATAGCTGCTGCTTATGTCATCCCTGTGACTGTTCCAATTCCATTAATACCCTGCTGCAAAAAGTATATTTTTGGTTGTTTTTGTTGAAAGCGATTCAGTAATTTAAATTAAAACATGGTGTTTGGAGGATGTTATAGACATAGATATTGCCTATAAAAAGGTTTGCTTGGAGAGTCAGTTAAATTTTAGATTTGACATTTGACATAAAAAATTATAAACAACACTTCATATCCCTATGATCTGCCAAATACTGTATGTTTTTATAACAAGTGTGGTTTTCTATTATAAATATGTATATTTGATAACTGTGTTAAACTTACAATTTACTTGGTAAAACCAGAAGTTTCTTCATTTTACACATTACAAATTTTTCACTTACTTCCATTTATTTCTTTGGGTCTAAAAATGTTGATTTGGTGTGATTTTGTCCTGGATATAATAAGATCTCTCTGAACTCTGTCTCCACCTGCTACATAACATATACTATTCCATAAGTATGATGATTTATTTGATCATATACAAGTGTTTTTCATGTATATGGAAATACACTTGATATGCATATGTTTGAAATGTAGGTATTTGTCTTGTGAGAACTCAAAGGTTTATTCTGTGCCAAAATAATGAAGAAAGAGCTAACATATTATCATAGTATTTTCAGGAAGGAAAAAACAAACTTCTCCAGCACTGTCTCCGTGATATCCCCTTGTTATACTTCTAGAATGTAACAGGGCTCCTCTATCATTACCTTGAAAGTGGGCAGACCAGATAAAAGGAAGGGAGAAATTTGAGATTTTATATGTTGAAGATAGAGAATACAGCTGAAAGAACATTTCCTGTGATGATGAATCTTATTTTCCTTAAGATCTCCCATGTAAATATCATGAGTCCATCCTGTTTCCATACTCTAGGTACAACATTCATAAGAATGGAGTCATTTCTCTGAATCTTCCTTGTAAACACAATGCCTTACATAGTTCCTTATGAATAATATCAGGTAGTTGTGAGTAATATATGGTGAAAACCTTCAGATTGATACCTCATATTTCTCCTTCATAGGATATTATATAGAATCCAGTAAACTCAAAGTATATTAACGTTTTAAAATGCAATTTATAAAGTTTACCAGTAGTGGTTTTTAAATTTTTTTAAATTACTAGTTTCAAAGGATATCCAAATAAAAAAGCAAGAAGCTTGAAAAACAACTGTACAAAGAAGCAAGTCGCAGAAATAAAAGAAAATGTCCGTATTTCCATATGCACCTCCATTCCAGAAAACATGGAAAACAATACTGGCCTATCTAGAAGATCTGGTTAACTCTTATAAGAAATTATGAGATTTCCTAATTAGCTTAGCACTTGTGGCAGTACATATTGATTTTGGATAAATCTTCTTAGGTGTTCTCAGAGTTATCTGAATGAACGGGTAGACTTTATTACCTTTCTGTATCCCATCATCCAAGCCTTCCCAGTATGCAAACAAAAGAGATGCAAAGATGTTAATTAGTGGCTCTTGATTGCCAATTTTTTCATTAAATAGTAGTTCTGTTTCTTTCTCTGATCAGTAAATTCTAAAATTATACAAAAACTTACATGTGGATACTAATATATACATATACACAATAGTAAATTATTTCTTTCTCTACAGAAATATTGAAATTACCCATAAGACAAGATTATTCCAGATGTTTTATCATTGTATTGTATCTGTTGGGATCTCTGGTACTTTTCTTTAGCAGACTTCTGAATTAACTGCAATATTGTTATTCACAGCTCTTAAAGTCATTTGAGTTTAAACTAGCACTTCTCCCTCACCCATAAGCAGGCTAGTGATCTCTAAAAGTCCACACAGAAGGCCTGTATATTATTCTCTTTGAGAACATCACTGAGAGAAAGAGAAACAGGTATGGAGTTACAAAAACCCACTATTAATTAGAAAATTAAATAACATTCACACATATCCAGACTCCAAATGTTACCTGAAGTGATCCAGTTTATTGGCAGTGAGGAAATCTTGGCATATGACACTTTAAATGTGACTTCGCTTTGGACATGTCTTAACTCCCTAGGTCTCCAAAACAAGTGCCCACTTCCTCCTAGCAATTCAAAAGTCTTTCTGGATTCTCCAGTCTCCTTAGCGACATACACCACTTCTGTTCTTTGCTCAGACATCAGCTGTTTCCAAGAAAATTAGTGAGGAAAAAGTGGATCTTCTCAAGAATAAGGCTACTCTTTAAGCCCTACCAGATTTGCTACCTGTCTCTGGTCTTGAAAAAATAGTGACAGGTCAAATATAAGTAGTGATAGGGAAGAAGTCTGTGGTTTCACATGATATGCGCAAAAAAAGGTCAGCAAGTTTTCTTTACCCCAATCTTTACCCCAGTCAGCAGATAGCAGGGACTGGACATAGTGACATGAGATGTGGATCATTCTTCTCCACTTCAGAGTTGTTACTCGCGAAAAACAAGCTGAGTTGAACAAGAAAGTTGAACCTTTTGTACAAAAGAGTACTGTCAACAATATTGTTTCTTACCAAAACAGATGCCACATGACAGACTCTCAATAGAGATCTATCATTTTTGGTATGTTCTTGACCTGTGTGAAGTCTTCAAATGCCAAGAATTCTTGACAGGAGATGCCATTGCTGCAGTATATGTTGGCAAGATCTGCTGTCTTTCTCTTTCTTACAAAAAAGGGCAAGGGGTATGTGGCTTATCAGCAAGGCAGGACATTAATGCACCACTACCCAGTTATGTCATTCCCTTCCATACCATAGGTATTCATATAACTTCAAAGCTCTGCAGCAGGAGCTCAGATTCCTGTGAAGCTGAACCTCTCTCCCGTTGTATCGCCACAAACACCAGCTTTGTGTAACTCTGTCACTTTCGAGGCAGTGCCTCTTGGAAGCCACTGTAATTCATACAGTGAGTTACTCAGTGTTAATTATATACATACATATTAATGGCCTTGGGATAAATTATATACATACATATTAATGGCCTTGGGATAAATTATATAAATACTTCCATTCTAAGTACTAAAAATGCACACATGCTTTATAACTTGTGAAAATATGATAGGGGCATGCATGGGGGTTGTGTGTTTCCCATTAAAAATGAGTACATTTTTGACAGATGCAATATGGCAGCATATATCAAGATAATTAATTTACTTTCATTCCACAGAGGTGGGTTTTTTTTGTAATTTCTCAGCATGACCTCTGTTTTGTGTTTTACAGGACAATCACTCAGTTTTATCTTTCCATGTAAAACTTACCCAGTCTACGTTTGTTTCTATGTTGATTGACGGAAACCAAAATAATTTATTTTGCTTGATTCAAACATTCTGGTTCAAAATTTCAGCACAATCTTGTTGTTTTCACAGCTTTCTGATCAACTATTTTTTTTCCCCTCACTTTTTTATTTCACATAAATAAAACTGTTTCCAGACCCAACAGCTGGCGCTTACTGACTGAAGGGATGAACAGGAAGACTGTGTATTCATAGGATTACAGAATAAGCTGAGAAGAACAATTTATGCAGAGTTTTGTAAGTTTAGCGAGGCAGAAAATAGATTGGGGTCCCGAGAAGAAATGATGTGTCAGTCAAAGCTAAGCATACAGACGCAAACTTCCACAACACAAGAGCAGTCATGTGCTTTCTTAGCTTTTGTGACTTCAAGAGTTACTTCTGAGTTTGGGTAGAACAGCGAACAGATGCTTGTAAAGATCATACTCTTAAGTGACTTTTCACAAGTCTCTTTTAAAGCCTGGAAAAAGCAAGAATAAAGCTGCCTTGAAAGATGTAGAAGATGGTTAAACATCTTTTAGGAACAGTCCTAAAGAGGGAGAAAACTGTGACTGAACACTGTGACTTTGCCATTTACACAATGCCCTTGTGTAAACTATTTTCTCAAAATGTATAATTTCATCAAATACAATAGCTTTTTATGTAGCATAGTGTAGGTCAGGGGTCTATACTCAATACTGACAAATGAAAGCTAGAATTATATGCATGTAGTGTGTTGTCTTTATCAAGACAGGATACTGTAACTGTTACTCAAGCCCCCCTATGTGGGTATTTCTCCCTAATGGCTTCTGCTGATTTCCTTTCTTTATTTGATTTATAAACAAGGAGTTGCTCCTTGAAATGACTAAGATTTTACAAGCAATATCATACTACAAAATACTATTGGCAATACTATGCAAATGGCCAGAAAGGCGTTAGACTGCAATTTTGCCAGCCTTTAAAAAAGCTGCCTCTTACCTGTGTGACACACAGCAACTAAAGCAGCTGTTCATTTTCATTCAAAGTATATATTTAATAATTTTAAGCATATTCTTAGTTGCTTTGAGATAATGGTGCTCAAATTTCATAACATTTAAGATGAAAGAATGGCTTGAAAGGATCCATTTTAAAGATACAGAAGCAATGATCATATATCTTTACTAGTCTGAAATACACATTATCTGACTTCAGTTATATCCCCTCAGTAATAATTTTATAGGTTACATTGAATGCCTGATTAAGATTTATATTCTATAGAACACAATATTCATTTAATAGTACCATCATTATTATTGGGTACTTTACTGATACTTTTATAGGTTAGAGTTCATCTGCACAAAGAGTATGAAAAGTCACTTCACTGTTATGTTGCAGATAAGAAATAATAGATCATCCAATTTTTCAAGACATGTTTCTCCTATCTTTTATCAGCACACTTCCATCAACATATTTAGATATTTGTGGCAGGTTAATATGGGCCATTTTCACCTGGCAACAGCATCAGTCCTTAGCAACAGTACATGTGTATTTAAACTATTGGTGACACTGAGCCAAAATGGAAGATCGTACTACAGAAACCTTTGGATTATATATGTCAGGAATTTTCATATATTATTTCACCTTGGCAACCATTTAATTTAATTCCCTAGCAACTCTGAATATAAACTCAGTTTCGAGAGTTTCTTTACTGTTCAAAATCACCTCTTGAAAACAACTAAGATGAATCCCTTATTAACTTCAATGATATCCAGTGTTTCACTTGCTCCTAGTTTAAGATAATGGCAGAATTCAATATTGCACAGCAGTGCTCTAGATCTATGTGGTATTTCATGGCTTGGAAGTCGTGAAAATTAAGATGATACAGCTGTAATTTAATGTTATTCTTCTACTTCTTTTTATATACTAGTATACAGCTACTATTTCAGAAACTTTTATTAGTACTGTACATGTACAAAAATCATTGTGTTCATCCATCAAACTTCTATCCTGTCTAAGCAAGACTTTATATTGTTTTGATAATAAAGGTCTACATATTCTTCTACTGGAATATTTGAGGAGATAATAATTTTTCCCTGAAGGGAGTAGAAGGACTCCACTGCTATTTTATCCCCATTCATATGTATTCCATTTACTTACCCATTGGTAGAGAAGTATCAGCTAAAATCATAGTAGGTCTCTTATGACAAATATCCACTTTGGCTGTCATTTGACTTGGGAAGATTTCTGTAGTGTAGCAGATCTTGTGGGGATTATTGTCTGGCAGTGGTTCCTCTAAGTGTGAAGATACTGTATAAATTTTGTTTTCTACAAGTATCTCACTATATTTTAATTGTTAAATTTCTCACTTTTCTGTTTAAAGAGCCTTCTGGACTCTATATTGGAATAATTAAAGGAATATTATCCCACTTTTCATTCCTAAGGAGAGTAATCGACATTAAGTTAAAATGTATTTGTGTATATCATAGAATTCAAGTGATGAAAAGTGATAAGAAGAAAAGGAAAGCAATGTCAATGATCATGAGCTTTCTAGTTCTATTCGTGTCTTCTGGTTTTTACTACCTGTTTCCTTATTCAATTGCAGTAACAAACTGTATCTTTCTCTTTTCCCCCTGTATTTTCCTCTTTTCCTTGCCTCCTTTCCGCTTCCCCCAATGGTTTAATGGGCTGCATTGTATATGAACTTTGTCCCTTTTCAATTTTTAGTGCTGAATTTTGTTTACATAGCCTTGCTAGTCTCCATATGGGTTATTAAGGAACAAAATAATTTTACATGCTCAGAGGAAGCTTGAGTTTTTAGGGATGTAAATAATCTGACCCACAAACACAGTGACTTTTCTGGTTGTTTTGCTGATCAGTCTTTAATTTTGTGACTTAGGACTTGCCCACACACTAAGTATTCATCTTATGTCATCATGAAGCACTGATCTGTTCCAAATCTTAACTGCAAATGATCTTCTTTTATACAATATGCATGTTGTAAAGGTATACAGTTTTTTCTGCATATGCAATTATTTCCATATATCCTTTCTGCCTCAGCAACTAGACACAGCTCATGACAGCTCATTGCTGTCATGGGCATGTTTTCAAACTTCTCCACTTCCCATAGTGTATTTCCACTTAACTAAACTCAATTCCAGCTTATTAAAAACAAGGTCCTCTGGATTATAAAATAGCCTCAGAGCAACAATAAGCTAGAGCGCAATGAAAAACAATAACAAAACAAAAGAAAAACAAACAAAAAACCCCAATGCCAAAACAAAACCCCCAACCAACTCAAAACCTAAAAACCTCTCTTGCTTGAGCAAGAATATATATGACAAAATGTGGTAAAATAAATTGTCTATTATCAATAATATTATACTTTGTTACTCGCATTCTCTTTGTGTGCTATTCTTTTTGAGGCAGAGGCATGACAGTTCTATTCGTATATCAGACAAGAACGTGATTGCTAGAATGGCAGTTTTGTGTAAATTTTTAGAGTGGTAATATATCTGGTTATGTTCTAATGTCATGTTATTACATGAAGTTACATTTTTCAGATGAAACAGCAAGTATGTATTTCACAGCAGCATGTAAAATTATGCACACATAAAATATATTCTCAGATTTCACAAGATTTAGATAAGCAGCAGAACTGGTCAATACATTGTGAAACCTAACATCGGGAATACTTTATGAAGAAATACATGTCAGAGTTTAGTATATCTTATTACCACAGAACAGCTGGTACCTTTGTTCTTTTTGTAAGCCCTTTATTCTGGCTTCAGAATACCAAAACTAAAAATTTTCCATATATATTTTTTAATGAGAAACAAGCAAAAGATAACCATGTAATCCCTTCTTTGGCTGTAAAGACAAGATACAATTAGATTGTATTCTATCAAAAGAAATAGACAAAAGTGCAAGTGCTGTAAAATGGCAGAGAAGTTCAAGCACCACTTACAAAAATGAGAGGCCACATTAAAAATTTAAAGTGATTAATTTATCTTTGAAGAAAATATTAGAAATAAATTATATTGGATGAGTGACTGGTTTATTCCCTTTGGGAAAAACAGGTACAAAGAGCTCAGGCTTTTATAATGGAGCAATTGTAAAGCTACTATTTATGCAGGGGTTTCTGGAATAGGTATGAAATAAAAAACTTATTTTAAAATAATTTCAGGTGCCAGTTAGGGGACTGATTCAAACCACATCTTGGGGCTCAGAAAAGCTCACACATTGCATCCAGTAAATTTGGAACCAAGCCTAAGACTTCTACACTAACAGAAGAATGGTGACTATTGTAATTCAGATTTTAAAAAGCATGTAATGAGTTTGCAAAGTCAAGATGAAGTATTGAAATGCTGATATCATGAATATGGTGATGTCAAGATGGACTATTAAATCAGAATACAAAATACATATTGATGTATGTGTCTTCAGTTACAAATAATTTTGCAAATTAGAAGAGGATATTCAAAAATAGTTCTGAGATTTCTAAGAGCCAGACTTGGGCAAGATCAAAACACTGGAAATTAGTCAGACAAAATAGCACAATAAGAAAATATAGAAATAAATAGAGATGACTGGAAACATCTTTTAAAATTGAAAACATGGGCAATACATTTTTGGGAGGAAACAAACCAAAATAGTAACTTTTCATTATGTGGAAAAGTCTTGACATGTCCCACACAAGATAGGAAAAGATTTTTTTTTTTTTTTAACATTTTACATGCATTTTTTACATTACTGTAAAACGCTTGCAGACATTGTTCTATAATGCAACATTTCTCAAGAGATTTAAGGTTTTACATGTCACCGATCAGACCCCAGCTAACAGTACTTAAATAAATTTTTCTGGACTGGATACACTTCCCTGCAGTGTGTGTTACTGTTGTTGATCATTTTATTGACTGAAGTTTATCCCTGTGCAGAGGATCTGTCCAATACCCATGGAGAGAAAATAAAACTTGATCCTGCAAACACTTAAGCATTTGCTTATTTTTGCATAAGTAAGGAGCTCTTTTCAATTTCAGCAGGCTTGCTGATGTGTATAGACTTCAGTGTTCATAAATGTTTCATAGCATCACTGTTGAGAAAGACTGTGTTCTAAATATGCGGTGCATTTATCTTGTACTAGTCCTCAGTGTAGTTGTGTATTTGCATTAAGTAAGCTGATTCTTCTGCAGAAATAAAAAAAAGTCAGTAGCTTGATTATCTAATTAATACCTATTATGAAAATTAAAAATATGACCCTATAGTCCTTACTTTTGTCTCAGAGGAAATATTTTACTGATAAGTAGACCAACAAGTAAAAGATGCAATACCACTCAAAGCCACAGAGCTGTAACTGATAAAACTAATACTGGTACTACTCAGCAGACTTCGGTGCAGTGCTTCTGGGTAAGTTATTGCTTGCAGAGAAACTGCATATTTAGGCATTTTCATTTATAAATATAATAAAAATAATAAAGATTCGGGAAATTTTTTTAATATTGTCTTTTCTGTGAAAGATTGTCGTTGAAAGATGGAGCAAGAAAAATGGGTTAGGAAGTCTGTTAAGGAGGAT
>JANRMJ010000079.1:29035187-29046645 GCA_025584955.1 Alethe diademata | reverse complement strand
AATTCAGAAACTGTACAGTTAATTAAGCATTTGTTGCCAATCTCTGTCGAGCGTATGGACCCATATTTTGTCGTATTGTATAACACTTCCCTGACCAATTTGTTATGTTTCCAGTAACACCCATACATGTAGACTCATGCAAGTCATCCCACAACTTTCTAACAGTGGTGGTGCCATTGCAGGTGCATTTGAGTATTACATGTTTTGTCTCTTCCATATTCTCACATCCTTTGATTATAATTAGGATTGTGAAGAGTAGCTTTCCAGGATGTACTTGTGCAACTTTCCAATAAGACTGTAGAACCTTTATTATTCTGGTGTGATGTATCCATGATGCTTGTTCCTTGATCTTGACTGCTGTGAATGAGATGAGGAGCACTTGGAGTGGTCCCTTCCACTGTGGGTCCAGAGTTTTTTCTGCAAGAGACTTTACATATACATAATCTCCAGGTTGTATGTTATGCACAGGCCTATCGAAACCCCTACTTTGAGTCCCAACCACATATTTCTCAATTTTGCTGTGTTGTTTGTCTAATGCCACCATGTAGGAGGTCATGATTTCATCCCTAGCTTGTGTGGACATCCCTTTTTGTATTCCATAGAGTCTCCCATACAAGATTTCAAAAGGGCTCAGACCTTCTTTTACCCTTTGCCTGGTTCATATGCGCCAGAGTGCTAGAGGAAGAGACTGAGGCAAGGCCAAGTTAGTTTCCTGACCTAATTTCACAATCTGCTGTTTGATCAAGTGGTTCATCTTTTCTGCTTGGCCACTTGACTGAGGGTGGTATGGGGTATGAAGTTGCCAATCAATACCCAAATGGCAGCTGATTTGCTGTACTACTCTTGAGATAAAATGTGTTCCCCTGTCAGAAGACATAGTTGCTGGATCCCCAAAGAGTGGTATTATGTCTTGTATTAGTATTTTGGTTACGTCCTGAGCCTTGGCTATTCTGGTAGGGGATGCTTCTGGCCAACCTGAAAAGGTATCAGTACCAGCAAATATCTGTACCCCCCTTTTCTTGGGAGTTCCAAAAAATCAATCTGCCACTGGTGCCCAGGCCCATTGCCTTTCCCAAGTTTGCCCATTTCTGGTTTGGGGGTATTTTTGGGATTAGTCTGGAGGCAAAGATCACATTGCTGAGTTACTTGTCTTACTGTGGTGTATAACATTCTGGCTACAATTCCTTGAGTTATGTGCTTGTATAGGGCTTCTTCCCCCCAGTGCCTTTTCTTATGTTCTTCCCTAACCAAAGACCATATTAAATAGAAGGGAATGATCAGTTTTCCTTGTGGGATGTGAGCCCACCCTTCTTCATTATATGACCCTTCTAAGTCTAATGAGTTTTTGATCCTCTTTGGTGTATTCTGGCTTACATTCTAGGGAGATTGGCCCATCAGGTATTAAAGCTCCTTCTGTTTTTACCTTTCCTTTGGCTGCCTGTTTTGTCTCTCTGCCAGCTCATTTCATTTTTCCAATTCTGAGCTTACTTTTTGATGTGCCCTGATGTGCATGATTGCAATTTTCTCAGAGAGTTGTACTGCCTCCAACAGTTTCAGGATCTCGTCTGCGTGTTTAATGTTTTTGCCCTTTGAATTCTATAATTCTCTTTCCTTCCAGTTTTCTCCATGCACATGTACGACTCCAAAGGCATATTTTGAGTTTGTATAGATATTCAGAGTTTTGCCTTGGACCAGTTCAATGACACGAGTTAGAGCAATTTTCTTTGCCTTTTGTGCAGAGGTATTGATGGGCAAAGGTCCTGACTCTATTATTTTTTGACTGGTGGTGATGGCGTATCCAGCGTCTCTTACCACTTAGGACATAACTGCTTCCATCCGTGAACCAGTTTTCCGTGTTTTCCATAGGACTATCTTTCAAGTCCAGATGACTTGAATATGTTGCTTCAATGCTTTCCATGTAGTCATGATGCACTTTACCCCCTGTATTTCCCCTGAGGAGAGAGGCTGGATTGGCAATGTTAGTCACTATGATTTCCACATCGTCTTGTTCTACCATTGCAGCCTGATACTTCAAAAATCGTTGTGGGGAAAGCCAGTGCCCATCTTTCATTTCTAGTACTGCAGATACTGTATGGGGTCTATTTAGATTTTTAGCTTAAAAGCTATCACACCTTTGGACAGTGATAAAGGAAATGGGCGTGACTTTTTCAACCCCAATAAGTCATATGATCTTTTTGGCTTTAAAAAAAAACGATATTTTTGAGAGAAGGTAAGTGGTTGTTGCAACTAGCTGAGACATCAACCTGTAACAGCCCAGGCCTGGATGGCGTGGTTGGGTGTTACCTTGGGACTGGCGAATAAAAATAAAAGTCCTAAGGCGGCAAATAAAGGGAGAGATGAGCACAAAAACAAAATAGGTTTTACTTAGGCAATACAACAAACATACATAGAAAGTGATCACAGTATAGGGGGCACCAGAAAGGGTGAGGGCCAGGTTGAACCAGTAACTTATATAAAGTAGTTAGGGGTGAAGTTTGAGGGTGAGGGTCCAGTGGGAAACAGTGATTAGGAATATTAAAATGAATGCACCAAACATGGACCAATGACAACTGGTGGAAAAAGTACTTACTAGAAATATTAACATATGAACTCCCAAGGAGCAATGAGGGTGAGATTCTACTCACCATGTATATGGGGATTTTTCCAATGGCTTCAGGTAAAACTCTTCGTCCTGATCAACCGCAGCATAAACCGGCCATAAAATATCTAAGAAGGTAGAATCAGCCTTATCATTTGATATCATTTACTTACTACTTTTACATCCTAAACTACATTAAACAACCTTGCAGATAAAATTGCTAATATTTATTAGAAAAAATTATTAGGTCCCAAGATTACAGTACTGGTCTATCTAACAGTTACCAAAGAGAAAAAACTCTTCAAACAGCTTCTGTAATTTTATACCACGTGTTCATAAATAGCAAGAGCTCTGTAAGGGATTTTTTTGCATATAAGGATGACATATTTGAAGATGACCTAAAAATTTGTGGAATGATGAGTAATGACTTTCTCCCAATCAGGCAATTTTTTATTCTAATTCTACTGGATCAGAGGGAACAACTTATTATAGGTGTTGTTAAAAAAAAAAAAAAAGTTGGGAAAGTCAAGGAAGAATATATTTCCACTTCAGATTGAAAGATATGCAGGAGTTTCTAAGTGAATTAGCTTTACATATAGAAACAGTATGAACATTTCTGTAAAAAATAAGTTAGAATTATGAACATTTAAAAAGAATTCTTACATTGTTGTTGCCTGTAATTTAAACTAACTTGACTATCCTAGAATGAAATTATAAAAACTTTTCATCAATTGCTAATATAAGAAGAACCTAATCATCATTCTTGCTTTAAAATAATACAATAAAATTTTGTGAACACGAAAAGGCACAGTAGTTTATTCCCTGTGTCTTCAGCTGGATTGTTAATGGAAATCCAGTACTGAAAAAGACTCTCTAAAACGTACCACCATCCTATAGAAAGGATGTTAGTTGTCTCTTTCCTTGAAATTCACAGTAGGCTGTTTTATCAGAAACTGAGGAGGCAAGTACTTCAAACTGATATATTAAAAAGGAGAGGAATGGCTTGTGATTTATCATGTTCAACATTGGTTGGAAAAGACCACTAAGTCAATTGAAATACAAATAAGTACACAAGAACAAAACAAAGTGGAAGTTTTGTGCTTTCCTATGTTATTGATTAGCCTGTTAAACAATATTCCTGTAGTGTAGTGCACAATCTTTTACTTAACCCCTTTTCATGTCTAAGTTTGCATAAATGCACCAGGAACTTGTTTCTTCAGCCATTTTAGCTCTCATTACTATGTTCTGAATATATGACCATAAAGCCAAGGGAGAGACAGTGCTCCTTGCCCACATTTAAGTTCAGTGTGAATCCTTCCTACTTGCACAGATGTAGCACTAAACTCACAGTGGAATGACAACTTCCCCATTTTTCCTTCAAATAGGAATGAGTAGCTTTTATTGCAGTAAATATCTGGATTTGAGTTCTACCATTTATTAACTGGATAAAAGCACTAAAGTAGACCTGGGGATACTTGAAATGGGTGTGGATTGAATTAATACTCCATTTAAGGACTGTTTCAGCACTGACGGTGTAATGACAAAACAAAATCCACAGTTTCCAGTGGTTTGAACTAAACTGACATGTTCCCTTTTTGTTTACATGAGGCAAAATTAGCTGAAGCTGTGAATCTAAACATGTTTGGGACTGATTCCATACCAATTTTATTAAACCTGTCATTATTACACGATTTTCTCTTTTTTGGATGGATTAAACTCGTAAGGACTAAAAAACAAATTATGGTCTAGACACCAGCAATTAGTGTTGTAAGTCCTGTTCTCTTGCTGTGGGTACTGTGTATCTTAATAGTATGCCTGAAGTTTTAGTTTATTGTTTCCCCTAGCTGGATGCCGCTATTGGATTATTTTTTTTATCCTGCTGTAATCACATACATTAGTTCATCTGACTTTTTCTCAGCTATCAAACTAATAATTATTAGGCTGCTTAATAATATATTTAGTGCTGATTTTACGATTTATTCATGCAGATTTCCATTCTTTTTTCTTCCCGTAACCACTCTGTCCCAGTTTTGTAGGTGATAAAATGTTCACTGAAGCACGACACAAGAGCAGCACATTCAAGAGTATTTCATCACTAAATATTTCTTCATAACAATTTAACAGTGTCTGTTTGATGTAGGAGAGTAGGATTGTCAACCGTATAATATGAAACCAAGCAACAAGAGAAGAAGACTTATTCATCCTTTTTAAGGTCTTACATTTTTTCTGGACAAAAAAATCTGGCATCTAATTTATTGAAGGAGAGGACAGGGATTTATGTATGATCATATGCAGAGTGTGTTCTGAAGTCCTGTACACATGAAAAGATTAATATTACTAGTATGGATCAGCTTAAATGTTTTCAAAAGGAGCAAGGAAGTACTTAAACCATAAAAAGTATCTGGTAAAGTCTCAAATCTAAGTGCTACACTCTGATTTTTCACCTTGAATGTATGAAAAATTGTGTACAGTGCTCCTACAAAGCACCAGTTAATTTTTACTGAAATTATTTTATTACTAGGATCCACTATTGGACAATCCAATGCTCCATTTCAGCTCACGAATCTCTACCCATGCATTCAATCCCTAAACACATTTTGGAGTATTTTTGTACAAGACAGATCAAACATGCCCCTTTTTTTGGCCTAGGATTAGTTATCCTAGAGATGACATAACTCAGAGCAGCAATTTGTTCAAGGGGCAATTTTCTGCCAATATTTTTTGTCCATTATGACACAGATACATGGACTGAAAAAAAGTGAGTAGATGCAAGTGTCAAAGACTCTTTTAACATGTATAGGAAAATTGAGAAATTCTCTCTCTTCAGTAAGACAAAAGATACTGGCTTATTAAACTAATTAAAGGCCAAGAGGTTAATAAATCCTTTACATACACACTGAATAAATGTACTATTTGTAAATGCATTTACGGGATCAACACCACTCAGAAAAATATAATTGACAAGATATAATTTTGATATAAAAATGAAGCAGAGATTAACAGAACAAATTTGAACACAGAACAAAAATTAGTGGGTGTTTTGTTCAGTGTTTGTGCTTTCCTTTTTAATGGTGAGAACTGTGAAGGGAAGGAACTAACACAGTTTCAAGATGGATTTCAGTGAAACTTCAAGAATTGGGTTTGTTGGGCTTCAAAGGAGGGGAAAAGGGAGGACAGTTGGTTGCCTCATATCTAGCATTGTTTCAGAATTAATTAACTAGAATTTTATGTGCTATGCTGTGTTGATCTCATGCTCTTCCTGTGAGGAGAGGCCAGAAATACACTAACCTCTGCATCCCTTGTGCTGCACAGTTTGGCTTTGAGGCTCTGGGGTCTTTTAGTGAATCAATGGGGATCAATCAAAGCAGCAGTGATTCTATGATGTCATGGTTGTTCTCCTGGTGCCACTCACCACATCCTGTTTAGCATTACTGTTGGGAATGCTGCTTGAAACTGAATTATGATCCACAGGGGAAAAGAAAATAGACTAGATTTAAAGCACATTTACAAGCAGCTTATTCTGTCATTACCTATGCCTTCCTGTTCTTCCCTTTTCATGCTACATTCTTTTTACTTACACTATTTCAGAACATATACAGAAAGAGATCGACATATCCTTATCACTGAAAACATATATCTCTTCCTTTAATGGCAGTAATACTAATATTTTTCTTCTGATGTACACAGAATTTCTTTTTTAACTTGGTTTCTGTGAGTCACTTAAAAATGTAGGTTATGTATTGGTCTCTGAAGGAAAGTGGTCAGGCATTAGGTTCATTACATGTGACTTATTTTGTTTCAGACTCAAAGTTAGCAAGACAGTATCATTCTCAGGTCTTATCTCTGACTCTCATTACAACTTTATGTTTGAGCGTAAAGCTTTATATTTACAGGAAAGTGAATGTCCATGGAAAACAAAGGAACAATTCACAACTATGATTAGAAGAAAGGCAGTCACTCATTTGTGAATAAAAGCATGACCTTCAATTCCTAAACAATCACAACCTTAATATCACAACAGAAGAGCCACAGAAGCTTAGGATGGTTATCATCCACACAGAATTTGGAGGAATACATCTACAGTAGTATTACACTATAAATTATGCACCCTTCCTGTCATATGGAATACTTCCTGTGTTCTCATCTCCTATAATTATTGATGTTAGAATGTCACAAGACTTTCTTGAAGCTAAAGAAATACTGTACTGTTTGCACTGATCATTAAAACACTGATTAACTATGTCTGAGAGCAACGTGTATGTCTAATTACAATTATATACTTAAGTACTAAACTCAGTGGACCAGGCTTGCTTTTTTTTTTTTTTAATTCAACCTCAATCTCTAGTAGATTTTCCTGCATTATTTTTAAGGCATTTACCAAAAAGAAGATTATATAATAGTTAATTCAGACATTCTAGATTCTCAGCAAACCTAATATTAGTGCAAGGTTTGAGGAAATAATTTTAAGGATTACTTTATGTTCAATGTCTCACTTTCATCTGTATTACACCTCACAGACAGACATCATTTTACGGAGAAGGATATAAATTGTCCTTTAAACTTGGTTATAGAAGCTAAGCCCTAAATATAAGACAGTGTTCATATTAATTTATAAAAGCCTTAGTTGTCAGTTTATGATTATGAAACATACCTCTTTCTTGAAAGAGGTAATGTCACTCACCTTCAAATAACGGACAATTATTTCAGAGTGAAACACCCCCAAAGAATGGTGGCATGTTTACAGTGTCCAGTGGGTCACAGTGCCAGAGATGCTTGTACTGGCAGAAACATCAATCACAGGGCAGAGACATATTGGTGAACTTGCTTGGCTATAGAAGCAGAATAGTTCAGGCAGCATTGCCCCTGAGCCACTGAGCTCTGAAAATGGCAGGGCTTGTTAGCTTACAGGCTGTGCCGATCTAGCAAAGGCACACTCTTTCTAGATGAGAGCTGGCTTCTGTGCATCTCCCATGCTCCCTGGTGCTGCTGTGGTCACATTAGGATGGGTGAAGTGGATGCAGGTGTCTTGACTGCTAGTGTGGGCAATTCATTTCTAGCAGTAGAAAAGGTTCCTTGTCTGAGTGCTTAATAAATGCTGCACCACAGTAGAAATTGTATCTCAGCATTGCATTGAAACTGATCACTAGCATTTGGTGCACATATCAAATTAACTAAGCACTGAAATTGGAGTAGTCTTAAATGATGTACAACCAGTTTTTGGTCTATGAGTTCTCCCCATGTGTCCAAACAGTTAAATAGTTTGTAGAACTAGATGGAATTTCAAAATTGCATAGCATTTGCTTATTCATATGTATGTGAATGATATTTCCTGCCTAAACATTATATTTTAAAAACTACAATTTCATTTTAAAGATTATTTTCATAATTACAATCTCTATCATATGTTTTTAATAAATTTGGTAATTCGTATCTGCATAGTGACTCATAACTGAGCTCCAGAAAACAATTTCATCTCCTAAAGGAATTGCTTCTCAGATTATTCAACATTAACTACTCTTAATCTTGAGAGTATGTCAACATACTGTTTATTCCTAGGACTACCTATAATTGTCTTATTGCTGACAGTATTTCAAAATACTTTATGAAATAAAAGAATTTAGCACATTTTGAAGGTTAAATATAAAATACATCCAAGAATATTTTCCCAAGCTAAATCAGGAACTCTTCTTCAAAGCATGTTTCTAAAATAGTAATTCAAGCAGTATGTTGAGAAATATCTGAATGTCTTATATTTGAAAGCAGAAAGTTAAGATACAACTAGAGTCTCCTGAACTCCAGGAGGTAAATTTTCTGTCTTCCTCAAAAATATTCTTAGATTTTCCTAACAACATTTTTATTAACAATTATCTGGTAGAGTATACATAATGAAGACGTTTTGTTTTGGTTTGTTTTGTTTAGAAATTAGGATTGGCATATTTCTCAAACTGCTTTTGCTTAGAAGACTAGCTTGTTATAGTAAAACTGTCTTGAGACAGATAGCAAGTGGGGGAGGAGGAGAAAAATATGGGTTTCTACATTCTCCATTACATTTACTTAGACAGCTGACAGAACTACCAGAAAACTTCTCATTATTGTGTTTTATGTGTAGAACATTCCAATACTCAGTCTTCTAATTACCTCTGTGGGAATCAAATGGTAGCAAGAAGTTTCAAGTCTACATCTATTGCCTGTTAAATACGTGTGTGTGTGTACATATTGTGAGATCTATTGTTTCTTTGTACTGGCAATAGGTACAGATGCTTTTAGTTGTTGTTGTTTCCTAATCTTTTCTGTTTCAAAATCAATGCCAAGGGGAAAGTGTGGTTCATACTGGATAGTCAGATTTCATTTTAGGCATGAACTTTAGCTCCACTCTCTAGCTGGCCTTTAAAGGGCAAGATAAATACCCAAAAAGTGAAAAATGATGCATTTGTATTATTTTAAAACAAACAGAATTACATGTTCTTAAAATCAAAGGTCATTTCTCTTTCTAACAGTCTTTCAGCTTTTCTACCTTTGGTTCCCTCAAAAAACAAGGAGTTATATTCCATTAGTCACTCTTTCATTAGAGCCTTATTCATATCAGAATATTATTGGTTCTGAGCCTTTATGCAGTACATACATTATTAAGACATTGTTGTCTTTAATTTTTCTGGGATTTCCAAGTGAAAAACTTGAAGAATAAATAATTTCATGCCAATTTAAAATAAAGTTAATGCATTAAAACCAGTAGAATATGATGTTTTGTTTAAACCAACTTTTTATAATGAATGACATTTTCTTCTCGGATTTTTCTTCCAAGTTCCTTTCAATGAGAAAAAGGAAAAGCAAAAAAAGGAAAACAAAAACCACACCACAAAAACCAAAAAACCCCATCAACAAGGGTTTAGCATGGTATAACCACAGCAAGTTCAAAATAATCAGCTGTTACTGCAAGTATGGGCTTATTCCTATATTCAGTCAGCCCACCATGCTCTAAACCCTACCACAGAATCATAGGGAAGCACAGGGTTGAAAAGACTTCTGTGATCATTTATTTCAACCATTAATCTAGCACTGCCAATACCACCATTAAAACACATCCCCCTAACTGTTACATCTACACATCTTTTAAGTATCTTGAGGGATGGAGAATCAACTAGTTTCCTGGGCATCCTGTTCCAATGTTTGACAATCCTTTTTGTGAAGAAATTTTTCCTAATATAGGTAGTCTAAAATTCCCCTGACACAACTTGAGGCCATTTCCTTTTCTTCTATCACTCATTTCTTCTGAGGAAAGACTGATCTCCATGTCATTACAACCACCTTTCAGGTAGTTGAGAAGAGCAATAAGGGCCCCCCTCAGTATCCCTTTCTCCAGGGTAAATCATCCTGGCCCCCTCAGCTACTCCTCACAGAACTTGTGCTTCAGAGCCTTCACCAGCTTCATTGCCCTTCTCTGGACATGATCCAGAAACTCAATGTTTTTCTTGTAGTGAGAAAATGCGCTTGAGGTGCAGCCTCACCATTGCCAGGTACAAAGGGACAATCACTGACCTAGCCCTGCTGGCCACAATATTCCTATTACAAACTAGGATGTTGTTGGCCCTCTTTCCCAACTGGGCATACACTGGCTCAGGTTCAGCCACAGGTGACAAACATGCCCCGGACTTTTTCCACTTGGCAAGTTTCCAGCCACTCTGCCCCCAGCCTGTAGGCAGCTCCTGGGATTGTTGTGACCCAGCTGCAGGACCCAGCACTTGGTCTTGTTGAATCGATTGAAGATGAGTCCTTTCAGTATCAGTGAAGGAGACCTGGTTACCCAGGACATAGAGAAGGCCAAGGCACTCAACACCATTTTCACCAGTCCTCACCAGCAAGTGCTCCAGCCACACCACCCTTATGCAGAAGGTGAAAGGAGGGAAAGGGGGGGAATGAAAAACCATCCACTGTGGGAGAAGACTGGTTAAATGGGAGAAGACAGCCTTAAATGGGCTGGTTTGCAAAGTTCGTGGGACTGGAGGAGATATATTTACGGGTCCTGAGGGACCTGTTTGAGGATGCCACTATGGGTATGCCACTATGTATCGTATTTGAGAAGTCCTGGCATTACAGTGAAATTCCCACTGACTGGAAAAGGAGAAATGCAATAACTGTTTTTAGAAAGGAAAATAAGGAAGATGCACAAAATTACAGGCCAGTCTGGCTCACCTCAGTGTCTGGCAAGACCATAGACTAGCTCCAGTTGGAAAACTGTGCTAAGGCACAGGAATAATGAGATGACTGAGCCAATACATCTTTACTGATAAATTTGGCCTTCTATGATGACATTACGGCAGTGGTGAACAAAGGAAGAGCAACAAAAGTCATTTACCTGAACAAGTACTAAAAGTACAAAGTGAAAGTACAAATCATTTGACGGTGTTCTGTGTGTCAACCTCGTTTTTAAATTGGAGAGACATGGACTTGACAGATGGACCACTCAGTGATAAAAAAATGGATGAAAAAACACATTTGAAGAGTTTTCATCAATGGTTTGATATTCAACTGGTGATTCATCAGGGCTCTGTATTGGGACCAGCACTTTTTCACATCTTTGTTGCAACAAGGACAATGAGAGGTGCACCCTCAGCAAGTTTGTTGATGACACAAAGCTGTTTGGTGAGGTCAACACCAAGGGCCAGGCTGCCACCCAGACGGACCTTGACAGGATTGAGAGATTTGTTCACCAAGGCCAAGTACAAGGTGCTGCACCTCAGTCAGGGAAATCCCAAGCACAAGTACAGTCTGGGCTGAAAATGGATAAAGCACCACCCTGGCAAGAAGGACTTGAGGGTATTTGTTGACAAGAAGTGCAACATGAGCCAACAGTGTGTGCTC
>JANRMJ010000079.1:29017843-29032769 GCA_025584955.1 Alethe diademata | reverse complement strand
CAAAAAATAATAATATTTAAAGTACTCGCAGCAGAAGGGTCATCCAACAATACCTTTGGTTCTGTTTCTATCTGTCAACATATTAATTGTACTCAAATTTTTATTGTGCAATTTTTTTCATCGCGAGACAGAAGTGCTGTAGAAGAGGTGGTCGGGGAGGATTTCCTTGATAAGATTTCTCAGATGAAAATGAAACGCAAATGCGACAAAACTGAGAACCGTTTGTCGACAAAGAAGGTTAAGCGTTCCTACCGAAGAGGGGTAATAGAGCACAGAGGGAAGCCGTGGCTGCCGACGTGCTCGTGGAGCAGCCTCGGGCGGCCTGTCAGGGCTGGCTGCGGGCTGAGTGCCGCGGGCCGCGCTGCAGGCCTTGGCCGGGCAGTGAGGGGAACGCAGCCGTGGCAGCTGCGGCTGGGTGCAGACAGTGCCCGCTCGCTCTGTGAGGGCAAACACCGAAGCGCCAGGTCCTCGCAGCGATGAACTGCCTCGCGGGAACGGGAAGCCGGGCGGGACGGGTGCGGACAGGGAAGGGGGACCGCAGAGAGGAAAAGGCGGGCGCGGGAGAAGGGCCGAGCTGACCCTGCAGGCCAGCCCCGCTCCCTCCCAGAAACGCAAATGAAAATGGCTCTCGTTGTGTTGCAGTTGGGTGCTTTTGTGTGCCAAGCCTCCTCCCGTAGCCTGAGTCCACGAGGATTTTTCCCCGGGAGTCTGGGCATCTGCCCCCCTGGCACATGGGAGGTTTGCCCGTAGTCCGAGCGTGGAGGCTTCGGCGGTGCGGCGAGGCCTCGCAGGGACACAGCTCCCTGCACGGGAGCAGCCCCCACAGGAGTCCTTCACCGTCACCTGGGGAGGGGTAAATAAAAATCACATTGGTCCGCCTCAAGTGCACAAACAAGAAAATCACAGACCGTATTTCTCTCATCAACTATCAGCAATTATATTAATGCTGAGATTTGTAGGAAATACTTCCGCCACAGTTGTGTTAATCCCAATTACCTTTGTTATAAATAAATCAGGGCCGAAGCCTTTATTAAAAGCAGCTCTTTTATTGTTGGTAATGGGGGTCATGGGGCGGTCCACGGCTGCTGCTGCGCTACCTGCCAGTCCGACACCAGAGAAGACGTCCTCGCGGGCGTTCTGCGGAACTCCATCTTGGCTCGTACGATCTAGGGGTTACCTCGCCGCAGTTCCCTTGAGGAGACTGTGAGAAGACGTAACCCGCCTCTCACAGCTAGATGTTTTTCCTTACTCGACGGTGCGATTCATGGTTCTACCTGTGGTACCTGCTCGTAGTCGAGAAAGTTGGTAGGGTTCGGTTGAACTTCCGTCTGGAGCCGTGCATGACGGGAGTCTTCTGATCTGCATAATAGTGGGCGGAGCTGGCAGCTTGAAGGACAGGCCGGGAGCAGCGGCAGCAGCAGCGGCACCGGAAATAAAGCAGACAGGGACGGAAATAGGAAGTGGCAAGGGAGATAACGCTAGGACACAGGAATACAACTGGGTTTGAAGGTAAACTAGGGATTACACAATTAACGGGGGTACGAATACAGTTAACTGGGACATGCAACACGAGTGTACAACAACTAGGGATCACACAATCAACAGGGGTACGAGTACACAATTAACGGGGGAACGAGTACAGTTACCCAGAACACTTAACATGGGATTGCGATAAACATTTGACCAGGACACTTAGCACGGGGCCACAACAACTAGGACAGTTAACTAGAACACACACACAACAGGTAGCTACAATAAACAAATATTAACGGGGGAGCGAATACACACAACACGGGAATACAACAACCCAGGACTTACACAATTGACAGGGGAACGTAACGAGAACACACAACAGATAGATATGATTAGAACTCTTTAAACAACTTCTGATTATAACTTTACCGAAACCATTCATCACACCTTTTCAATGAGGAAGGAAAGCAGGAGCATAAATTACCTCCAGTACATTTGTTTAGCCTTCTGAATTTGATATTCACAGACATATTACAACATGACAATGTGGGGATGTTAATGGTTCTATTTTCTTCCTAGTAAATATTATTGAAATAGATCTGAGGCTGAGATGTGGAGATTGAAGAGCAGAATAAAAATAAACACCATTTATTGATGCTAACACACTGTTATGAGGTGTTTTGCTCCCCAAGTGCTATTTAGTTTCAGTAGAAAAAGTGCTTGAACAAGCTGTTAATCAGACCTATAGGAGTACATTTTCAGCAATACTTTAAGGTTTAGACATACATCAGACATCGTAGTCTTTTTTTACTGATTTTTCTTGCAGATAAAGATCAAGGAAACAGCTGCAAAACCAAAATATTGCTCAGTATGAAATAATACAATTTCCTGTCATGCTTTATTTAGAAATAGTAGTTCAATTTCTTTTGCAATTGTTGTCTGCATATGCCAATCACTTATACAATAACATTTCTGGCCGAGAGTTGGTTGTCACTAGTTGAGTTTAGCAATTCTGAATCATACGGGCATAATGGCAGGCAACAGGAGAGTTGAAATAAGAATTTGGCCAAAGTCTGAGCAGGTTTCTGGCCTACTGGTGATCTTTATAGACATCTGGGAAAGATTCATTTCAGAGTCTTGTTCTTCTCCAGCTATATTGTTACAGATTAGGGGCATTCTCTGAGTCCAAATCTTGGAGAGCTAGGACCAGGGTGCCTTCATGTCAGTTGCACTGTGACATGAGATAAAAGTGATCAGACAGTACAAGAGCACTGCTACGCTAAACAGTGTAAAAGACAGTTTTGAATTAAGGCCAGGAGACAAAACTGCATGTACTCTGTTGAGAAAAATGCTGATGTATTTGATGAACTCATTTTCAATACTGTGCATTCTCTATTCTGAAATTCTTTATCGCTGTTGGTTTATTCTAAAGATCCATAGTTGATAGTTTGGCATTCTGTTATGAAGAACGGTCGTGTACATTACAGATTTATTTGGGAGGAATAAACTGCTTTTTCAGTGAGGTAAGGAGATTTGAAAGGAAGTCGGAATTTATTTTAATGCTTGCTAGTGATTGGTTATCTAGTACATAATATATCATAGTATAGTTGTTTTGTATAAAGAGAAAGTATTGGGATCCTAAACTGATGTGGGGTAAGGAGAGGTTATGTTTTGGATAAGGGTAAAGAAGACAGAGCAGTATGCTCTTCACACTGTAACTGTTTTTGTAGGTGGATGCAGAGGTTTCTGTATTAATACAATTTATGGCAAGCAGGGTCTGTAAATGTCAACAGTATTATTTTTGTTTCTTCATGCATCTTCAGGAACAGGCAGCCATGTAATGACACACTCTAAATCGTTTCATCTTCCTGAGAGCTATCTNNNTGCAGCTTTGATCTGTCAAGCCAATTAGTTATCTGGGATCTAGTTCAAGTTTTTGCTATATGTTTTTACCGTATGATGAGTTGCTGTTTGCCACTGAAGCACCAAGCTAGCACCCATTCCAGTGTTTGAGCAAACGGAATAATTTTCCATTTTACACTCCACAAAGTAGAATTTAATTTGAAGCAAGGTTTCTTCAGTTCTGATTTTGCATAAAATACTAATATGCATAAAATTACCATGGAGGAATTTCTGTGATGCTATGTTAATGAATAATAATTTTAATTCTCTTAGTACACTTTATTTAGCGATAGGATTCCTCATTAATGACCAAAGAATTGCACAACTATGTCCATGTTTCATATTAGATTTTTTTTTTTTTGTGGTGGAGTTGTTGTTTGTGGTGTTTTATTAATGAATAATTATACATTTGGTCTTTTTTAGACTATATAAAATATAAGTTTCTGGCTCGTTTACGTTCTCACTCTCCAGGGCATGAATTAACTACTTATACAGAGAAATTAAGGCTTAAGGAACACAAGCGGTGCTAGAGAAAGTTGAGTTGGTTTTTAAAGCATTTATCTTAAATACTTTGGTAAATGAATTTTGTAAAAATAAATGCAAATGGGTATGTCTTCATGCATAGATGAGAGGTTTTTTTACATTTTTATAAAATGTTCATTCTAACTGAAAAAATGGAGAGAGTTAAGTTTTTTCTCTTGGTATTTCTGTGGAGATTTAAAAAAAAATCTTAAACAAAATTTCTCAGAAAACTCATAAATGCTCTGTGTTTTAAACAACCGTTCCTTCATCTCATGCACATCTCACTTTATTAGCTAGAACAAAAACATTTGTTGAAGTCTTTATAGGGAAGGGGGGTTTAGTGATTAGAAGAGCTTCTTACTTAAAATTGCTATAGGTTTGCTATGGATAAACGGAAAACTTTGACAAGATACCTTCATAGACTGCTCTGCATGTAACAAAAATATCATATTTAATAAAGGACAACCAGATAAAAGAAGTCAGACGTAACAATTACTAGACTTTACTACACTAAGATCTACTTACTTACAAAGAGGGTAAGACAGATGATTTTCTCTTTTTTCCCCAGATATCAAATGTAACAAATAATTAGCAATTGAATTAGAAATTTAAGATTACCCTGCTCTTTCTTTTTGTGTGTCAGAAAATATTTTCAAAAAGATACTTGCAAATTAGTTTCCCCTGCCTCTGAGGCAATCTTAAGAGATTGCACAAGGACTTAACTTCCAAATCACTGCACAGCCTCCAGCACAGAGGATAAAATACGTTGTGATTATGGTTCAGATAGTTGGCTCTTGCATGCTGAAGGCCCACCTTTTAATTGCTGCTCTAAAGGATGCATAAAGGAATTAGTAATGAAATAGAAAACTAGTCTAGCATATAATGCTGTGGCCTGTACAAATAATGAGTGTAGCAGCTGGCAGACAGTGCACATGACTTTAGAAATTAGAATATTTTGGCCTTCCTGTTTGGTCTGCTGTAGAACAGAACTTCAGTGCGAAAGGAATTCTTCAATGCTTAAACACAAACTTACATAAGCAGTTAAATCCAAACGTGCTGCATTGCCCATACACACATATTTCACGTCTTTGGCACTGACATTGTTTCTTCAGTAAATTTATTTACCAGAGTACCCTTTCAAAATTTTGCATGATGAAAGGTGTACCATATTTGTATTCCTTATTAAAGACATGAGTTGTTAACTTGAATTTTAACTGTTGTAACAATTGTAACAATTTCTTAGGCATGAATATTTTCATTCTCATTTATATAATTTACTCTCCAAGATATACCTTCCTAAAAAATCATTTTTCTTCACAAGGTATTGTTTTGAAAATGAAGTTTTGTGGAAATAGACTCACATTGCTTATAAAACTTATTCATCACAGCATAGAAGAAATAATTAAAGAACTAGCTGAAAAAAATTCAGGAAAAAATGGGCACAAAATTGTAGTACTTGTTGAATACAGTTGCTTAGAGATTTGCTTCAAATTAACAATTCTATTTTTAAGTGTTTATTTAAAAAAGTACTTTGGTGCAGTGTGATGCTAATAGAAGAAAAAGACAATTTTGAAGGGTAAATCTAAACATTTGAAAGAAAAAAAAACAAAACAACACCAGAAAACCACAAAAAATACCCTGTAGAAGATAAATAATTGTTTTTTAAAAAATTAACGTTTTTTTCCTATTACAAGATGTGTAATTGCCATTGCCATTGACTGAGTCCATTGCAGCTGTTGGTGTCCTGAGCTACTATTTTTAGTGACAAGTGTGGAATCATCAGAAGATTCTGCTGCTTGACATAAAGTTGTTCTGTTCATACAGATGTTATAACAGGTTATGCAGATAGAGAGATTACATCCAATAGCTAATCTAGATAGTAAAAATAAAATTATAAAATCTATAATAAAGATTCAAACTATAAGATTTTTGGATTGGAAGGGACTTTTAAAGGGGTCTAGTTTGAAGGTCCCTGCCATGGACAGCTTCCAGTAGATTAGGTTACTCAATTCCCCTCTAACCTTGTCGGAACACTTCCAGTGATTGGCTATCCACAACTTTTCTGAGAAGTCTCTTGCCATCCTCACTGTAATAAATTTCTTCCTTATTTAATCTAAAGTAATCTTTTTCAGTTTAAAGGTGTTGCTTTTCCTCTCCCTACAAGGTTTGGTAAAAAGTGTTCCCCATTTTTCTTAGAATCATAGAATCAGAGAGATTGGAAAAGACCTCCAAGATCCAATCTTTGACTGATCACTACTTTGTCAAGACCATAGCACTAAGTGCCATGTCCATCCATTTTTTGAACAACTCCAGAGATGGTGAGTCCACTACCTCCCTAGGTAGCCTGGTGCATTTCTTGATAACTCTTTTGATGAAAAAATTTTCCTAATATCCAATGTAAATGACCCCTAGTGCATCTTGAGGCCATTTCCTGTCATGCTTGCTACCTGGGAGAAGTGAGCATCCCCCATCTTCTACAACTTTGTTTCAGGTAGTTGTAGGGAGTGAGAAGGTCTCACCTCCACCTCCTTTTCTCAAGGCTAATTTTAAGTTCCAGTGCTTCTCCAGCCTAATTATAATTCTCCCAATCCTCTTACATGCTCCTTTAAATATTGAATGACCATAATAGGATCTTCCCAGTGCCTTCTCATCAAGATGAATAACTTCCATTGTTTCAGCTTTTTTTTCATAGAAAAGATCTTTAGCCTTGTGATAAATCTGTGGACCTCCTCTGTACACTCTGACAGATCCATGTCTTGTGTTGGGAGCACTAGAGCTGGATCCAGTACCCCAGGTCAACTCTCACCAGAGCAGATAAGGGCAGAATTACCTCCCACAACCTGCTGGCAACGCTGTTTTTGATGAAGTCCAGAAAACAATAGGCATTTCTGTCAAATGCATATTGCTGGTTCATACCTAATCTGCTAATATCCCAATTTTATCTCCTCAGAGCTGCTCATCTCCCAGTCTGTAATGATACTATTGATTGCCCTGGCCTAGGTGCAGGACTTGGAACTTAACTTTGTTGGAAGTCATGAAGTGTGTAATGGTGCATTTATTCAGCCTGTCAAAATCTCTCTGGATGGCATCTCTTCCTTCAAGCATATTACTGCACTCATAAGCTTGCTGTCCTTGGTGGGATGACCTGGGCTGGATGCCTACCAAATTGCTCTACTACTTCTTTCTTAGACAGAAAGGGATAGAGAAAATAAGATAAGAACAGAAAATAAGATAAGAACAGAAAATAACCCCTCCTGGGTCAAGATAAAGGAAATTCTAAAAAGGAAAAGTCATGCAAGAGGAACCATAGAAAACAAAATATTTTATTTTCTACTTCCCATAAGCAGTGACCAATCACTTCCTGAGATGCAGGGGTTCAGCACACTTATTGGTTGTTCTGGAAGCAAACAATGTAAATAGCAAATCCATCCCCTCACCCTGTAGGTGTAGGTAACCTCACACACGCAGCCCTACCCACCACCGTTACCATCTCTGTTTTATCTTGCCTTTTATTGCTGAGCAGACACCATGTAGTATGGAATATCACTTTGGTCACTAGCTGTACTGTCTATGTCGCTTCCAAAGATCCAGCCTACTGGAGGATAGGAATGGGAGAATGTTGGAGGGACATTGCTGATGCTGTGCAGCACTGCTCTGCAAAAGCCAAAACACCTTTGTAGATACCATTTCCAAGCACAGTGCTTTGAGGGCTGCTGTAGGGAAGATTAATTTCATTTTAGCTAGACCCAATATTGTGCCATCTGCAAACTTGCTGAGGATGCATTACATTCCACTGTGCATTTCATTACTAAAGATGTGGAACAGTAATGGCCCTGATAGAGACTCCTGACAAATTTCACTTATTACTGATCTCCATTGGAACATTGAGCTGCTAACTGCAGCTCTTCACATGTAAGCATTCAGATAATGCCTTTCTTATCCAAGAGTGCACTCATCTCCAGTAAATCCATATATTTCCAGTTTAATAGCAAGAATGTTGGAGAGTACCATATCAAAGGCCTTACTGAAGTCAAAAGTAAATTCCATCAGGTCCTTTTCTCATCGTTTTCTAGAGCCACACCACTCTAGAGGGCCATCAATTAATCAGGCACCATTTGCCTTTGGGGAAGCCATTTTCATGTCTTTCATATGCCTTGAGGTAAATGCTAGGAGGACACATTACATGACTTTACTAAGCCTGGTGTAAAGCTGACAAACTGGTATCTGTCAGCAAACATCTACTCTATGACTGCCTTTGTTGGCTTGGCCTCTGATTTTCACCCATACACTCTAGATCTCAGCTGGGCTGTTCTTCATTGGCAACAGTTTTGGGTTTTTTTTCATATAGAAATGGAATCATCCAATCATTTTTCAATCATAGAGGACAGCTCCCTCACCTTTCCATCCTTGTCCATCATGGACAGAGAGGCCAGCATCTCCCAGCTGTCGGTCTTGGACAGTTTTAGTGATTGATTGACGTGCTCCAATAATGTGATTCATTCCACCAAGTCTCAGTGGTAGTGATCAGGCCATAGCTTTCAAGATGCAACAGAGGATGCACCCATGTGATGTTTTCAAGTGCATTAGAACCCTGCAGGTAATTTCAAAGTAGGTAAAATGATAACAAAGCTGTTCTGAAATCCCATATGCAAGATTTGTATTAGATTTTTAGCTTCATCAATGACACCTGACACATTCAAAAATAATTTGGGTACCCCTTGAGGTCATTAGTGCTTCTTGTTCAACAGCAGCAATGAAATGGTGGACCTAGACAAGGCAGCTCTGGAAGAGCCAGGTCACATAGGATTTCGGAAATACTTGTTAACATCTGTATTTCTGTAGTTTACATTCATATTAAGTGATCTTTTTGCTACTTCCATGGAAGAAGCTGGTGAAGTTTCATGAAAGTGTGGTTAGGCCTCTTTAAAAAATCACTATTGATAGTGTTGGCACAAAGCAGGTTTTAACTTAAATTGTGCTTGTGAAAGCACAACATTAACAGAGTTTAATTGCAAAGTTCACTCAATTGCTTATTACAGAGTTGTGGTTTAACACTAGCAGGAAATTGCACCTCCAAGAAGGCAATCCCATTCCCCCAAATTCCTTCAGTAAGAGAGGGACAAAGAAAGAGACTGTGGATTGAGACAACAATTCACTGAAAGCAAGCAGCAGTGGAAAAGAAACACGCAGTAACATTAGCAATATTAATAGCAAAAGTGTACAAAAAGAGAAAGTGGATTACACACTAAAGATGTTAACCATCTTGACTTAGTTACATGTGGCCACTGAGACAGAGGCAAGTTGGCAGACACTTCCCATGGGTGACACGAGATGGACCTCAGGACAATGACATGATGGTGGCTGCTCCTGCATCCAGCACTACATGGCTTCTTGGGACAAAACCACGGTGGTGGGTACTTCCACAGCTAGCTCTTTCCAACCCCCCTGGGACAAATTAAAAAATAATGACAGACAATCCCCCAAAACTGCGTTGTCCTTGTTGCACTGTGCTGCCCTTTTCCAAACCACTTCACTGAAGCTCAGGTTCAGCTAGGACTTGCAGCAATTACAACACTGATTTTATTATAGATTCACAATAGCAATACTCATACCATAATTCATTCACATGCACACACAGCGGCAAAAAGATGTATACATTTTTAGTTACGTACATAAAGATACACATCAAAATTTCCCTTCAGATTCAGTGAAATACATAAAATCCTGTAATGTTTCTCAACAGGCATACCCCTCAAGGAGTATGGGTGTGTGTGGGAGTGGGTAGCCATCTAGGACACGTCATCAGTTGAAATAAAGTGAAAGAAAGTCTTTTGGGTATTAAAAACCTGAGCGTTGGTGAGCTCCAAAGGGCATCCCACTCAGAGGGATGTGCTACTGCAGCCTGCTGAAGTCCTGAGTGAGAACTCAAAGGATCTCACTTAAGACCCCTGTTACAAGATGCTTGTGGCTTTAGTCACCACTAAGATTACATCCTGGTCATAGACCAAATTGGTCTACTGGATTTTTTTTCTTTCCCAAAGAGCCCAATAGCTATGGTATTATTCCACTTGGGCTACAATTCAGGTAAATTATTTGCCAAGGGCCAAAAAGATAGCTGCTTATTCTTTTCTCCCAACCTTGGTCAGGCAACTGATGTTTCTTTTGAAGTCAGAATTATTCCCACCTTTACCATGCAAGAGCTCTTGCTGTGGTCAAGGGTTCTTCACTACCAGTTGGTATTATGAAGGGGTACTTAACTGGTCAGCTGGTCTGGTCAAGGTGTATCAGGAGCCTCTAAAATACTAGAGTAAGACCGAGGAGGGGATAGGGGATGCACCACCAAATTAGGGATTATACCTAGCCTATATCTTTGGCAGAAGGTAACAATGTGGATGAATTTTCTTGTTTCTTTCCTTCTCCATTTCTTTTTAATAAAAAGACCTGGAGAGAATGATACAAAGTGTTTGCAATGACTTTCTTCTCTTCAAAGTCAGAAAAATTTTTCCTCTCCCTTTGCTTGTCAGTAAAGCTGTCTGAAAAGAAATCATTGCTTGTTTTCCAGTACTCTTCTCCTACTGAAGCAATTTCTTTGTCGTCACATCCTTGCTCACTATTCAGAGCAGTGAAATGCAATCCATTTTTCTTCCTGGACAACATAAGCTTAAGGAAGTATGTACAGACACAGATGCGGTAGTTCTATAAAAGAACAACGCAAGAATAATCAGGAAGGCAATTTTTAGTCAACAGATTAACAAAGTAAAATGGACTTTTATTTTACTGCAGTTCCCTGCACCAAATCAATAAGCAACAAATACAAATAGTAATTTATTATGACATTAAAAACAGACAAAGAATAAAACTATTGAAGTGGTAGGTTACCTTCCCTTGTAATCTAAACCCCAGGAGACAGAATCAGGGAACAGTACTCAGAGAAAATGTGGACAATCTTGAACCGGTTAGAAAGATGGAGAAAGACAGCAAAATTGAATAACTCAATAAAATAATTCATGAATTTGTGAGATGCTGGGTTCTTGTTCTGATGCAACACTATAAGCACTGTTGTTTCAGACCCATCTCTGCTGCCTGATACAATTGCAAAGAGTATCCAAGCACTGTGGGCCAGAGCTCGCTATAACTGCCCTTTTGCTTGCCCTTGGCCTTTTTCTTTATACCCACTGCCTGCTTGTTATTTCTTCCCACACAAAACCTTGAGGAAGTAAAGGCAGATATTTATGGAGATGATCTGTCTAATATGCAGGTAATTCTGGTTTTCTCCCTTTTAGATAATACACAGTATTCAATAGGATAATGGCAACCTGGTAAGGAAAAATACAGTTCATGTGGCAAGGACTGTCAGCAACCAGAAGCACAGTCAGTCCTTTCTCTGCAGCTGCCATGACGGTTGCTGAGGGACACCTGGCACTAGTCGAGGATTCGTGAGCTGGTGTCATGCTCCCTGCTCAAATTCATGAGCCAGGCCATAAAGGGGTAGTTGAGATTGCCGTTGCCAGCAATGTGGCTGTGGTACTGGCTTTACACAGCAGTGCTACCTGACAAATTCTAGAACTGTGCTCTCTGGCAGACCACTTTTACCAGATAACAAGAGTGATTAAATTCCTGCAATATTCTGCAGTGTCTTATGAAAGAGAAGCTGCTTCCCTCTGGTGCAGAACCCAGATATGTCGGCAAGACACGGGCCATGCAACAAATAAGCACATATGTGCTATGAGCAATCCTGCTGCATGAAGCAATGTCTTGAGAGCTTGAGGACTAAGTATCTCTATCAATGACACACAGGTGGCATGAATCACACACAATAGCCCAGGCTGGGCATATCTCCCAGACTGTGTTATGTGCTATGAGTTTGCCTTTACTGAACTGTGAGATAAGGTAGTGGGCACTGTAAAGTTGCCCACTTTTGTATTTTTACTACTGCTTCGTTCTCCATACTCAGTAGATTAATACTGGTTGTCTGGCTAATCAGAAATATGGGTAAGTTTCTGAAAGCAGAATCATACCTAACGTTGACCAGGAGTCAGTCGTTCAATAGTTACAGCTGTGATTCTGCTAAGCAGCAGAACTGTGAATTGAATGCAGTTTCTGTGTGTTGGCTTTCTACAGGAGGAGATTGAGTAACAGCAGACATTCCACAGTATGAAATAGGCAGGGTAAATATATTAAAAGTAAAGATTCTCAGTCTCTGTAACAATAGAGGTCCATCAAGAAAATAAACTATCACAAACTATCTCTTTTTTTCTGTGAGAGTTATTTGGCTGATTTTTACATTATCCAAGAATCACTTATTACCATACTTATAAATTGAACTGAAATATAGAGTGGAAGTACAGTTCTTAAAAGGAGGAGGAGGCTGAGACAAAGTTAATGCAGAATTGTGGCTACAGTGATATTCAAGAAAACACAGACCTGTGGGACAGGAATTTCCAGCTCTAAGATTTTGTGTTCTGTTTTATTCTACAACTTAGTTGTGTGGACTAACATTAATTTTGAATGTATGGTTTAGTTAAAATTATTTTCCCTCCTCCTAAATTGCATTTTGTACTTTGTTGGTGCAGTGAATTATGTCTCTGCTTTGAAGTAATGAGTCTTTCAAATATTGTTGAATGGAGAGAAGAAAGCATGCTGAAGTCTTCCTTTTTCAAGGCTTTTTTTTATGTCTCTCTTACTATCCCAGTTAAGGTGAGTGATCTAAACTGAAATCTAGAGTAGAGAATAATCAAATCTCTGAAGAATTAACTGCTACATTCCAGTTGAACATTTTCTTCTCTTCTTTGTTAGCTGTCCTAAAGGCAAACCTTTTAGCCTAAGGAGCTTGAACTTTCTCTGCACTCTTAATTGGCATCTTCAGGGATTGTTAAATATGGGTCTGTTCAATCTTCTGTCAGTTCAATCAGACCTTTGAAATTATATTTTCTTTCTCTAGTGATGGAGCCTATCAGTTGTACCATCATCTAGCATAGTTTCTACTTACTACTTTATAGCAGCATGACCATTTCCACCATTTGATTCGGACAACAAAATTGGGTATTAGCAGGATGTGCATTATGAAATAGCACATCAATTTAATGCCCCAGAAAACTTAGATTTCACAGTACCATGCCCTCAAAACAAAGTAAAGCCAACATTTGCAGAGGTAAAAGCTTGACAATGCTTCAACTGCTGCAGAAAACTGCTGAGCGTGTGGGAATTGAGTCCATATATAAATATTACATACCCCAAAACTCTGTGTAAACATCAGAAAGAATGTGGCTTAAATTAACAGGATCAAGGAGTTTCATGATACAGAAGACGCTCCCTAGCCCATGAACAGGATGGTTAGTTAAGGACAGTCTTACAATGTGTTTTCAAAATTTGAGCTTTGGGGGTTTTTTGGTTGTTGTTTGGTTTGTTTTGGGGTTTTGGAGTGTTTTTTTAAAGTCTGTCAGATTCTTCATGGTACTTAAACATTGTCTAAAGTATTTAATTTCCTTGGTGGTTTCCTTAAGTAAATCTTTCATGGAAGTCTCTACAAGTGTTGTATTATTTATCTGAAGCTAATCTCCCAAACTGGTCTTTTGGATGCATATGCAACTAGGCATACTTCTTAAACCTGACTTTTATTAAATCATAATTCATTTCAATTCTCCTTTGCTCACTTATTGAGTAAATAACCATGTACATTAAAAGAACACCACCAAGTTCTGTACTATTGATAAAAAGCATGTATTAGGATTGAGTTAGACATTGTTAGAAAAATAACAGGTTTTACCCTTAAAGACAAGAGGGCTTAGATTGTAATTAATAATTGTTTTATAGAGCATATATGTTTTAAATATGTTGTTTTTAACTATGTAATGATGATCTTCCCCAAATATTATTTCAATCAGATCTTGCGGCACTGTGGATTACTATTTAGGTAAATTTCATTCATGAAACTGAATGACCATTTTTGCAGCATAACTGCTGCTTGTCTTCTGGTAACTAAAAAGGGCCCATTAACTAAAGACACAGAAAATATGTCTTTAAACACACATATACAGACATTATTCTACAGCTGAGCAAAGTACCCATTTTTTTCTTTTAGAGAAGTAGCAGTCTGCCTGCCCTAGTTCTCTGAATAGACTTGACTTCTTTATACATAATTACATTTGACATTAAAAGTATAACTTCCCATGGGAGAATGAACTTCACATTTCAGCAGTCAGAGGAGACAGTATAAAATAAATATGATTAACACTTTAGGGAAAAACACAATCATATAAAGCATTTGTTTCTCAGTCAGTCCTGAATACATTCTAATTAGCTCTTTTTTTCTTTTCCTGTAGGGCTCACTCCTGATTACACAGTATTGTAATTTCTTTTTCTAGATTCAGTATTTGCAATAGGAAGTAACTCGAGGAATTTCAAAGACTCATATAAAATTTTTTATTTTGAAATCTTTGGTTTGATTTTTCTTTTTTTTTTTCTTCCCCCTAGCTGTTATCCCTCTTTTTTACGCGTTTTCTCTTACTCTTTTCTTTGAACATTTAAGGACTCTGTCTTCTTACAAGATACAATATGTTTAAAAGGGAAAAAAAAAGATAAAGTGAGGTTGAAACATTAATTCTGAAAGCTATTCTATTTTTTTGATGCTCTTTTAAGGTAAACACAGAATGGGCACTAGAGGGGAATTAATATTTAAAAAAAATTAAAAGAGAAAAGAAGTAGCATCACATTGGCAAGGCTGGAATTTTGGAGGTCTTCATCACAGGTCTTTCTCAGCTGGTGTTTTTCTGATGATAATGTGATGTTGGTGCCATCCCTTCATTTTTTATTGTTGTTCATTTTTGATTCATTATTTCACCTATTGTGGCTGGCTATTTAAGATCTGCACAAGTACAGCAAATCCTCAGGAGAAGACAGAGGTTTCAGGAGGTTTCCTTTTTAAAAAGAAGGCCAAGATTCATGAATCTTGAGTAAATCGCAGCTGTGTGAGAGCTTGGAAAATAGTAATAGACATTTCTGTTCATCAGTGCTCTCTTTCTCATTTTTT
>JANRMJ010000079.1:28939455-28951477 GCA_025584955.1 Alethe diademata | reverse complement strand
ATTTTGGTAAAGAGAAATACTTATACAATAAGAATCACTTTAGAACAGTTTTGCATCAAGGAAATGGCCTTTTGCCAAATGCCTCTGTATTCTACTTATTGGCAGCATGCCATCAACTTTATTTGGAAAACTCCCTTTGCTTAAATAATAAATATTCACTATTTACCAATTTATTTTACTATAAATAAAAGATGGATTCTGTTACTAGATTTTATTTCATTTTCGATCTATTTCACAAAGAATGGACTTTTGCTCATTACCATTAAGTGCATCAATGAACCTCGATTAACAGAATTTTCCAGATTTTTGCTTGACATCAAAAGCCTTGAATTTTTCTATTGTATGTGGCATGTGATAGAAAAATTGTGATATTAGCTTAATTGTTTGTCTTAGTTGATATTAATGGTAATCTAATACAATTTTGTTTGTTAATGGAAAGTGTATAATCAGTGTAAGTGGTTGTTGTCTGTTCAATATGTGGAATTTACACTTGCTTCCCATTTTACATTTTCAAAAGGTGTCTTAAATATGCTTAAATACATGAAGTATTTGCATACTGACCAGATGAAAATTTTAAATGTATCAAGGGAAGCAGACAATGAAGAGAGCATTGTACTTTGTAATGCTAACAGGTGACAGGGAATGCCTGCAGGAGCAATCACACCTCCATAAGAATCCTAGCATTCCTTTGGTTTAATATTGAATGAGTACAGTAACTCTGGAAAAAAATAGAATGTTAGGACTTCTGCAATAGTATTTTAGTTAGCTTAGTTTTGGGCAATGTGGTGCTTAATGTATTAAATATTGTGTATATATAAAAAGGAAGTGTTTATTCTTCATCTGTTCGATTGTGTCTGATGGAACAGATACATGTCCTTCTGGGTAATGTAATCCCTAAAACAACACTTACTAGGGCTGTATCCCTTGCTGATTTATTCATAGGGTTGCTTTATTAATCTAGGGCATGAGGGTAATCTTATTCCAAAGGTATTAGAAAGCATGAAAATAACTACTGGACTTCCTAGAGATGTGGATTTCTATGTCTTCCAGCAGTTTGAATTTATAATCCCAATTGGTCTTTGTGCTTTTTTTGCGGAGTGTATTAACCATAAAAGGTGCAGAGGCCTCAAAACTGTTTTTTCATCTTTGCTAATCTCTGCAGTAGTCCAGATGAGAGAGACAGAGATTAATAAGAAAATGAAAATAGATAGTTATGTATAGAAGAAAAGTATGGTAAGATTTTTCTACCATGATGATGAATTGAGTTGCTAGAAATGTTTATATAGTAACCAGTGCTTAAGAGAGGTATACTCTTAGCAGACAGACAAGCTGCTTTTTCAGCCTGTTTTTGGTTGTCATTTTTGTTAGGAGGGGAGGAGCTTGCCATTTTGGTGTGAATTTTTTTCTTTCCTGGATTAACATCATGTTGCAGATGCCAGTCAGAAAATCAGGCAGAGGTTTTTTCTGTAGTTTTTACCTGTTGCTTAGATAATGATGTTAAGCTCTATTTTGTATTTAATGAGACAGAACACTTGAAAACACTGAAGAACTTGGGAATGGGAAAGACCTGAATTCAAGAATAAGGAGTGCAATTTTGCAACCTCAGAGTTTTCTGACTAAAGCAAAATTCCCGTACAATCAATGACAATTTCACTACTGTGACTGGGGATGTCCCTTCCCCACCTCTTTCTGCAGATTGTTCTCCATCTTTCTTCTGCAATTCTACACTTTTATAAACAGCAGTTAGTAAAGAGAAGTCTGTCTTCCGGAACAAATACCAATGTCTAATTCATACCAACTCTTCTATACGGTACTTCACTCTCTGTGGAATGAGTCTTTAGGTGTCCTTTAAAGGCAGCTTTCAATAGCAGTTCTTGCTTCTTATTTTGAGAATATATCTGAGATTGTGAACTCTCAAAAATTTTAAGAGTGGCTCAGTAAACTGATCTTTTTTGTTTTGTTTTGTTTTGTTTAGAATGTCACTGAAATTACGAGTATTGGGTACTTTTATTTGTTATGTTGTAAAAAACCCCTCTGAAACCTACTCCATTGCAATCTCAGAGGTTTAATTTATGGTTTTTTTAATTCTTCTAAGAATTATGGGCATGTCCATTTGGATTGATCTCTGATTTCTTTGACACAATGTATTAGTATCTAGAAAGCAGTCTTTCAGTACAGGCATTGGTGTACTCATGACTCCACGTGTTGCCTCTGTCCACCTGTTGCCTTTGTTGAGATATTTGAGTACGTCTAGGCTACCTGTTTTTTAAAAGTTCTGTGCTGTGTTTTATGTCTTGGATAGCATACAACAATGTCTTTTCATTCTCTGTGAAATCTTTGCTTTTTCAGCCACTTCCCATTTTTCACAGCAGGAAGCTTTCTACATGAAAAGAAGAGAAAGAGACCTGCTTGACAGCTTCTCTTGTCTCCTTGTGTCTAGAGAGCTGCATGAGTGTAACAACAAAGAAATGGATCTCTCTGGTGCTATTTTGGTGTTTTTTGTCTCTAGGTACAGTGGTAGCAGATTCAGATTTTACCATGGATGCTGGCTCTCTTCTCTTTAGGTACAGCCTTCCATTTAAGTCTTTGTGTTACTCAGCTGAAATCCCATCTCTGTCAGTGCTAGTCAGTTTTTATTGAGACATGGTCCTGATCATTTTTCTCAGAGAATAAATTGGTAAAAGAGCTTCAAGTTGATACTTCTGAGTTCAGGAATTTCAGGAGTATAGGTTCCAGTGCTTTCAGGCTTTGGAATGGCTTCAGTGCCAGGTTCTCTGAGTAGAATCAGGGCTAAGTATTTTTTGGAAGAACACAAAATAGCTGTGTTAATATTTTGAAGCAATACATGTCATTAACAGACACCATTTGTCAAACATTGTCATGCTTACTATATTTTTCTTAGTATGCTGTATTCCTCATCATGTTTAATGTGTTTGAGAATTTTAAGGCAAATTCTCACTGTGCTTTTCTCACTGATGTAGTTATTATTGCACCTATGGAGTTTCTGAGGTGTTATGAGTCGTATTTTTTGATTTATGCATATTCGTATCTATATAGAACAATTAAGCAGGATTTTGCCCTGCTCTTGCATTTGTAAGTTTTGTTTCTGTTAGTGTTGGGTAGATGATTGCTCCAGTCAGAGGTACAGATGTGTTACTAGGTTTCTGATGTTGCCTGGAGTTGCAGGTGTTTAATAATTTAGTAGCTGCTGAGGGGAGCTTGGTGTGTACTGTTCCACTGTTAGGAATGAAACCACAGCAGCTGAGAGTGTATGTTTTGCTGAGAGTGCAGTTAACAACACTTGTCATAGGTGTTTAATTGTGATTTTGCTTGCCCTACTAGTGGTTTGAAGCTAATACTGAACTTTTGTGGCTTGTCTGAGTGTATACAAAGTTTAAAGCTTCTTTCAGAATTACAGTTTTGGGTATTTGAACATGACTTTCTGTATTCGTGTATTTTCAGAATCCTGTTCTTACAAAGACCAGTTTTCAGAGATTCCTATCACTGAGACTTGTACTTCAGGGTGTTTTGCAGATCTTATCAATGTCTTGCCTCCTTTCTGTTTGCAAATAGCTTAAGATACTTGATGACTTAACATTTTGATTTATCAGTTCTCTGTTTCCCAATGAACCATTTCCTTTTGCCATCGAACGTGCTGAAAGGAAAAACTATCCTTAATCTTCTTCTATGTTTTACTGTAATGATGATGATTTTTCTGTTTTTCTTGATGGTGTGTAGACAGATGGTCAATCTCAACTAATAATTTTTTACAGTATTTGCTTGAAGATACCACAGTACTTTTTAAAAAATGCAGAGCCTTCCTTTGAAGGACTGTGAAAATATTTGTATGTTCAGCAGATCGCGTTCAGATTTTCCCTGTTGAAACAGTAAGGATATTTTCTGATGTTTCTTAACGAAAAGTATAGCTGAAACTTAGCCTTCTGTGCCTACCCTTTATTGAAATTACAGATTTCATGGGTATTTTACCAGTTGCAAGGCATGCCTCCATGACAAGTTATGGCTATGTGAGAGGGCTTGGTGTGTCACTAGTAGTCAAATAGCTGATAATTGAATAAGTATCAGTGGGGTGAGATGATTAAGGTTGCTTAGATGGCAGTCAAGAGTTACTTCATGCTCTTAGATTGGCAGACTCTTAGGTCTCAAGTGGAATAAACAGGAATAAATCAGATAGCTCTTTGGTTCTTTATTGGGTATCTGTATAAGGGACTGAGTGTGTGTATATATATATATGTGTATATATTGCATATATTCCTTCGCATTGTTAGTTTTTACTTGAACTATCAATAGTTTTATAGTTGCATTTTTAGCACAACTCAGAGGTATGAAGGCATTGTACCCTTGTGCATCGCAACCACACTGCCCAGACAGAGGGATTACAAAGATCCACTGAATGCTAAAGACTAGTGCAGTCAGCTGTACTTTGCAGAGATCCCCTTACTGCCGCAGCATTATATGTCAGAGAATCTTTGTATGCATCTTCTATGGTTTACAGCCTAGAATTTAGTCCCTGGTTTGTGTCATTGGCTAATAAAATATGAACAGTACAGAAAAAAAAAGAATAGTGGTAGAACACTCTTTATTTTCACTCTTCCTTCTTATCTTTCACTAATTATCTGTAATTCTGAGGATAATTTTGAAGAAAAAAGTTGTTTATAGACATATAGCTAAAAATAAATTTAGGTGCTTAGGGAGTCATGTAACTGGATTCCCTGAAATTGCTTCAAAAATGCTGAACATTCACGGCTGCTGACAAAATGACACATCAAATGAGAGAGGAGATTTTTTTTTTAACTATTAGAGAGAAAATTGTCTTTCGTAGATTAATGAAGGACTATTTTTAAACGGGCTTCCTTGTGGAAGGACAACTGCTTGCATGTAAGCAGTCCTTGGTAATAAGAACTGTGTGCTGTATGTGGCTCACTTTATTCGTGAGCACATACTCCCACAGTATTAAATGAATCTAATCACACATCATGTTAGTAGTTCTTTGTCCTGTCATTCTCCATAGTAAAAGTGTATGTTAGAAATATAAGAATATATATGTGAAAATGGAAACAAGGACAAAAAGGATAAATAAAAATGCTTCAATTCAGGTAGAATTCAGCAGAGAAGTTAGGCTCGTGCATACCTGTAATTGTATATTTAGGTAACTTCTTCACTGTTTAACATGACTGAAATCCATGACTGTATATGTGGGTTTAAAAGTACACATGAGTGTGGTTTAAAAACATGCAGACACACTAAAGTAATTTATTTTAAATTCAGACACTTAAGTCTGTGGAGTGAAAGGAAGTAAATCATGCTAATTTCTGCTTTAAAGTGTTTTTGCTTCTTCTTCATAATGTTAAAACAAATATTATTATAGCTAACAAGAGATGGAATGGTTTACTTCTTTCCTTGACTTATGGAAAGTATAAAAGTAATATAATGCTCCTTGATATTGTTTTCTTTTAAGTTTGCATAGGGAGCAAACAAAGCATCTCCGAACTCCTGAAATAGACAGCATTTTCATTTGTGTTCATTATGGGAACACTGTCATTTTACTACAGGAAAAAAACAAGTAAGAGGTCCATAACAGGTCACAGTCTATTGCTATAATTGCTTCAGTTCATAAAGACTTTTAAAAATTTTACGTGATACCGGTGTGCTACTACAGGCATCACTCTGTCAGGAATTTCTCTCTTTCGTGAAACCACAATGCAGTGCTGAAACACCATACCCAGTCAAGGCAAGAAATTTTTCTAATTGATTCATACTGTCTAATATTTAGTGAGGTATTTATCTGAATGAGCTGAGGTGTTTCTGAGTGGTTTTTGTGTCTTTTTTTTTTCCCACTGGTCTTGTTCTGTTTTATTAAATTTTGTAGTTTTTTATTTGGTTATTCACACTTTTGTTGAATTAGTGATGGAGAAAAAAATTAGGTAAAGCACTTCTGTGGCTTCTACTTGCACTTCAAAAAAATTTTGCAGATACTGAAAATAGTGAGCAAATTGATGTTTGGTGCAAATCCGTGGACTGAAATACAGATATTAGATGGCATTTAGTTGTAAATTGTTCCGTATAATAATATATTTCCCGTGGATTTGTATGTGATGTTATTATGTGTAAGTGCCATACTCAGGGCTTTATGTCTGTTTTTCTTTAGCGTTTGTTTTATGTTCTTTTAAAGTTTCCAGCCTTTTGCCTTGAAAAGCTTTTATTCTTCTTAAATTGCTGCTCTTCCTCACTCTCATCCTTTTCTGTAAGTTAGTGCCTTTTGTGCATTTTTGTTAAGGTAAATGAGCTGAAGACCAAAAGACTTTGGAAGTTGTATGTAAGAGTAGGAAGGTTTCTTCTCTCTAGGTAGTTGGAAAGACAATTTGACATCAGTATGATTTTGATAGCTTGATTTGCTAATGTGGCTGATGTATATAGCATAGGCTTGCTTTGGTTTTAAAGTAGAATTATATTAAATTAAACAATCCACTTAGGGGTTAAGCCTTCCAGTTTCCTCTCTGTCCCTTTTACTTCACTGAAGTCTTCGATCACTTATATGCTTTTATAGAATTCAGTGCACAGGGATTTATCAGTAGAGGAATAAACATTGTAGTACAGAGCAATGAGATGATTTTCTGTATATGTCATAAAAGCTAATATTAATAAATCTTGGAGTGATATGAATCATACAAGGAAAATAAAGATACGGCTAGGAAAGTATTTATTGGAATTGTAACTCTGGGTACCAGATTTCTTCTGCTATGTGAGAATGAAATGTCTTCAAATTAATATTTTTGATTTCTTTCATAGGACAGAGAGCCTGATATGTATAGAATCTATTATTTGTTGTTTTCATTTGTATAGACTCTATTATTTGTTGTTTTCATTTTGGTCTTTTTCGAGATACTAGATTTTTTAAAGCAATGTCTTTCGTAGATTGTGTTAATATTTTCTTCCACTGGTATAGCTGAAGTCACATATTCTGGTATGTGCAGTTATTATTTGACAAAAAATTTAATCACGGACAACTTTCTACTGAAATATACTTGTATTTTACCCACTATACATATGTATATTACCCAATATACATATATGGGATGCAAGTTTTTATTTTAATTCTACATTTTATACAGGTTTTACCCTTTAGTTGCACAGATTGCTATTGCTAAAAGTATTTTACTGTAACTCATGATCAACTTTCTTTTCATCTTCTACTTCATGGACTGTTTTACCAGTAATTTTCATGCTGTTGATTTTTATTTGTGTGAAAAACACAATAGCTTTAGCTGCCATTGGCCTTGTGTTTGACATGTTGTTTTGTTGTTCTTCTTTTATGGCTATAAAAATATTCCATTCCCTGCAGTCAGATTTTGGCAAGGTCTAGAAGGATTTTTCTTAAAGCAGTTCTGTGTTCAGGTAAATTAAAGTCACTCTAAGAGCTTTGAGGATTACTGGATCAATGCACATCATTTTACATAACATTTTCATTTCTGGGTACTGAAATAAATTTAGGAGTTTTCTTACAAGGTACCAGCAGGACTTTGTTAAGTATGTGTGTATTTGTTGCTTAATTTTTATTCCTTAACTGATGTTTGTATTCAGTGCACATTATAGCTCTCTGAAGACTGAAAATGCTTTTTAATATTGCCTGTTATCTGTCATGCTGTTTGAATGATTTTACTGGACACTAGTAAAGTAGGAAATGGATACAAATAAATTACAGCTTGGATCTATTTCTGTTGTCAGCAAGCACTAAAAGAAAAAGAAAATATGGCTTCTATAAAAAGTTGTTATTTAGAAAGTAATATTTGGCAAATTAGTATATGTAAGTTGTCCTTTCTGTGTGGCTTTCTATGTAGGATTGAAATGTTTGCAACCATAGTTGACTCATAAAAATAATATGGAACTGAGCCACTTTTTTTTCTTTTTAATTGATAAATATTTTTCACTAGGAAGTGAAAAGCATCATGATTACTCCAAAACAGATGGGTTTCTTTCCTTTCTTTTTCAGTGCTGAAGTCTCCTGAGTGCACATACATGTACAGTCAGATGAATGTGTGTACATAGAAATGAGAATTTTGTAGCTAAGGAGATTGCATGTATTAGATTTTGTTGCTGTTTCTGAACACCAGAAACATCTGATGTTTTGAAGTTTTGTTGATTTTTTTAAATTACTGACATTTAGAAAATACTTAAATCTCTGGAAGTACTTTTCAGATGCATCCTCATCTAGATTTGGAAGGTTCTTCTGAACGCTTCTGATTATTCTACTTTTATCACCATTAGCTGATGAGCAATGCTTTTCATTATTTTTCTTACCCCTTATATCCTTCTTTCCCTGCTTTTCTCACAGGTTTTAGTGCCAGCAGTGTAGCTGGTGTATTTTTCTGGTAATGTGTATGTGATCCTGTGTTAAGAGTTGAGATGGCCAGGGAGGCATTTAGCCAGCTCTCCTGTAACCCTTTGAGGGTACAGATGCTCCCTGATGGACTACTCATTGTATTGTGCATGACATGGAGTGTAGATTTCTGTATGGGCACCTAGGTTTGGGTAATTTGAGGAATACAGTTTCCAGGAATACAGTAACCAGATGCATTTCTGGCTCTCCATCTTATACCGTGTAAGAAGCCTGACAGTTCCATGCCTGCAAGAAAAGAGGCATTTGAGCCTCAGCCTCAATATTTCTTAACAGTTGCCATATACATGAATTAGTTTGCAGGAGGTTTACTGGAAAAATACAACATTTTTTGTCCTTAGTTTCTTTAGCGATGCAGTGTTACTGCACAGTGTGGTAATTTCTAACTGCAACTCCTAAATCTTTTTTGTTAAAAATTTTGACTTCATATTTTTGACATTTAAATTGACTGTTTGAAGTTAACAGGAATTAAAACTAGAATTCACAACAAAGTACTAATACTTTTAAACAGAAATGTTCATGAATGATGTGACACTTCAGATTTCTCCATAAAGATTTTCTTTTGAAACTCTGAATTACATTACTGGTAGGATAGAAATTTGGCAGTTTTTCTGTTACCTCTTTTACTTTATGTTTCTTCCACTTTCTGCCTTTTTATGTATGGATTTTAAACTAATGATTTAAAAAAAAATGGAGTTTCATCATATGGTGATAAAGTTGATAAGTTGATAAATCATTATGTCCTTTTCTGTTGTTAGAAATCAGATTTGTCTCAAGTGACACTCCTTTGTATTTATAATAAAGTAAAATATAAATTTTCCTGCATTTTGCACTGTAATGATGCAAAAATTTGAAATACTTCCGGAGAAAGCTGCTTCTGAATAGTCTATTTTTTCACTGTTTTTTTGTCTTTCAGGTTTTCCTAGAGCAAAATCTTCTATTGCAGAGTATATGATGAATATGTATTCATGTAAATAAATAATAAATATATAAATAAATAATAATAAATACTAAAGTACCAATTCAAGACCTTTTACGGTCCTTCTAATTCCATGTGATGAATCTAAAACAGTTTTTAACCTCTACTCCTGTTTAAGTGGCTATTAAACAGTGTGGGGATATGCTGCTCTACTGTTAAAGCCAGCCTTCAGTCATTTGTGTATGTGTTAAAAACCGGAACTATTTGGGTATGTGAAATCTGTAAGAGGGGGTGATAGATCTGATGAGCACCAGTTGTTGCACAGGCACAGATAGTGTGGAATGGAATTCAGAGTGCTTTGCTTTGTAAGCTCTCCTGGGAGACTTCCAGTAACATACCAAATTGAACATAGATTGACTAATACAGGAATGTTTCCACGAGGAGCATTGGAAAGGTGAAATAAGAAAATTGGCAGTAATATTCAAGTTGAAGTCATGTTTACCAGAATCAAATTCTTACATTGGTGGTTTTTTACAGTTTATAAACTTGTTCTTTTTTCTTTTTTTAGTGAACAATAGGGGTATTTTTGTGTTTGCACCTGCACTGCTTTGCTAACAGCCTTTTCATGTTGCATCATTTGAATACATTAGATCATAATTCAGATGATGTTTGGGACTTGAAGTATTTGAATAAATGTTGTTTTCACCTACCGTGTAGCATTAAATAGTACTAAGAATTGGACATTACCATGTAATCAATTTTCATTGTCTGACTTGCTCTGCTTCCATCACTGATCCCAGACAATAGGTTTCGTATATTTCACATAATGCATATTAATTATTCTTAGGACTTTTTCTGAATATTTTCAGCAGTAGAATAAATGTAACATCTCATATGAGGGATGCGGTGACAGCCCCAAACCATGTTTAATTAGAGCTCAGCATGCAATTTAAGATGGCATCTGTTTACATGAAACATGATTATTGCTGTTTGTGCTCTTTTTTCCTCTCTTCCTTTAATGAACACTAAATTTATTAAAATAGATGAGTAAGATTGTCCTAAATAAACTAAAACATAAATGTAGAAAGGATGGGTAGCCTATTAAACATTAGAATCAATTTTGTCATGCTGTCTTTCACATGCAGTTTCATAAAGCATGACGATATTTAGTGGTTTTAATCAAAATCTGTGTATTGATTAATGCAACACCATGGTGTAAAATGTAAGTTTTATTGCAGGTTTCTGTAGATGATTAATATTTTTGCAAATCAAGGAGTTAAGGTACTTTTACTATCACCTGATGGAGTAATCTGTGAGTTTGGAATCTTTATGTCCCAAACCTTTCTGCTGCCAGTGCCAAAAAGATAAAACACTGTTTTATATAAAGTTATGATGTGTATATCTGACCACTTGAAGTTTCATGAAGGCTTCTCAGTGTATCTCCTGCAGTTTGTTAAAAACATCACCGAATTTTCAGCAGCCTATGCTGCTTACAGATGACTTTGATCTTGAGACCTACAAGTTAAAGCCACCATATCTCATTAACATTCCTAGAACGTCTTGTTCTCATACAAAATTGGCTATAAATTAGGGAGAAAATTACAGTTTAAATGTGATTTAAAGAAAGTTAAGTGGGTGACAGAGGAGAGCTGTAGCAGCAGAAAGGCTGTATGTCAGCCATAAATCATAGCCCTGGGAAAAAGAAACCTAAAATTGTATAAAGGGTGAGAAAAAGTAGAGGAAAGGATTAGTTAGAAAGACTGTTGTAGGGGGTAAGGAAGAGCTGAGCCATGGCTGTTGTTTCACATAGGCACCAGTGATACAGCCGGGGGCAATCCAAGGAGCATCAAGAAGGATTACAGAACTGTTGGCAGTAGTGGTGAGGGACTCCAGAACTCAGATAGTGGTCAGTCCTTCCAGTTAAGGAAAATATATGTGAAAGATCCAGTTGAATATAACAGATCGATGGTTACGGAGCTGGTGCCACAGCCAGAGACTGCTTAGGCTATGGACTTACTTGGAGCCTGGCCTACTGGGGACTTATGGGGTCTGTCTGTCAGAGAAGAAGAGCATTTTTGGTCATAGGTTTGCCTAGCTGGTGAGGAGAACGTCAAATTAAAGTTGCCGGGGAAGGGAACCTCAGCCCATCCTGGAGTGGGATCACAGATCAGCAGGAGAGAACCTGACAAACAGTACAAAGGAATTCCACACAAACCAGCCATTAAGTCAGCTTCACCAGGGGCTCAACTTGAAGGAGTCTGTGGAAATGCACATAGCATGGAGAATGAACGAGAGGACTTAGTGGTATGCACACACCTCCAGGGCTGCAGTCTTACTGGCATGATAGAGATGTGGTGGAATGGCTCCTATGACTAAGTGCTGGATTGGAACGATATAAGTTCTCTAGGAAAACTGGCAGGGGAGATGATGAAGTGCTGTTGTTTCCTATGTCCATGACTAGCGGGAGTGCATGGAGCTCCATCTGCATGACAAGGTGACTGAGAACTTACGGATCAAGACTAAAGCAAGGGCAGGGACAAGTGACATTGTGGCTCTAGAGGCCACCCAACCAGGAGAATCGAGTAGATGAAGCCCTCTGTAGACTCTGGTCCTGTTGGCAGACTTCAACCACCCTGATGTCTGTTGGAGGGACACACAGCAGGGCACAAACAATCCAGGAGATTAGATCG
>JANRMJ010000079.1:28928571-28939402 GCA_025584955.1 Alethe diademata | reverse complement strand
GTGATAGAAGTACCAACAAGGGCAGGTGGTATGATGGATCTTATTCTTACCAGAAGGAGGGGCTGGCAGGAAATGCGGAGCTCAAGAGCTGACTGAGCTACTGTGACCTTTAAATGGTGGAGTTGAAGATACTTAGGGCAGCTAGAAGGATACACAGCAAGCTCACTATCCTGGGCTTCCAGAGAGAAGAGTTTGGCCTCTCCAGGGATCTTCTTGGTAGAGTACCATGGAATGAAGTCTTAGAGGGATAAAACGCCCAGGAAAGCTGATAAATATTCCTCTCCTACAAGCTCAGCGCACCAACAAAGAGACAGTCAAGCAAAAATTCCAGGAGCATCAGTAAAGAAGGAGCTCCTAGACAAACGTGAACAGGAACCATAGAGAGAGTGGCAGCAAGGACAGGCGGCTTGGGAGGAGTATGGGTAAGTTTCCCAAGCAGCCAGGCATCAGGTTAGGATAGCTGAAGTGCTGATAGTAAATCTGCCTAGAGATGGAAGAAGCAACAAGAAAAGCTTCTATGTGTATGTCAGTGATAGAAGTAAGATTACGGAAAATGTAGGTCTTTTTCAGAAGAGAAAAATCAAACAGGAGACCTGGTTAGTTTGTACATGGAGAAGGCTGAGGTACTCAACAAATTTTTTTGCAAGTGCTCCAGCTACACCACCCAGGTCACAGAAAGCAAAGGTCAGGAGTGGGAGCATGAAGAACTGCATGCTGTAAGAGAAGATCAGGTCTGATGCTGTGGAACCAGATTAGATGCACCTGCATTGAGGAAATTAGCTGATGCACTGGCTAAGACTCTGTGCATCATATTTCAGAAGTCATGGTGGTCTCGTGGAGTTCTTAGTGACTGAAAATGGAGAAACAACTGCCTATTTGTAAAAGGGGAAAAAGGAAGACATGGAGAGCTACAGACTGCTCAGTCTCACCTCTGTGCCCAGCAGCACTGTGGAGCGTATTCTGGAAACTATGTTAAGGAGCATGGAAAATAAGGAGGAGATGGATGACAGCTAACATGACTTTGCTTTTTATCAGGCAAAATGTGCCTGAAAAATTTGCAGGCCTGTTATGAAGGACTGCGGCATTGGTGGATAAGGAAAGAGCAACATCAACTGCTGACAGGAGCTACCTGGAAGTTTGCAACACATTTAACACTGCTGCACTAAATCCTTGTCTCTGAATTAGAAAGACAGAGATTTGATGTATGTGTCAGTCAGTGGGTGAGTAATTGGCTGTGTGGTTGCACTCAGGGGTTACAGTCAGTGGCATAATGGCTTGAATGGAGACCAGTGACGGATGGGGTTCCTCAGGGGTCATACAGGAATTGGCACTGCTTAATGTCCCTGGTGGGGACATGAATTGTGGAATTGAGTGCATCTTAAACAAGTTTTCTGACAACATGCCAGAGGGCAGGGATGCCATTCGGAGTGGACCTTGACTGGCTTGAGAGGTGGGCCTATGCAAACCTCAGAGTTCAGCAAGGCCAAGTGCAAGGCTGTTGGGACAATCCCAAGCGCAGGTACAGACTGGATGGAGAACACACTGAGAGCAGACCTGAGGAAAAGGACTTGAGAGTGCTGGTTGACAAGAAGCTCAGAGTGCCTGGGCAATGTAGACTTGGAGCCCAGAAACCCCAACTGTATCCTGGGCTGCATCAAAAGAAGCATGAACAGCAAGTTGAGGGTTTCATGTCTCCCCATTCATCTTGTGCTCATCTCTCGAAGTGTTGGAGGCCAGGTTAGATGGAGTTTTGAGCAGCCTGGTCTAGTGGAAGGTGTTGTTCCCCCAGGCAGGGTTGGGACTAGATGATATCTAAGGTCCCTTCATTCTGTGATTCTGTGATCCAGTGAATAGCATAAAAAGAAAGAGATATTTTTAAAGTAACTCAGCTAATATTGGAGGAATATTTTGAGATAAAATCCTGTATATTATACTAAAAACTAAAAAACCCTAGTTACGTTGTCTAATAAAGGCTAAGAATTTAAGATGGTCTTGCAGCAGACCTCACAATCTCATTTCTGTCTCTTTGACCATTTTTTTTATGGACTAACCGAAATAAGTCATCTGGAAAAATATGTGATCCTGCTTTTGATGATTGTATCATAATTTTATTCAACTTTTTAAAATTTTGGGTTGATGCTGTAACAGAATATAGTTTAATGCAGTTTTATCTGAGCTATGTGATTTGATTTAACCAGTTTCAGGAAAAATGGCATCATCAAATGGTTATCTGACTGCAGAACTTGTATGGGCTACCTTGCAACACCCTCCATATACGCTTCTGCTGTTAAAATTTTTGTGTTATATTTAATAGCTAGCAGTGGCAAACGCTTGCCTTGCAACAGTGACATTTTGTTTGTGTCTTCCATGAGATCCAGAAGTGTTGGAAAGGAGCTTCTCCTGGTCTACTGTCATACAAATCGTGAAGAATGTTCTCATCTGTATAGGACTTCCAGGAAAAAAACAAACATTCATAAAAACCAGCACTTGGTGTTTAATACTATTCTTGAAGGAAAATATGAAGGAAATAACTTTGTTCTTGCATTCATTTCTCTTGACAGAGTGTTTCCATATTTTATGTTGCTTCTCCTGTTGCTGAGTAGGCATGGAGCAAAAGACCGCATGGGCTTTTTTGGTTCCTAAACTGTGTATGTGCATTAAGACAGTTGAAAACTTCAAAGAGGTTGGAGCTCTGCTCCACCAAAGAGAAACCTCATGAAGCAAATACAATCTCTTCTCTTCTGACAGTTTCAGTAGCGCTTGCTGCTTTTGCCCAGACAAGTTGCATCTGTCTTTCGTGGTGTAAAGTTTCAGATATTTTGCAGGAGGTGCCATTTGATAGTAAGTGCAAAGCATTTTTTTAGCTCTTATTCTTAATTGACTTAATTTTTAAAAATATTCATGTTGAAGTATTTTTGCATTGGTTAATGTTTGTATTGTAATTTTGTCTTCTTTAACTATGTTGACCTTTCTCAACCAAATTAATTTCAGAAATTGAATTTGTATAACTGAGTTTCTCCATGAGTTTATGACATGGGCCAGAGTCTGTAAAGATCACAAATCTTTATAAAACTCTCAGCTAATAAATAAAGACCTTACTTTGACTCATGATGATTTACTGTTCCTATCCCTAGCTTTATTTTGTGATAGTATAGAACTTTCCAGTTCTGTATCATTGCATGTATTCGCAATATTGCATATGTGAAATTAATTACAACAGTTTATTTGATAAGTATCTGAAAGCACTATGCTTTTTCTCTTCTGGACTCAAAATCTAAAGTAAGAGTGATAGCCACACCTTTTAAAATTAGCTCTGAACGCAGTGGTTAATTGAAAATAAGAATTTTTTCCTGCGAATGAACTGACAGAGTATCTTACTATCTTACTATCTGTCTGTGGGCTAGATTAGGTCTGTGTGGCTTAGTGGGTAGGGACTGGGCAATACAAGCCTGTCCTGCTTCAAGGAGGACTTAGGAACATAGCCAATAAAAGGAATAACAGAACTTCTCTTAAGTATAGTTTGGGGGAATTTTAAATCAGGCAGTCAATACACAATAGTATTTTTATATTGTTTTTTTTCCTTCAGGATAAGATACCTCTATCTGGATTACTCCATTTTACAGACATAAGAAATGGGCATTTCATAGAACTGCTACGTTGTGGAGAGGGTAATATTTTCTGCTATGCAGGCTGAGAGTTCAGTCAAGCTTTTTGAACTGTCTAGGCTGGTGCTCTGGAAAACATCCTATCATTCTTTCTTTTAAAGAAGAAAAAATTGAAATTTCAGTGCTCTTAAAATTCTCCTGAAAATACATTTTCTAAACTATGCGTATGCTACATGAGGTATTTAAGAATTTTTTGTACACTTTCTGAATCCTAGTGGTTTTTTCCTCCTATTTATGACACTGGAATGTAAAAGAGGGCTAGAAATCTTGGCAATTATTTTTCCAGTACCACTCTTCCAGGAGCCTTGCTTAACTACTTTCGCATTAGTTTTGTTAGATGTCCTTTTGCTCTAGTCCTGCTGGTTTTCACTCAACCGTAATTTAAATTGAGGCTTATTGTTGGTTGTGGTGATCACTCTATGCAACAGAAAACTTTCTATTTCCTTTATAGGAATTGATACCTTTGCAGTGCACCATGTTTCTATCACAGAGCAGATCCATAATTGAACAATCAATCATTTTGCTTTGCTCTTTTGTTGAAATGTAACTGCTGTCTAAACCTACCGAAAGCCCAAAGTGGATTTAATGTTATATTATTATTGCTGTTTTTATTAACATTGTAAGTGCTGATTAAACATGCCTAAGGATATTGTACTAGATATTGCGAGAATGTATAAATTTGCAAAAAGCTTCTATTCTGTGCAATTTTAGGCCTATTATTTTAAGTGGATCTCATTCAGATTCAGTTCACTATGCCCTAATTGGACTAGTTTAAACAGTGTTCTCAATAAAGTATATTGAGTGGATACTTCTAAAAATGAATGCAGTGATGAGAAATGTATCATGGGTACCTAAATATATTACTTTACTTGTTAATTGTTTGGGCTTTCGAAATTTAAATAATAATAGTTTCTTCAGTGTTATTTGTAAAGAGATCCTGTAGGTGAAGATGCTTAAATTCTTAAAAATTGTACTAATAGATATTATTAAGCTTTAGGTTTAGTACTTCATAATTCTGAGACTTTCACAGGAAAACAAACCAAATAACTCAAATTTCTTATGCGTTGTATGTAGATACCCTGTAGTGCTTTTGTTGCTGGTTCTTTTCAATGGGTCTTAAGTTCTCCTTACTAGAAGTGACCTCAAACTAGTTGTGGAGGTGGGAATGCAGCTATTCAGAATTTCCTAGGACGAGTTCCAAACACCCGAGACAGTATGCAGTGCTCTACACAGAATGAAATTTCAGCTCAGTAGCAATAAAAGTATGTTTGTGCTTTGAAGTTTGTTGCAAAGTTATATTTTTACCTGCTTCCTTTTCACTGTACTTCTGCACATAGTGTGGCTGCTTTTTACCTATATATGCTATGCAGTTATTGTGCATGGAAAAACGTTCCAGGTACAGCAACAGAGAGGATATTAAAAAAGCCAACAAGCTTTTAGGTCTTAACCAGTCATTCAGTATTTTGTTTATTAAAAACAAAAGGAATGATGAAGAATCACAGTCGATTTGTCTTACTTGCAGAGGCAAATAAGAAGATGCTTACTAAACCAAAAGCTGAACTAAAAAGTTGCATTGATTTTCACAATTGCTGAAGCAGCAGAATTGTGGCCTCTGAGGCTTTTCTGAGGATTCTTGTGTTTTACACCTCTTGATTTTTGCTGGAGGGTTAAATTTTTCCTCAGAAATCACGGTTCTGCAAAGCATACTTGCTATTTTTGTAATCCTGCTGCTTACAGTTACTTGAGCATACAGACATTCTTAGATTTTGCCTCTTACTGTTGTCCATAACTTTTTCTGATGCTTATATGATTTCATCTATGTACCTGCCTAGGAGGCTACACTTGTAAATGCATGATTTTCATTGACCTGTTCCTCAATTTAAAAAAGGTTTAGTGACAATCAGGCCTAGAATTTGAGAATACTGATTCTGTTTTTCTCTTTATTACAACACAGACATTAAGAAAAAATACTAAGTATGTTTCTGTGTCAAGTCTATATAGCATCTTTCCAATGCTTGAAGCATTGTTGTTGAAAGAAATATATATTAAACTAATATTCATACAGGTGTGAGAGAGGCTGTGGATGAAAAACTGGCTGGCTGTGTGCATATAAACCAGTGTTCTGAAGTGATTGAAATCTTCTGATAGTTGCAGATATGGGAAACAGACCTATTGAAAAATTCTGGAACATTTTTTCATTCTGTTTCAGTTTTTTCATCTTTAAATGGAGATACAATTCAAATAAAGGTGCTTTTGAAGTAGATGAGACCTGCAGATACAAGCTGTTGCTTGGGAACAGTACGGTGTGTTATGGATTTTTTTATTTTAACTGAAGTTGCAGGAGTTCTACCAAGTATCTGAGCTTCTGCCTTCTAAGATGTTAGAAAGAAAAGTTTTCTTTCTGGGCCATGATATAAAATTACCTGGATGTTATTTTGTATGCAAAAGGAAATGAAACAAAAACAAAAATAAGAAAGAGTGTGAAGTTACTCCTTGATTAGCTTCTAAATACTTCTGTTACCTTTCCTTTCAATCTTGTTCTGCTTCAATAGCATTCTATGCATTCTATGCATTCAATAGCATTTTACAGTTGTAATATGTGAAGGCCGCATAGAGAGAGTCAGTTAAGTGTGTACAAAACATGCCAGTGTAAGTCTGAGAAAAATAGTTTTGTAAAGTTTGTGTAAATATACTGCAGCTCTTACAAAATGTATTTCAAGAAGACTTAGAATTACCTGGTTGAGTTTGTACTCTTGATCTAATACGCATGTCCCAGTATTAGTCCCAATATAATATTATCCTATGTCTAATAGTGTGCAACGTGATCTTCCTGAGGTTGGTATGGGTGAGTCATGGGTGATACCCTTGTTTTTTGAAAGCTGGGAACTTACTTGTGTCCTTTTTCTAGAAATTTATTTGACTTAGTATGCATAAAGTACTTGCTAGTAGAATTCTCATCTGGTTCCTATCTGAAGTATCAAGGAACTATAATTTTTGTAAATTTCAGAGTTTGATTTGTAGTAGTAGGAGGTCAATGGCAAAGCAGGTTTTGTGTTTCTGTATATAAATATTAAATACTTAAAACTTTTCTAAGACTTAGATTATGACCCATAAGAGATGCTCACGGACAAAGGGCACATGGATTGTTCAAAGTTTTTACCTCTGCAGTAAATGTCATCTACAAAAGGGTCATCATGATATCCATGTAGCAGAATATTGTGGAACCTTATGATAGGTTAAATTTACTATGGGCCTTTGACCAGATGCCCTGACAATTAGTCCTTTCCTCCAGAAAGTTCATCTAGCATTTGTCTATGCTACTGAGCAGCCTCACACAACTGACATTTCAGGTAACCATAAAAGATATGCTGAAGTACTAGACACAGTTATGGGCATTACAGATTATTTGAATTGTTTGCCAGATGAAGGTTAATTAATTTGACTGAGATTAGAATGTGTTGCTGAGAGGAAAGACGAGATTCAGTTAGATACCTAGTTAGACTGGAGTTACACAGAAAATTCTCAGCCTTTGTATCTTTTAGTGTAATTTGATACAAAAAGACTGTTTTGTTGTGTTGGAGTTTTTTAATTCTTAATTCCAAAGGAGTCCTGTTGTTTTCTTTTCCCTGGCATTCAGTGGCAATCTCTGTAATAGCTAGAGGAGGATTTATGGGGGCATTTTAAGCTTTTCCAGAGTCATACTGTATCCCTTACATCTGCTGTAGCTAGCTGAATTTCAAGGGAAAAAAAAAAAGTCTTCCTTTACTGTCTCCCTGCAGCTGTAAATATGTATATATAAGTATATGCGGATTCTCATTCAATCTTCTAATTATTATTTAAGATACTGTAATTATATAACACAGTATGTGGCTAGAAGTGAATAAACGCACCTGTACATTTCTAGCAGTGGAGAAATAAATTTTTTATACATTAGGATAATTTAGCTGTGGTGTAGTTTTTGAGGTTTCTTATGCTAGTTAAGGTTACAGAAACTAAGTGCTAATGAGTATCTTTGTAAGGTTTAAAATGGAGGCAAAAAACCCACAAGGGTTAGAGCTTTCTTAGCACCCTGTCATTGATATTTGTGATCAGCTGTGTGTGGTCTTGGAGAAATCCAGTGATACAGACATGGTCTAAGTTATTTATTCTTCCACTGTGTTTCTTTAATAATACGATGTCATAAAACATCCTTCAGTATTGAATTTTGGGAATGACTGTGTGAGTCTGAATATTTAAAGTAGTTTTAGGCTTCTGAGTAAGACCTGAAGAAGTTGTTTAAGACTTCATAATGTGATTAGCAGACCCTTTTTATTTACAATAGTTGTACTTCTATCACAGTAATTATATTTTGTTGGTCTTTAACATTAATTATATTTTAATATCATGACAAGACATTTGACAGCATTTAAGATGTAGATTTACTTCCTGAGCAATATGCACAAGAAAATGATCAACTGTGTCAAGAAAGCACAGATACCTATAGCAGAGAACATAAAATATGGATGCTTTTTCCAATGACACAGTTATCATAGCAATGTGATTATTCTCAGGAATGAGATCTTGATCTCTTACATTATTACTCAAGAGAGTAAATATGGAGCCCAGTTCTCTCCTGTGCTGTTTATCAGAGTCTCAGTGAACATCTTCCTTTTTCACGTTCTTCAGGGTTCAGGTTATACATGAGCTGCTCTCTTCAGTACTACTGTCTGAAAAGTTCTGGCTCCTAAACTTTTGTATTAAACTTAATGTATGGGATGCAGCTTTAGCACATACTGCAAAAGGTGATAGATTACTATGCTGAATTACTTCAGTAAAGATATGTTTTATACTAGAGTACTTTAGGATTAGTTTTGAATCAACAGTATTATACTAAACCTTACAAGGATCAAGGTATTCTGGGTTAAGAAGAAGTGTGTGCTGGTTTTGTATGTTTTTATTAAGTTCTGTTTGGAAATTCGTTGTTTTTGTAAAAAGAAACTAAATGGAATATTTGCAGCAACTTATTCATATTGGTTATGTAACAACAAATTGATAGTCATGATTGGGGGGTGGGTTTTTTTAATATATTTGTTTTAAAAAATACCTAGCCTTATAGTCCTGGTAAAAGAGTTTAACTGTTCTCAGCATTCTTTCATACAAATGTGGCACAAGATTCCACAGAGTAATGAAATGAGAGCAGTAGAAATAGGAATAGTCTCTTAATTTTTCTGTGACAAACAGATAGTTTGAACTCAAAGCATTAAATTACATTTTTCAATGTTCATACTTACACATGTTTACAGTTGGTTTCCAGAAGTTACATTTTTTCATATTATAAAGAAGTGAGAAAAAAATACTACACTTTTTATTCTAACACGTATTAAGCTAGTTTATTTTTAAAATAATGAATTTTAAAAAAATCAGTCTCTTAAAATAAATGAATGTTGCTTGACATCAGAAATCTTCCTTAAGAAGAAGTAAATAATTTTTCATCAGTTTCCTGTGCTACTGTGAACACAGTCTCAATTTAACATACGAATCTAGGCAAGAGATCTGTTGCCTTCTTAGGTGTTGGCGTTTTTGTGTTCTGCAAGGATGCTTTTTCAAGCCTTAAAAGTAATAATCTGTAAAAACTGATGACATCAAATTGAAGGTAGAAGTTCAGACTATTGTGTCTTAGCCAAAGTTCCATGTGCTTATCGGCCAGTTGTGATTTAAGGTAAATGGCATCTTGGCCTGTATCAAGAATAGTGTAGCCAGCAGGACTGGGTGCTGTGGGAGTGATTGTCCCCCTGGACTCAGCATTGGTGAGGCTGAACCTTGGGTACTGCATTCAGTTTTGAAAAGGACACTGAGGTGCTGGAACATGTCCAGCAAAGGGCAGCTAGGCTTGTGAAAGGTCTAAAAACATATCTTTTGAGGAATGGCTGAAGGGAACTAGATTTGTTGAGTCTCGAGGTAGTGGCTGGTTTCATCTACAATGCCTGCAGTGAGAGGACGAGAGGACATGGCCTGTATTCCATACCATCTACATCATGCCCAAATCCTACACTTTCCAATGATACACATATTATATATGTTATATATAATATATATAATATATTTATTACATACATACAAGCAAAGAAATAATTTGCGAAGTCGATGCTTGTCCCTCCAAGGTGTCTGTTGAGTTAATTTAGTCTGTGACTGTGGGTTTTATCCATCCTAGATGTCTTCCAGGGCAGGAGGGTTGGTTTGCTGTTGGGTAGTTGAGAGCTGCATCAGGCGCTTGTGGCAGCTGTACCAGGGGCAGTCCATCCTCATGTCCGTGGTAGTTATGGCATGCAGTGGCAGTGTCACTCAGAGCAACATACAATTCAACATTGCAGACTGTTGTCAAACAAAAATCAAATCCCCTTAAGGTACATGGTGTGCTTCCTCATCCCTCTGCTTTACCCTCTAAGTGCACTCAGGTCCTGAGTGCAAAAAGACAGATGGGTTTGCCTTATCTGGACTGATCTAGTTTTACCTAACGCGTTTCACACATGTACCACAGGAACTTTATCCCCTTCTACAGTACATGGAGATTTTGGCTGGGCAGCCCCAGCTCAGCTCCACTGTTAAATTAGATCTTAGTGTTTGAAGGTTTCCCCGCCCATTGCTTTCAGTGTGGTTTTCAACAGACCATTGCAGTGCTCAGCTTTCTCAGAGGTTGCTACCTGACAGGTAATGTAATAACACCCACTGTGTTGGTTTTACATGGCCTGTTTTTTTGGTGGTGGAGGGGCCACTGAGGTGGTTTCTGTGAGAAGCTGCTGAAGTTACCACCATGTCTAGCGGAGCCAGTCCCTGATGGCTATAAGGATGGACAGGCTGCTGGCCAAAGCTGGGCCAATGAGAGAGGTTGGTAAGACCTCTGTGATAACATATTTAGGAAGAAAATCAAAACAAAGTGGGACACGGATAATTTCAGTTAGAGAAGAAGAGGAGATAAGGACGTGGCAACACCATGGTCAATGCAGAAGGAGGGGCAGGAGCTGCTCCAGGCACCGGAGCCAAGATCGCAATGCAGGACGTGGTGAGACCGTGGTGAAGCAGCTGTGCACTGCAACCCATGGGGATCCTTAGGGGATGCAGAGATCCATGCACTACCCATGGGGATCCATGGGGAATGCAGAGATCCACCCACAGCCCATGGGGATCCA
>JANRMJ010000079.1:28912634-28928482 GCA_025584955.1 Alethe diademata | reverse complement strand
TGCAGAGATCCACCCACAGCCCATGGGGATCCATGGGGGATGCAGAGATCCACCCTCAGCCCATGGGAGGTGCCCATGCTGGAGCAGGTGGGTGCCTGGAGGAGGCTGTGATCCAGTGGGAAACCTGGGGCACTGAGAGAGGGCCCTGCTTCCAGGCTGGAGCAGCCTGTCCTTTGAGGACTGCACCCTGTGGAAGAGTGACCCACACCACAGCAGTTTTGGGCAGACTGTGTGCCCGTGGGAGGGACTCACATTGCAGCAGCTTTGGTAGGGCTGCTGCTCATGAGATTGGACCCACCCTGGAGAAGTTCATGGAGAACTGTGTCCTGTGGGAGGGACCCCATGGCCTCACAGGAGAAGGACTCCTCTTCCTGAGCAGTGGAAGAAAATCCTTGGATAATGAGCTGACCAACACCCTGATGCACTGTCTCCCTGCTCTGTTGGTGGGTAGGAGGGAGAGGTTGGGGGAAAAAAAGATGGATTTTTTTTTTTTAAGGGCTTATTTTACTTCTTATTATCCTCCTCTGACTTTGTTAGTAATAAATTCTCTTTGTACTTACAGGCTGAGCCTGTTCTGCCCTTGGAGTATTTTTTCCTGGTACTTAACTCATGAAGCTTTCATAATTTTTTTTTTTTTTTTTTCTCCTCTGTCCAGCTGTGGCAGGGGAGCATGAGTGAGCAACTTCCATAGATGCCTGGTGTATGGCCAGTGTCAAACCACAATATCCACTCAGTATTGTGCACTCTGGCCCAGGTGTCCCTAGGTTAGTTTTGAAATGAGTCCCATTGTCCAACTCAATTCCTTCTGCCATGTCCCAGCAGGACTTACTTTTCAAGGCTCAGAATGGAGTTCTAGATGGTGGCAAAAGACACAGAGTACGTCTCCAGCCATTCAGTGGTTGTCTCCACCATTGTAAGCAATCAGTGCTTGCCTTGGCACATTTGTGTGAGTGTGATGTAATCATTCTGCCAGGTCTCCCCTTATTTATTTTCCAAATGTTGTCACCCATATACAGGGGTTTAACCTGTTGGCCTGCTTAATTGTAGAGAATGTTTCACAAGTATGGATAACCTGGCATGTAGTGGCCATGGTTAAGTCCACCCCTCAGTCACAAACCTGTCTGTATGCTGCATCTCTTCCTTGATGACCTGAAGCATCATGGGCCCACCAAGGCAGAAATAATTCACCTTAGTGTTTTCAATCCAGATCTAACTTAGTTTGATCTTGGCAGCTTGATTCACCTGTCCATTGTTGCAGCGCTCTTCAGTAGCACCACTCCTAGGTGCATGTGCATCTACATGATTTACTTTTACAGACAACTTTTCTATCCCAGGTAGTGATGTCTCATCACAGTTCAGCTGCCCAGATGGATTTATCTCTGCCCTGACAATTTTTCCATCATTTTAGCCACCTCCACAGAGCATCCACGAGTCAGTATAGAGGTAGAGTGTTGGCTATTTCTCTTGTTCAGCAATATCTAAATCCAGCTGGACAGCTTTCAACTGCAACGTGAGTTCATCCACCTTGTCCCTTAATAGTTTTTGCAACTCATTGCGTAGGAATCCATGCAGCAGCTTTCATATTTTCAATTTATTCCTGTAGTGATAACAGTGTCTTACTTTTCATTTTCAGGTAGCTGATTATATGGTGGGGCCTCCTCAGCATATGACATGTTTTACTCCTCCTCCACCTCCTTTGATGATAGTCTGAAATTTTTGCCTTTAGGCCAGATCATGATAATTTCCAAGCCCCTGGACAATTGTGATTTCCTGTTCGAGTCAGGTGTATGACCACTGCAACCCACTTAGTAACATCAGTGATGTGATATGTGCAAGTGACTTTACCTTTAAACATCCAGCCCAGCATCGATGGTAGGGGTGCTGGAAGAAGCTATGCTTCAGTGCAAATCCCTTCTGAAGCAGCTCAAACCCTTTTCGTAAGCTGCCAGCATCTCTTTTTCAGTTGGGATATGGCAGGCTAGAGATTCTTTGTATCTCCAGCTCCAGTACCCCAGCAGTCATTTCTGAGCCTCTTTTTTGCCAAGAACGACCTTTCTCTCTCTCTGCCTATAGAAAACATTTTTCACATCTTGCCTTTTCTGAGTGGCCCAAGACCTACTGCGTGAATGATCTGCTGTTTAATTTGTTCAAAAGCTTCTTGTTTTCAGGTCTCCACTTGAAATCATTCTTCTTCCATGTTGTGTGGTGGAGAGAGGGCTTACAGTCTAATGTAATATACTTCCTTCAAAAAACCTATAGCACCTAAGAAAGCTATGTTTCCTTCTTGCTGGTTGGTGGGGACATAGCTGCTGTTTTGTTGACCACATCCATTGGACTGTGATGATCTTAAAATCTTGGCATTTTAACTCCTAAAACCTAAATTTCCTGGGCAGGTCTCTTAGCTGGCCTTTAGGAGCTGGATTATCTTCTCCCTTTCTGAAAAGCTTTCTTGCAGCGTTGCCCCACACAATGATGTCATCAATGTAATGCCTGTGTGCTGGAGTCTCACCCTGTTCCAGTGCAGTCTGGATCAGTCATGGCAAATACTGGGGCTGTGTTTCCACCCCTGGGGCAGTTGGTTCCAAGTGTGTTGGTCTCTCATCCAGTTGCTGCTCTCCTGCCCTCACCTCCAGCACTGCATGTTGGAGCATTCATAATTCCACCCTGTCTGAAAGGGGAACAGGAGAGGATGATTTTCCCCAGCTTTTCACCTACTTTTTCTTGTTCAGGCCTGTTGTAACAGCTTTTGAGAATTCTGAATGTCTTGTTTATGTTAAGGAAAGAATATTCTTATTTCTACGTCTGCCAGATCTCCTCAGTGCCATCCACCTCACATTTAGAGTTACAGACCAAACAATTTACAGACTGGAAAATGACCTTAGATGACAGAGAATAAGCTCAGGGTTCTAGCCATGCTCTGTCATGACTACTGAAAAAAATTAACTGTTACTGTCCTGGCCAGAAATAGGACACTGTCCAGTAGTACATTTTAATAGGGCAGTAGATCTATAACAACTATGGTAGTTGCTCAGGTGGAAACGAATAGTTTAGCCTTTCCTCTATACCATAAATAAATGTGTAGAAATGTTTGGGAACTAAGTAGTATTAGTTTATCCAGATTGGTAAAGGTAAACTTCAAACTTTCCACATGGACCATAGCTCTTGCATACTAACAGTATGGTGAATTTTGAGGCCCATGTCTAGTTAGTTATCTAAATTGTGGTATGTTGTGAACATGTGTTTCTGTAAAGCTCCTAGACATTCATAGATGGCAGATGATTGTGCTAATAAGGTGTAAATAAGGTGTTAGGCATCTTTGTTTTAAACAAGCACATCTTAACTTCTTTTTTCTCTAAATTGCTTTAAAATGAGTAAAGTAGCCTGTCGTGGTGGAGGACTGGTCAGCTTCTCAGCCATGTTTTAGAAACTTTAAGAGTTTAGGAGTAAAAATCAGGAAAAAATGCCCTGTGAACATATGTTAACGAGATGAAAAGCAAAACAAAACAAAACATCATACTTTTATCAAGAAGACAAATACATTTTAACACATCATGTAGTAGATAAAAGTTTGAAATTTATCTGGTGATAAACTGATATTGGCACTATCTTTCCTGAATAAAGAACAGGATAAGTTTGAAAAATGTCAAGTGCAATATTTACCTGCATTGTTTTGGAAGTTCATTAGAAAGAAATAAATAAATGCAAATATTCATGAAACATTCACATAAGAGTTCTATGGTCAAAATTTGAAACTGATCTCATTTTTAGAGAGGTCAAATGGGCCTCCATGCCTCCACAACAATTTTCTGGCAAAACTTGAGTATAAACAAGGAGTGTGCAAAAAGCAGGAGCCAGGAAGCCAGGTAACTTGGAAATAACATAGAGACATTGTCTAAGCATGCAGAGATAGTAGGAAAACTAAAACAGATTTGAATGGTAATTGAATATAGAATTGTATGTGATAAGGGATGTTGAACAACAAATCACGGAATCATATAGTAGTGTGGGTTGGAAGGACCTTAAAGATCAGGTAGTTCCACTTCCCATTCCACAGGCAGGGACAGCTTGCACTAGAAAGACTTTCATAAAAAATAACGCAAGAAATAGAAGGAAAGCTGAGGCGGTGTGAGCTTGCCACTGAGTAGTGAAGGGGCCCTGGTGAGAGAGCATAGAAGACATTAAGGTACTATATGCCTTCTTTACCTCAGTATTTATTAGTGAGAGTAGCCTTCAACAGGTCCCAGAGATCAGATGGAAAGTCTTGAGTGAGGAAGACATTCCCACAATCGGCAACAGTTGGGTTAGAAAATAATTAAGCAAATTGTAGAGCCGTTCATAGGCACAAGTGCTGAGGGAGCTAGCTGATATCACTGATAGCCTACTCCTTACAGTATTTCAATGATCCTGGTACTAGGAACTGGGAAAGATGTCTTAGGATTGCAGCCCTGTGTTCAGGAAGGGCAGAAAGGAGGACTAGGAAGAGGCCGCTCAGATCTCAAGTCAGTCCTTGGGAAAGTGATAGATTAACTACTCTGAGGTACCATTTCCAGGCATGTGTACCAAAAAAAGGTGTCCAGAAACAATCAGCATGGGTTCACCAAAAGGAAGTCTGGCTTCAGCAACTGATAATTTTCTATCAGGAAATGTCAGGCTTGGTAGGTAAGAGGAAACCAGTGTTTCCTCTTAGGCTCAAGGCCACTCTCTGCCTAGACAGGCTATTGGCACTGTATCGCGAAAGTTCCTCTTAGAGAAGCTGAACTCCTCCTAGAGAAGCTGAAGAAGGATGAGCTGGATGAGCAGACACTGAAGTGGATTTTAAGTTGCTTAAATGGCTGGCACCAGAGGGTAATAAGTGGTGGCAAAAGTTCCTCAGTAGTGTACCTTAGGCTCAATACCAGTTCCAGTCCCATTTACCATCTTCAGTTATAATTAGGATGTTGGGTCACTGTGTCCTCAGCAAGTTTCCTGGTAGTACAAAACTGAGGAGTGACTCACAAACCAGCAGGTTTTGCAGCCATTCAGCAGGTGGCGGGAAAGGGCCAACAAGAGCCTCATGTACTAGTTCAGAAGTTTAAACTCCAGAGTCTGGTACTTGAGGAGTAGCCCCTTGTACCATAACATGCTGGAGGCTGACTGGATGGAAAACAGCTTTCCTGGGGCCCGGGCTCAGTGGACACCAAGCTGAACAAAAGTCAGCAGTTTGCCCTTAGCTGCAGAGGTGGCTAATGATATTCTGAGCTGCATTAGGAGAAATGCTGTCAGCAGGTCAGCAGAAGTGATCCTTGCCATCTTTTCACCACTGTTGAGGCCACATGGGAGTACTCTACCCAGTTCTGGGCTCCCTGGTACAAGGGAGACATGAACATACTGGGGACAATCCCGCAAAGGGCCACTAAGATAATGAAGGAGCTTGAGCATCCCTTGCGTGAGAAAAGGCTGAGAGAGCTGAGGCTATTTAGCCTGGAGAAGGCTCAGGGGGATCATACCAATGCATATTAATACCTGCAGAGAGAGTGCATTAGAGGACAAAGCCAGGCTCTTTTTAGTGGTCCCCAGTGACAGGACAAGAACCTGAAATACGTTCTTTCGCTATTAGATGGTGACATACTTCTCGCCATTTTTGGAATCACAGATGAATAAGGAAGACATTTTTTTCTACATTTTAAATAATGAAATAATATATTTTATAATTTCCTTAGCAATCTGATTGCATTCAGCTGCATTAATTCTGGAGAAACAGCCTTATACTGTGTTCTTTTTCATTAAAAAAACCCAACTGTTTAATCTCTATCAGCTGTTTAAAGAGTTTTGATTTTTACGAGGAGCTGTAGAAATCGCATTAAAGTATTTTGTTGTTCTATAGTAATTTCATTATTTTCTTATGTTCTTTTTTAATGTTACTTATCTCATATTTTCTGGTTATTCATTAAAATATTCACGCTTCTGTGCAGTTCATGACAAGCATGTGTATGGCATTTTCTGTCAGTTCTTCACAATCAGCTTGAATTATTAACTATTTTTCAGCATATTTGAAATACATTTCCCCGTTCTTCATTCTGTAGTCCAACACCTGAGAAATTTGGATAGATTATCTCTGGAATGTTTTGGTTTGTTTTGGTTTTTGTTTTTTTTTTCAAAAATTTACAGTCCTCTCTCAAGTGCTTCAGTTACTTGGAAATCCGGTTTCCCATTTGTAAACAATATGATCTTTGGTTTTGGATTTATTTGAGAACCAAAATATCTGTTATATAGGTAGGTTTTGAAAGTAATTTGTAGCCACTACTTCTTTTCATATATGTAATTCCATAGTAAACATAGCATTGCTTTCAAGCATGTTGATTGATAAAATATTTTGGAAATACACAAGTAAAGCATGTACTCCAATTTATTAGCTGTTAGTGTAGAACATTCACTCAGCAAAAAGTTTTCAGAAATGAAATTAATTTATTTGCTTTGTAAAAGAGTATAACTGTTCCTGGAAGCTGATTTGTGATATGAACAAATGATAATGCGTATTTCTAATCGAGGTAGTTTCTTTATTTCCTCAGCCTTTTCTTTTTTTGCAATAGAGAAGTCACATAAGATGTTTAATGCTTCCATATTGCATATAATAGCAGCTGGAATTTTGATTAAATCTTTGCTTTCATACTTTGTATATACAAGGACCTTAGGTACAGAAATTTTCTTTTTATTCCTTTGAATCAGCAGTGTTTTTACTGATGTGTCCATCCTCACAAATCATTCAAACAGTCTCATGATCAGTAACAAAGTCTAGCTGTGTTCATGAAATGCATAATTGTGGATAATTTTGCTGCAGGTTTGTTATTTTCTCTCATTGAAAAAAGGAGATATAAACAGCATTTTTATTTTGAAGCAGCTTGATGAGATTTTGTGTTATACTAGAAAGCAGATTTACTAAGGGTCGTCATTGCTAGCGAAGTTAACTTATTGCAACACTGGTTACATGTGTTCTAGTATCTGCTTTGGCGTATTCAGCTAAGTAGGATCTAGATCAGGTCCAAATTTTAAGTTCATTAAATTTTCGATTTTTAAGTAAAATAATATTTACTTCTACCTTGGACTCCTTCTCTGAGCTTTTATAGAAAAACCCTTGGCTTCAATTGATGCTGATCCAAAAATTTTTTAGATGGTTGTTTTTCTAATTTAAGAATTCACATCTTTGGTTTGTTTATTTCATTTTGCTTGGGTGCGTTCCCTGTCATGTCCTCACCCCTTATGGAGTGTTTTTGTGCTGTATAATGGAAGTTGGTTGATGGTTGACCCTGGCCAGTCTCTTGTTCCTCTATCCCAACCGTGATCTGAGGGAGAGAATAGTAAGAGTGAAAGTGAGAAAACTTGTCTGTTGACATAAAGACAATTTACTAAGTGAAGGAAATATGAAGAAGGAAAAATAACAGTGTAAAGGCAATCACTCACCACCTTCCACAAGTAAGTGTGCTTGTATCCAGACAGTCTTTGAGTAATAGCTACACCCTAAAAACCCTTCCTTCAATTTTCATTACTGAGCATGATGTTATGTCATGGAGCATCCCTCCAGTCAGTTGAGATCAGCTGTTCCTACTGTGTTTCCTGCTAGCTTCTAGCCCATCCTGGCGTACTGTGTTTGAGTTTGTTTGATTTAAAAGCTGAATTTTCATCTTTCCTGCTGTTTGGCAGTGTTCCTTCAGAAACAGAAGCAGAAAATGCTGTATTAACTCTCTGCCAACTACACAACAGATTTTCACAGATAAATCACTACTCTCATGGTTGTACCTATGTTTCAAAGGGCAAGAGAATATAGACATTCTTGTTGGGGAAAAAGACACATAATGGACCAGCTTGGCAATCCAAGCAAGAGCTATTACATCATTGTCATGTTCGGGGATAAATTTAACTCTACAAAACATCATGGTTCTTCTAATTGATTAATTAAAATAAAAAAAGGAAAGAAAAGGCAAAGGTTCTCAGTAAAGGGAACATACTTAGATAGAAACAGAATATATGCTGATACATTTAGTAAAAGAGACAGTGCTTCTGAGATTCAGGACACTCATGCAGCCTTGGATTAGTTGATAAATCTGATGAGTATGCTAGAAGCAAAGCATCTGAAAGGAGCCAGTTTGTGTATGTGGCAATACTTTATCAATGTACTGTTTTAGAAATGTTTTCTGCTGGTGTCAGATGCATTTAGGCTTCTATGTGTGCTTGTGGAGCTGGCAGTTCTGAAGTTGATGAAACCTTTAAGCTAAAGAGAATTTGCATTTTCTTTTTTTCAGTCTAACACCTTTGTCTGCCAGATAATAGCATTTTAGCATGGCACTTTGAGTTGGATTTTTGCCTGAAAAGGACAAGCAAAAAGGAGTGTTGGCAAATGTAGTGAGTGAACTTTATGTCTCATATTAACAGCAAGTAAATGACTGAGCAAACTTTTAGCCATACGCTACTTTATGTGTGTAAATATCAGCTAGTTAGATAAATTAGAAGAGATTATGAAGTGTCTAGGCTACACAGATACCTGAAATGATAGCTGCTATATCCAGACCTGTTACAGAAGTCAGTATCTTAACAGAAGACTTAAGGTTTTGGAAGAAATTTACATTAAAAAAAATAAAATTCAGGCCGTCAGGTAGCAGGTTTTGTCTTTTCTAACAAAAATTATCTAATCCAATCCATAAAGAGGAGGACTCCAAAAGAAAAGCTTCTTTGACTTTGTGTCAGAAAAGATAAAAACTCTGAAAAAGTTTCACTGACAACATTTGACAGCATGTTTTATCTCAGTACTGTAAATACTAGAATACTCCATATTATGGAGGCTTTCAAAAGTATTACAGGTTATTGCAGAACTGTTGCTTTTTTACCTCATCATTAGAAATAATTTGTTGTAAAGAATATAATAGGATTCTGTCAGTTTGGAATTTAGGCATTATTGTGTGAAAAAAAGAAATTGAATATATGAGCAAAATATTTCTGCAATATAAAATAAAGTTAGCTTAATTGGAAGAAGATTTGGACAAACATGTTTCCAAAGCATATAATTTTAAAAGGGAACAAAATGAAACCTAGATTAGAGCAGTAACATTACATCTGCTTTTGCTGTGGACAAAAAACCCAAGTGAAGTGCTATATAATTGATTTGTTCTGGTTCTGTGGATCATAGAGAGATCAGACCCAGTCCTCAGATTTCCGGGAGCATTTTACTACAATTGACTGAGGAACATAGAATTAAAGAGAGCTAACTCCAGGGAGAGCGCAGTCCTCAGAGGTTTAGATTAATTAAACTCATTAAACAGTTTGGACAGAGTTTTCAAACCAAGTGTATCTGCTTGCCTAACTGCTGAAGCAGATGACCATTAAGAAGACAATTTAAATGGCTGTTTTGCTGAGAAATCAAATCCTATGCAACCTGAAAAGAACTGAATTTCCAAACTATAAATAATTGCTACACAGACTTGAAAGTGAAAGCGCTAGTGCTCTTCCTTTCTGCCAGTTGTGTATACAAAGTCACCACATAAGATTTCAGTTTCAGGATAACATTCCTTGCACTAGAAGGTCTATCTCTGTGCGTAGTTATGCTTAATTAAAATATTTAAACATAATACATTTTGAAAACTGTTTCCAGTATTTTTTAAATTACTGATGACATTTGCAAATACTGTGTGATCATCTAGAGAGCACTCTTACCCTTCTAGACTTAATAATAACCAAATTATTCCTGCATCTTAGACACCATTAGATGTTCTCCCATTCTATTCAGAAACTGTGACCTGGAGGTGTGTTTCTTTCCTCTCTCTGGACTCATACATGCCTTTAATGTGGTTTTCAGAGTATTTTTTGTGTCTTTATTTCTGTATGATTCTTAAATCTCTCTTCTGAAAATCAGATGTTAGATGTCTTCAAGATATTTGTTTACAATTTTTCATGGCAAACAATTCTTATGAAGCAGTATATAAGCTTCGATGAAAAAAGCTTTTCTCCACTTTCTCCTGTGTGTGTCAGGGCAGAGCACTGGTGGAAAGTCATGAAGGAAAAGCCAGCTACTTATCACTGTGTACAGTCCAAGGATAGATGAAATACTTTAATTCCATTTAAAAAAACCCAACTTTTTCATCTGAAGCACAAAATTAATCAATATCTGAACATGTTTTTATAATTTCTTTCAAACAGAATGTTTGACCAAATTTCAAATAGCACAGGAAAAGCTTCTGAGTGCTGGTCATCTCAAAGTTTGACAGTTTCTGTTTGGTGTCAGAGCACCATAAGGCAAGAAAAATCAAAAAAGGAAAGGAAATAATTTCCAGGAAACCATTATTCATGGTCAGATGGTGTGATTCTTGCTGCTTTCCTATGTAGGGACCGGAGCTGTGGGTGCCTTTCAACTCAGGATGCTCTATGTTTCTATGAAAGACGCCTGCTTATTTTCCAGAAAACAACTTAGTCCCATAGTGGAAATTACATAAAAAGAGTTGTGGAAACATTGACTAGGGAACTGAGGAATGCACTGTGTAGTTAAACTATTAGTGGCTTTACTTACAGACTTGTCTATATTATGTGAGGTTAGATAATGTTTCTATTTCTGAAGTAATCAAGGATGTCAGAGTATGAGCTCTGATTTGTCCACAGTTTTGTGAACTTTTTGGTGCATGATTCTAACTCTATTCATTTATTCAACACCATTTGTAAATTTACACACTATTACCATGTTATTTATCAAAAACTTTTAAATATACTTTCAGTAGTTTTTAAAAATGTAACTCAATGTCTCATCTTTTTATTTCATGATTGCTATCCTGGCATGGGTAAGAAAAGTGTTCTGAACTGTGGTGGTCACTGAGACTCAAGCTGCCACTTCCTGATATAAAGCTGAGGTTTTAGTATATACTGCAGAAGCTGAGCTGTATTCTGCCAACAGGAAAAGAGACATGACCATGCAGTTAATTTATTTGGGTTTGGAAAATTCTGGAGTTAAAATAAAATAAAACATTACATGTTTGTACTTCTGCAAATGTTCTATGCAACAACTTCAGCATTAGATTTAGTAGGTTCATCCTGCATGCTGTTTAAACAGCACATTTGATAACTTTTTCAAAGTTAGAAGAATTAAAGTATAGATTTCGTGTGTAAACATCAAAATCACCACAAACTAACTACAGATGTGTGATGAGTTTTGCTTGAATTGAGTCTTTGTGAAGAACAACAGATCATCAAATCAACTAAAATAAAATATATTAATAAGTTTTAAAAAAATCTGAAACAAAGTAACCCCCAGAGTTTTATTAAATTTAAATTATCAAGGATATTCCTTGTACTTGTAAATACATAAGTGAAGTACAAAGAATAAGTCACTAACTTTAGATATGTTACAGAAAACATCCCAGTGTAAAAATCCTTAACCTGCTGGGACCAGAGTATGCCTGGTGCATGCCTGAATTGACTTTCATTCATGGGTCATGTGAACCAAGCCACAAGCACTGTGTCTCAAAAAAAAAAAAAAAAATAGAATCAAGTTAATTTCCAAAACTCAGTAAATCTTTTGTTGTTAAAAAACAACAAAGAATTGAGGATGTGCCTAAAGTAGCATTCTTGTGGTAAGCCATTCACAATGTTATGTGTATGTGTTAAAACTTACTGGGTGGAGACAGTGGTGAGAGAAATCCTAGAATATGTTTGTACAATGGAGAAGCACTTTTTTTTTTAAGAGATCCAATCTTGATATTTCTGTATGTTTTGAGTCAAACTACACTAGACCAAATAGCACTTTTAGGGATTAGCACTTTAAAGGAGGCAGAGATTCTCCTCTCTGTCTTTAACAAGCCCTCTCATTCTATGTACTTTAGTTTGTGTGGCAACATAAAAGCTTAGTGTGTTAAAACCCTAGCATAAAATCTTAGTAATTTAGTATTAGTTCTGCATGAGTTTTAATAATTGTCCCAGAATACCACAGACACACAACTTCTTCGTGGTGCTAGATACCAAGATCCAGATTCTACTGGCCATACTATCTTGTTTACACTAGCTGGAGAGTTGGGAAATTTGCCATATATTAATTTGGAAATACATTTTCATTAAGCACCCTTTTAATATATGTAGCAGCATTATTTGCCGTAAGCTTTATGCAGAATCAATGTTTTAAAGATACCATGGGATAGAAATTAATTAACTCAGTGAGTGTATTGTTTTAGCTGAAATCTTTTCATTAAAGATGTATTTGGAAAGAATTTTATGAAGGTGATGGGGATATGATACAACCTTTCTTTAATGGCTGGGAGGAGGAAAAAGGAGAAAAAATGTATAGCTTGTGACCCTGTGAATTTGAAGACATCAGTCTATATAAATTACACCCTCTCAGATTGCATGGAAGACAGTGAACCATGGCAGTGTGCAGTAAACCCTTGCAATAAGCTGATTTATACTTTAAATGTTACGCGTTTAAGGTGCAAGGCAGGACACATTTATTTATAAATTACTTTATTTCTTTTACCTGTCTTAATCACTTAATGACTGTCTTGTTAATTTAGTTTAATTTCTACTTTTTATATAAGTTTTCTAACAGAAGTTGACATAAAAGCCTTTGTGGACAGGCATGATTGGTTCTGTTTCTATGGCAACATGGGTGAATAGAGGAATGATTTCCTTTTGGAACCTTTCCTAAAAGCTGTTTTGTACCCTATAACGATATCTCTAGATTGCCATCCCTTGTCGGAGGTGAACAGAGATCACATCGAGGGTCAGCTTTGTTCCTTGTGTTTATAGATTATCCTCTGCAATCAAAAGACTGCACAGCTCTTCTTTTTCTTTGTGGTGCTGAACCAATTCCCTTCTCCACTGTACACTGATGATAGGAAACTCAGCAAGATCTTCATTTTTTCAAAACATAACAAATAAACTAGGACTAGACCAACTCTTGCACCCTATTAAAACTGTCTCTGTCAGCTACTTTGAGTTCCTAATTTTTCAGTTATAGATCCATTTGTAAATATTTTACTTTATGCATCTTATGCTCACTCCCTGGAAGAGCCTGAAATATTAAATAGCAAGTTGAACAGTTCAGTTCAGTGCTTTGGTTAAGAGAGACATAAATCTTGCTTAGTATTCTTGATCCTGGGGCTTAGTATTCAAATACATTTTTAGAGTGTGAATGTCAGGTACATTNNNNGGTACATTAATACTGTAATTTTGATGCATTGAATTATCTAATGGTCATGTTGGGGAAGTTTTTAGTCAAAGAAAGTTGAAAAGTCCTTTACATTGTATTTTATAAAACTTTGGTAGTAAAGCTTGCAAAATCATAGTTAATAAGACGAATTTGTACGTAATTTCTCATGCTTCCTATCTATAAAGATAATGAGAGACATGCTTTTCTGCTCTGACCTACGTGAAGGATCATGCCTGTTAATAAATAGTGTGTTTGTGAATCTCAGTACCTTTCTATCTTTCTCAACCCCTAATCTCAATAAATGTTTTCTGAGAGAGAATTTTATTCTTATAATAAAAGTGATGTTAAAGTTTCCTTCCTCTGTATAATGATAGTAATGCCTTTGTCCTTTTCAGTCAGTGTCTTAAATAAAAGTAGCAATTTTTTAAAATCTGTGTCCTAATCTGCTCCATATTTGTAATTTCTTACTTTGTTAGCTATTTTTATGCTTGTTGTTGTAAATCTCAAAGGTATTAGGTTCTGTGTCAGTAAAGGAGAGAGAGCCGTGTCTATGCCCTGTAGAGGAAACGCAGCTGTTACATATCGGGCAATCTCCAAGGAAGAAATCCTCTTACTAATGAAAGGCATGGGGATTTTGACTTTAAAATTTCTCTTTCTTTCAGAACTTCTGGCTTATTTGCTTGGGGAGAATATATAGTTGTTTCTTTTGACTGAATCTCTTTTTATTGTTTAAGTAACTTTGATTTCAAAATTTATAACTATGAGGTTTTTAATTGTTCAATTGAGAAAATTGCCACTATCAAGAAAGGTTAAGAGACTATTTTTTTAAATGTCTTTTAGGGATATTATCTAAAAATTACAGTGGTAAACAGTGAGCAGAAAGCCTAAAAGATACTGTGCTTTGAGGATTTCATGGGGAAATTAATTGATTAAAAAATAGGCCTAGGGCAAGCTATAAAATGTATTAAAAAGACTAATAAATGATGGCTGTGGTCCTTGTGGTGGTATAAGTGTCTCAGTACAGATAATTGGATGAAAATCTAGAAGCGCAAAATAGTAATTATAATGGAACTAATTGTTACTGCGATAATCAAGTAAATTTAGAACCTGTCAAAGAGGTAGTACTCAATAGTACTTCTTCCCTGCTTTCTCTCCTCCCTCATGATCTCACAGAACCTTTTACGTTTGTTACACAATCATTTCAGGCTTTTGTCTACCTGCATCCTTTGTTTTTCTCCTTTGTATTTTTTTCACGATTAGGCTTTTTTTTTTTGTGTATTTTTTTTTAATGTTTGCTTGTTACCCTTGCACCTGTTACCTTAGGCAGAATATATTTTTAATGTAGTTAAAAATAACATGATTTTAATAGCACAATCCCCTACCAGAAAGTAGGAAGATCTGAGTAGTTGTCTTTTAAATACCTGTATATTTTAGAAGACAGTTGTCAGAAAGTCAGATTTTTTTTAGACATCCTAAAACCATGGAAAGTATTTGTTACTAGGTATTGCCATCTTACCAGAAGATAGATGAATGATTTTTCATTTCAGTGCCTTACCATCTTCTTTTTCCTGGTACATCTATAGCATTAGTTAACCTAAGTTTTCAGTGGAAAATTTAATAGTGGTGTGCTTAAGTGGTATATGGATATACCTATGTAGAAAGAAAATAATCTGCACACTTGTTATACAAATAGGATTATAGCAATGAACACCTACTGCATGGCAGAAACACATATGTTTATCATGTTCAATTGAGCAATATTTGAAAGACAGAGCATGATGAAATTCATTGACGTTCTCACCATAAAGCTGTCATTGCAGCACTGATAGCAGGTGATAGTTCTACGAGCACATGTCAAATCTGTGCTTATCTGTTTTGACATCTGTTGATGGAAGCTCTCTTTTTCTATTTAAGTTGGACAATAACCTTGATATTCCTTGTGAGTAGTAGGAGCCTACAAATGCTGTTTTAAGAAGAATGTTTCCACTTGCGATTTATACCTGTCATAGCAAATCAGCAGATCATCCAAAAAACAAACATTGGTACATTTGAAATACATCCTCTTGCAATATTAAATCTTTTAAGTGTTTTGTTCACAGGCTATACCTATTTTGTTGAACTTTGTGGATGTAAAAGAAATTTATTGGAAGTTATTTGGTGATAATTACATTGTTGCCTTCTCACCCACCTTCGTTCCTGGCCTCTCCCCTCCCTATAATAATCCTTCAGTAACAGCATTTTCCATTTTTCTATTTTCCATAAAATAGAAGTGAACTTATGAAATAGTTACAGGAAAAGAACATTTAGAAACATAGCAAGCTTTCCATCTTTTTGTTAGAATAGTCAAGCATACTCCTTCAGGAACAAAATGTGGCACCAGCCTCAGGTATAAACTAGAAGTGCTTCCTTTTGCTTCAGAATCCATGGTTGACAATATTACAGAATTTTTCAATAGCAAAAAGTACAATTAGAAGTAAATATGATACCATTTTTCAGTTGAATCATTGATGAGTTTCTAAGCCCAAACTATCTGCCTGCAGCAAGTTATTACTTTGTTTGGTTTTTTTAAGCAGTATTGTGTTACGCATCTATGGTAATATTATGATGAAAAGTCAGTATAAGTGAATGCATTTGTATGATAATTCTTTAATGACTGGGGCTAAGTGAGTAATGCTTGCTCTATCTGTCTATCTGT
>JANRMJ010000079.1:28847757-28860993 GCA_025584955.1 Alethe diademata | reverse complement strand
AATTGTTCTCTTGTATTTAATTATTCATCAGTGAAATGTCACACACACAGATGGGAAAAAAAAAAAAGGTAAATGTAGGTAGTTTAGACTAATTGAAATGACGGATTGGATAACAAAAGATTTGAAGGCCTTGACGATTCCTTCTGGTGAAAATAATAATCCTGTGGTGTTCCCTACAATACAAAATCATCTTTGAATAGGAACTGAGGTTTAATAGTATGATGTTTCCAAATAATGACTAATCAGCTACTGCTGCTACCTCAGCCTTTTACTTAAATAAAGAAGGACAGATGCATTTTTCTGTTCATCTGGTATAGTAGTTGATGGATATCCAGAGTACAAAAGGAAGCGTTTCTCTAAAATTCTTGTAATTTAAAAAAAAAAAAAAAAGAATTCTGGATATGAGTGAAGAACACTTGTGGTAAATAAATTAGTTTCAAGGATTAAGAGAAGTTTAAAAGGTATGAAAAAGTCTCAGAAATGGGTAGTTACAAGCAAATTGTCAGATTTAGTTAAAAGTGCAAATTTTACAAAGGCATGTAAGATTAATGTGGAGAGATTAATATATTTTATATCTGCAACATTTTTTTGAAATGTAGCATACTTATACTGAGGTATGTATACAAGAGTTGTGCATGTTAATTACCATGTTTAAAAAAGGAGCTTAAATGAAGACCAGATATAGTATTTAACACCCATTTATATACTAAAGGAGCACTAAAATCATGTTTATTAGGTTAACATCTGCGCAGTATCTTTATAATTTAAGGACTCTTTTCCTTTCGGAAAGGGAAGGCTTTTGACAACTTGAAAGACAGTTTTATATTCTAGTGGATATTTATTTAATACAGCTTTTATTTGTATGGAAGCACATTGATTATACAGATGTTCTTATGCCATTTGAATTCACAGCAATCTTACAAATATATGTTGTATCAATTACTCTCCTGCTATGCAATAGTGTAACTCAATACAGCCAAATTTGTGTATATGATAGTAGCAATATAAGGCACCAAATTTCCCACAGGTTTATTTTCTACTTTACCTCATGGAATGGCAGTCTCAGTATAGATAACATTCTAGAATAACTTTCTTCAGAGCTGTTGATTTATTTAATATTCAAAGTATGTGAATTCTGTTTCTTTTGAAAGGCATTTTTCTTAAACTAATCTAAAGACGTCTTATCACAATAATAGTGAGAAATCACTAAGTGAAATACATTTTCTGTCGCAATACTTTCTCTTGTTATTCATGTTATCCTCCTGGCATCAGCTTCAGCTACTTTTCTAAGTAAAGAATAGGATTAAATAAATTATAGATGAGACATTGTGATTGAAATCTAATCTGAATGTTGAAGATTTTTTTAAAAAGTATTCAGCAAATAAATGAACTTGAGAAATGTAGTAATATTGTAGCATCCTGTCTTTCAGCCACATCATGGTATATACACTTTGTGTTATTTTCAGGTTTATTCAGAAGTTTGATACAATTTCTGCCATCTATCTGTCTTTTTCTCTTTTCGAAATTTTCTTGGGATTAGGACAAATGTGTTAGAAAGAGCTTCTTCTCTTTCAAAATACGAGTTCTCTAAAAAATACAGGTTAGTAACCTCCAAGTGCAGCTGTTCAGCGTCTGTCTTACAGGCACCACAGGGCTATACTGGTAGGTTTCATGAAGAAACTGAGGGATCCATTTACAGCTTGTTTTAATTTCATTTTGTTATACACACACTGATTGACCTATTGATTTGAAAGAAAATTATTGTTCTAACTTAATAAATATATGAATTAATGGATATTCTGAGAGAGGTCCAAGTCATGCAAGAACACAGCAGAATAATATTTTCAAGTAATACTGTAGTAAATAAAACTTCGGTGTGAAATAAGATGTTATTTCTATACTGTTTATCTGCAACCTATGTTTGATTTTAGGCATGCAGTAATAAATATAAAAATAATAATGCACTTTTAAATTTAAAATACTGCATTTGCATAATAAAATGTTTTATAATAATTGTCATGACACAAATATTCTTGATAGGTACTATCTTTTATAGAATGCGTACATTTTTATTTCATTAAATAAATTAAATAAATGCAAACACTTCTAATAGTGGTAATAGCGTGACTTCTCATTTGTCTTCTCTCAGCCTGGAGCATAATTTTTTGTGCATGCAGTCATTACTTCTCTTTTGCTTCTGTTCCAACTCCCCCCACCTTTAACACAGTGTCTCATTGCCTGAGTCCTCACATAAGTGATTTTCCTCCGTTTTGCCATATTGTGGCGTATGTATGTCAGTGCTGCAAGACATCACAGAATGAAAAGGAGGTCAACCAGTAGTTATACCAGATGATGCGAGTAGCATTTTCTTTGTTCTCCATCATCTGTATTACTTCCTTGCATTTCAGACATGACAGTTGTAACTGTCTTCACTTACTCAGTTTATTTATCTTCTTGGTTTTGCCCAATAACATGGGTTTGGACCACAGGCAGCTGGAGAAACAGCCTTGGTAGTTGGAATTCCCCTGTAGCGGCATACATTCGTTAGTTTTGTGGGGAACGCCAACCCAGACTGCCATGAAATAATTATAATTTTATTTTATAATTATAATTAAGAAAATTGTACTGCCTGTGGATCAAGCTCCTTTATTTCTGCTCATTTATTTTCAGCTGGGTTACCAATCTCCTAGAATCCTGTCGGTCAAGATGCCCTTAGAGTAAGGTCTAGAACAATATTGGAAAAGGCACTTAGCAGGGACATAAGGCTTATGTAGATCACCTGGCAATTGCTCCTTTCTCATGTCCCTTCTAAAGGCTGTCAGTTTCAATAGACAGCAAATGAATATAAGCAAGCAAAAATTCACCCCATGGAGACACCTATATAATAACATTTAGAACAGAACTACACTAAGTTCAGATTTAAACTATCCATATATATCAAGGAAATAAAAACAAAACAAGATAAACAGTTGCAAAGACAGAAACCAGGATTTATTCTATGAGTTTTATTTATGAAATTGATGCACAGTTTTTTAATAGAAAAGACAATTCGACAAAAAATATATTGGTTTAAGTCTTCTAAAACTTTTTTTCACTTTTTATTATTATTTACACCATTTTCTTACACAAGTTTTTTGTTTTTTCATTTGTTTTTTGTTGTTTGGGTCTTTTTGGGAGGGTGAGAGTGAGCATTTACCTGGTAAGGTCTATATTTTTGTAAGAGAGTCTCATTCTAATAAATGTTCAAAGAGGGGATTTTCTAAAGCATATGAAAGGCGGGTGTCAGCTTCCCATTGCTATTTACCAGGCACTAGGAGTTTAAAATCAGGTAAATTAAAATCACTGACAGAATCCGTGATATAAAATGAATATTGGTTCTGTTTGGATTTTATGCTCTAGTCTGTAATGGGACATCATCTCATAGTTTTGAAAAGGCAGGTCTTCTGCAAATGGAATCTCAAAAGGAAGTTTATAGGACATGAATATGGAAGTAGTGCATGTTATGCCATAGAGGGTTAAAATTAGCCTATTTCAATATTAGAATAAATCTCGTACAGAGTTCTAAACCACTGAATTCCATCTTGAATTAGTTTTTTAAATTAACTGTTTGATAACTCATTTCTGAAGTATAGAGTTAGGGTTAATGTAAAGCCTACACATAGTTTTGTTTCATTCATGCCACAATTGTTATTTTAACCTTGTAGATACAGACAGTAAAACATTGCAAAAGGGGAAAATGGAGGGAGAAAAGGGCACTTTGAGTTTTCTCTACCACATTACATCGACATAAAAAAATTTTATCAGCACTATTGATAGATTAATAGAAAGGAGAGTGGCAGCCGCCCACCTAGAAACTCATCTGCCTTTGAAAAGATTTAATTTTGGTGTTGGTAGCTCTCTGTTATAGTTCTTGATTTTCCTGACATTGCATTGTTCCACTGCCCCTTCCCTCTGAAGCATTTTCACACTTTTTTTTTTTTTTTTTTTTTTTTACTTCTTAAGATGTGCTAAATCCTAAATGTTTGTGTGGATGTAGTGAAAGATACCCAGAAGGGTCCTGAGGGATGAACAGCTACTTAAGACGGTAAATAGATTAATGTCCTGAAAATGGTAAATTGATAAGTTGGTTTCCTTTGAGAGTTACTTGTTTATTACCAATTGGGCTGAGCTTTATAACTCTGCTTATCATTTGAATAAACCTTCTTCTTCTTTTGTGTTCACCCACTAGACTCTTTGTTCTCCTTTCCAAAGTACTTATCAGTAGCAGTGAGCCTTTCTTTGTAGGCTTATTGAGTCGTCTTTGAAATGCACAATCTCTTTTTCTTAGCATGGTACATTTTATCTCTATGTTTTCCATGTGGAGTGCACTTTGTTGCACGTGGATAACTGAAATCTATGTAAGCTTTAGGATGTAATATTGTCAAAGAATAATTTTTTTTATATCATTAGCATTAGTTTGTCTCCAGCTCTGTGAAGAAAGTGTATACATAATTTTTCCAGAAACTTCTTAGCCTTTGAAATAGCTGCATTTCTTTGGCTTTTCATTAATCAATATATATATGTATTTTTGATGCATATAATATGCACCCTTTGCAGTTGTCTTTAGGTATTTTACCTTGTACTTTTTACAGTGGTGATTTCTCTTATCTCAGTTGTTTCAGTACTCTAGATCAGTTTTCTTTAATATAGTATTTAGATCCTTTTCTATAATGGCAACAACTTCCATCATAGCAAAAGGCAACCCCTTTTAGCTTTGTATCACCATTAGCACATATCATTAGCTAATTCTGTTTTCTGCAGCCAAGTGAATAATTAGAATTCTTAAAGTCCCAAAGCTGATCCTGCAAGAACAGTATTACAAATTTATGCAGCTTTATAGCTAGGGGTTTTTTCAGCTTAGTTCAGGATAGTTTGTTAAATGTTTTATGTTTCATAAAGTAATCACAGTTTGTTTTAATTTTAACCATGAATTTCCATTTCATTATGCCTTGCTGAAGAATACAGTGCCTCTATATAAATATATTAGCTGTATCATTTCCCCTGTATCTGCTTTATCAAAGAGAGTAGATTTATTTAACAGAGTCTGGTTTTGATCAAACACTGTTCTGATTTATCCTGGTTGCATTTTTTTCTTTGTGTCTTTGTCTATTATTTATGTTAAAGCTCAACTGTAACACATATGTATGTTTATACACGTATAAACTGTGTTTATGTCCATACATACAGCATGAAAAAATATAATGACATGAAGTTTCTTTTTTCTTATTTGATCTACAGTTGCATTAAGTAGAATCCTTCATTTGGATCCTCCTAGCAACATTGTTATAATGGCTTTTGTTATAGATAAACAATCTTGGTGTCACTGTGACATGATAAAGTGTAGGAATATCTTTACTTTTTTGCCATCTACTTGGTAAATATTTTTCTTATACAAGATGTTGCAAACTAAAGCTCATGGTCAGTAGGAAATTCTTGTCATGGCTTTAAAGAATGTACTTAACTTGTCCATGTGTAACATCCACGTGAATACAATTTGTTGCCTAAATTCATATCTGCGTCTTGAATTCAGTGTAACTAAAATGTGTTTCATGTTAAATGTCTTTAAATGCATCACAGAATCGTGTTGATAACGTTATACAGTAGCTGGAATTCTGTGAACAGTCTCTAGAATTTATTAATGCTTTTCTGGTGGACTTAAAGTTTAGTTTAGCTGCTTCATTAATAGCATGCACATGTATTCTGAAGAGATGTCGTTGTTCATTAATGATTAGGAAAAAAGAGCTGGTGTTGTCCAGATGTAGATGACAGTGCATTCCACGAAATGGAATACTTATTCATAGGAAGGAAAATAGTATATTATATATTTGGTTTTCATTTGGATTTTAATTTTTAGATGTGAAATGAACTTTAAGTCTCAGTAAATTTCATTGCTATGCTTAAATGTGGTGGTGTGACCTTGGCTGGCTGATGGATGCCCACCCAGCTGCTCTGTCACTCCACCTTCTCAGGAGCAACAGATCAGTCAGGACTGGGAAGTGTAACAGAGATATTCACTCAGTTGAAGCACTGCTGTAAGGCTGTGCTGATACCTTAGTCAGGATTTATGGCTGTTGTGTCAGGGGTGATTTAGTTTAGTCATCTAGGCTTGTTATTAGGGAAAGGTTTTTCCCCCAAAGGCTGGCTGAGTACTGGAGCAGGCTACCCAAGGTAGTTGGCGGCAGGCACAACCTGATAGAGTTCAAGGAGTGTTTGGACAGTGCTCTCACGCACGTGATGGGATTGTTGGGATGTCCTGTGCAGGGCTAGAACTTGGACTTAATAATCTTCAGGGGCCCCTTCCTGCATATTCTGTGATTCTGTGGTACCACTATAAAATTGGAATTTACAGACACTTAGTAGCATTGAAAATCTCTTGGGTTGTGTTGAAGTAATTAGCATGTCTACTCCCTTTAATTTCTTTCCTCTTCATTTTCGAAGAATTGCTTGGAATTAGAATCGGGATTTTTTACGTTAAAATGAATCTTTAAATGTGATCTAGTCCAATCCCTTCTGCCATGGGAAGAGATATGTTCAGCTAAATCAGGTTTCTCAGAGCCTCATCCAGTTTGGCCTCAAGTACTTCCAGGGACTGGGCATCTACAACTTCGCTGGGCAATCTGTTCAGTATCACCACCCTCATGGTGGCTTCCACTTGATGTCATTGTCTTTGGAAGTGGTCGTCTAGTCAGTTTCTTATTCTTCTGATGGTACGTGTGTCAAACACATATCTAGTCAATTTTGTGGTTAGAATGTTGTGAGGGACTGTGCCAAAGGTGTTACAGAAGTCTGCATCCTGAGTTGCTCTTCCCTTGTCCCACTGACACAGTTATATTAAGTAAATTAGTCTGGTGGCATTTGCACTTGGTATAGCCATGTCTGTTTCCAGTTATCTCCCTGCCTTCATTTGTCTAGCTGCATCTTCCAGCACGACCTTTTCCATGATTTCACTAAGCATGGGCCAGTCCATGATGTTTCTTTTCTTCTAGTCACTGGACTTCACTTTATTGCCACAACGTTTCAAATATGATCTTTGGCTTGGCATCTCTGCCTGCCGTTCTCTTCCTCAGGATCCTAGGATGTGTTTGGCTGGGTCCCTTGAGTTGCTCAATAGTTCTAATGTGAACATTTTCTCATATCATTTTCTTTATTCTTACTTCTATCATTCAGACCTCTTGCAATCCCTGGAAATAAAAAAAAAAAAAAATCATCTTTTTATGACTCTGAAACAATGTTTTGGTGTTTTTTTGTTTCTTTCTTTTGTTTATTTGTTTGTTTGTTTTGTTTTGTTTTGTTTTCGGATGAAGAATTTAAAATTTTCCCTAAGAATTTCTATGTTCTTTCAAAGAACTCTGAGTGAAACGTTCAATTCCAGCTTCTTTGTCTGTTCTTCATTCTGTTGCATTTTTTTAATTTCAGGAAACAATGTTAAGACTCAACTTACATATACCAATAACTTTTTTTTTTACTTACAATTCATTTCAGTCTTAACTGTCATTAAAAAAGCAGTATCTGCTTTGCTGTTTGAATAAGTATTTTATCTTTTCAGTGTCAACTGAAGTATATATTTCAATTTCAAAAGCTTTTTAAATGGTAGCTATTTCAAATTTACAATCAGAAAAACCAGTTGAGAACACAAAAGGTAAGAGAAGTCCACTAGGAATTTTTGCAGGACAGGGAGTCTATCATTCTTCAATTTTTAAGAAAAAGAAGCTCTTACAGTATTTTGTTTCAGGTGAAAGCTAGGGCCACTTACAGTGTGAAAGTCAAGTATTACAGCTCTATATTTTTCTCTCTCCTGTTGTTGTAAAGGCTGGAAGCTTTTTTTAAAAATTCTCTTATTTTCTGGTAACTCCATGAGATTAACCTTAATAGTAAGAGATGTTCTTGGGATCTAGTCAGATAAGTATTTGCAAAGCGTATTTTTGTACTTTTCTGAATATTTGATTGTACTTTAGGAGATGTAATTGCAAAAAAAAAAAAGCAGCAACAGCATTCATACACTTAAAATATATTCTCATATTTAATAGCCATTTCCTGAATATGACAAATAATCAGAAAATAACTTACATCGGTTGACCAAGTATTGCATGTTATCCATGAGCTGTCATGGCACGATGTGGGGCATTGGGAAGAGCACGGCCAGCAGGTCAAGGGAGGTGACCCTGCCCCTCTACTCGGCCCTGGTGGGGCCACATCTGAAATGCTGTGTCCAGTTCTGGGCTCCTCAGGACAACAGAGACATGGAGCTGCTGGAGCAGGTCCAGTGGAGAGTGACAAAGGATTTTAAGGGGCTGGAGCATCTCTCCTACGAGGAAAAGCTGAGGGAGCTGGGCCTGTTGAGCACTGAGAAGAGATGACTGGGAGGCGACCTCATCAGTGTCTGTGGGTGTCTGCAGGGAGGGTGCCAGAGGATGGAGCCAGGCTCTGCTCGGTAGTGCTGAGCAGTAGGACAAGAGGCAATGGGCAGAAAATGATGCACAGGAATTTCCACCTGAACACGAGGAGAGGAAGAACTTCTATGCTGTGCAGATGACAGCGCACTGGAACAGATGGACAGAGAGGCAGTGGAGTCTGCCTTACTGGGGGTATTCAGGAATTGTCTGAATGCAGGTCTGTGCTCTGGGATGGTCGTGCTTGAGCTTGGATCCAGATGACCCTAATGGCAGCCTCTTCCAACTCTACCCATTCTGTGATTCTGTGATTAGCTTTACTTACTACTTATTTGCATTTTGGTCTTCAAGAATGACAAGCTTTTAACCCTTATGTATTGCATGAAGTAAAGCAACCTCGTCAAACAGTAGTTTCAATTTTATATTTAAACAGTGCGCCTTTGTATCTTTCTTTTTTGAATTTTTCTTTGTAAGAAGACAGTTAAAGCTGATTGAAAAAAATTTAATCTTGAAGATTGAGCAAAGTGAATCTTGTGTGTACTCTCCAGAGTTTTTGTAATAAATAAGGGCAGTTTCATTATTTTGGGGAATAGATTCTGAATGCTTGTTTGTACAATTTTTTTTTTTAATAGGGTATGTCATAATATTTTTAAGAAGTAAAAGATTCAGCAAGCACTTCATGCTGTATTACTTGAAATGTTTAATTGCAGGTATTCTCTTTCCTTGATTTTGAAATCTTCTGAAATTCGTTAAAAATAAAAAGACTTTCCATTCCTCTCTAAAAATATAAACCGAAGGTAAAGCTATTATTCTTATAAATGTCATGAAATACTTTAGCAAACTGATTTATTTTCTTCAAAACAGATTTTGGAAATTGCCCCTTCTGCTTTTATGTGTGTGTGTATTTGTTGGTGAGTTTGTGTGTGTGTAAATTTTTTCATCATGATAAAAAATGCAATTTAGTGTTTCTAAAAATATGCAGAGCTTAAACCAGTCTCTAATTTCTAGAAATGTAACTTAAATGAAGCTTCTGATACTTCTGTCTTGCTGCAAGTTCATTTCTATTACATATATAGAGAAAGATTCCTATATTAGAGGGTTTGGTATTGCTTAACCTCCAGCTTCTACTTTTTGTAAGAAATACAAGAAAGAATTAATCAAAATATCCTAAATGTCAGCTTCATGTAAGCATGTACATGGTACAAGTAAAATTTCTGCTTTCCAAAGAAACTCCAGTTTGGAGTTTCATTGTTTTAGTAGCATTTTGGTTATTACTGAGTCTTTTTGATGTAAAACCAACCATTATGCAGCCTGTATTATCCCTTCTTTATACCTATGTAAATTATTTGTTGTAAAAAAACCCAATGCAAACTAAATCAACATTCAGGACTACTTTGTGTTTGTAATACCCCTTTACACAAAGTTCTTAACCTGATGGTTTTATGTAGAGCTTATTTGTATTTATTTAGCTTCAAAGCCTTTCCTGTTCTGTCAAGGAATATATAAGAGGATGCAGTTATCAGGCTTATGAAAAGTATTTTTATTATACATGCTCTATTTCTATATCACAATGGGAATGTTTTCCACCTTTTTCTTATTGAATGTATTTTTAATTTCTTTGTTTTATCTTCCCAGCTCTAGAAAACTTTGGCCTTGTAAATTTCAGTTATAGGTGTAACATTTAAGTGCTCAGTCTGGTATCTTACAAAATGCTGCAGAGGTTGTTTTGAAGTGTTTGAAATAAAGGAAATTAAGATCAAGGTCTAGAGGAGTAACTAGTCCTAGAGTTTGCTTACAGCATACAAAATTCTTTTTTTTCTGATTCAGCAGCATGGATTTCCAGTGCTAAAATGTTAGTATTTGTGGCAGTCTTCATGTATGCAAACTAATTTTCCACAGATTGAAGAAAATTCTCAGAATTAAAACCCTTCTTGTGAATGGTCTGAATGAAGTTACCATCCATGAGGACTCTTCGACATTACTGCTGTTTCTAATCCGTGAATCAAAACACAGTTTAAATATGAAGTATGGTTTAAAATGTAAAGCACTTTTTTTTAAGACCATCTTTTTAGGTAAACCAGTGACTAATTGACTAAAAAAATATTAAAATTCTAATCGAAGTCCTAGGGAGTATTGGGAATATTGCAAATTTTATTTACAGCAAAATTTCTGGGCATTCTGATGCTAGGAGTGAGTACTTCCATGAAGAGAGAGAAACATTTTGTAACTGATAAAACTATGTCAATGTTTTAAGGCCTCAGCCTCATTGTAAAGATCTTCTAGTTCAGCTAAAACAGTCACTCTTGTAGTTGCGTCAGTTTTCATTAGATCAAACAAGAAGAGGAACAACAGACTTGAAATCCCAACTGTAGAATTCTTTGCACAATTCTCATCTTTCTACTCACATGTTTACCAGCTATAAGTCATTTTCTTCCAGAACTGATTTCTCATATATTTGAGGAAAGATCATGGCATTAAACAAAAAGGGATCTGCAAATGGAGTCAAGGAAGGAGCAGTTGTTCCATGCATCCATCACCATTGAATTTCAACTTGTGAGAGGGATCTTAAAATGACTACAGCTCATCTAGTACCCAGTGCTTTAAGTCCTGCCCAGATGCCTGAATTCCTGAGGAACTTTGGACCTGGCTCTTGCAGTCCAAAGCATCTGCTTATGAAGTTTCACAGTACTTCTAAACTAATATTTTCATAATTTTTCTCTGGACAGAAGAGCTTTGTAGATAGTTCTGTTTTCTCCTCAAGGCACCACACATCCCTATTGAAGTTATTTAATATTTTAACACTGACTACTCAACCCCAGTAGTGTCAGTGATGAAATAGGTAGTGTCTTTTGGTGGGATGTAGGAAAAGCCCATACTAGAGAGCAGTAATTGCTTTTAGGAAAAGCCAGGTAAAGCTCTTGGTAATATAAAATAGGCTGTGAGGTAAGGTACTTGAGAAGAACTTGTGTGACTATATGTGATCAACTGCAGAGCAGCTGCAAGTTTCTGCCTTCCTTTCAAAATAACACACACCTGAGAAAATCAATGTAGTCCTGGCAGAACGATCAGTAGTGACAATGTATTTTCTGTGCCCAGACACTGGGTGTGAATAACAGAACATCTCACCCAAAAATCTTTATCATTAGTAATTAAGGATTAAACAGGTTCTTCATTTTTCGTTCTGAACTGGGACCTGGAGGAACAATAAGGAAAAACTGTTCCATCTTCGTCTCTTTGGTATTTTTTCTTTGCGGTGCAGTCTCAATGAGGCACTGATTTATTTCAGTGACAATTTTTGTGTATTTTTTTTTTAAGATTATGAAGTTGGGAAACTAGCTATTATTGGAGGGCTTATGAATATCTTGTTGGTCTGAAGGAAACAACTTCAAATATATGCTGCTTTTAGGATATGGATATGCTGCTGGATAGCTTTTTGATACATTTCAGAGCGTCGTTTGGGTTAGATCTCTACATGTGTGGAGATGAAGTAACTGTGCATCTAAGCCAACAAAAAAGAGGAGAATTAACCACCTATTTTTCACATGAAGTATATGAATTGTCAACACAAATTTGACTGACTGAGAGATACATTAATATATCCGGGAGACTGTGGAGAGTTCATCTCTCTCTATTTCCATATTTTTTATATATTTCACCTCCTCTCTCCCTTTTTTGTTTCATCTGAGATACCCATTTTTCTATTAGTTTGTATGCATATGTGTAATTTCTCAGTGAGAGGTATTGAGGATCACAGGACTGAGGCTTAGTGTATCTGGGCCAACAGTCTCTGTACTGCTAGCACTGAAAGTGCCTTGAAAATTAATGTGTGTAACTCTGTAGAAAGCAGTGTGACATTTTATTGGAACATGTATTAGAACAGCACAAAGATAATACTTCTTCTGGGTCTCATCATGGAAGTGTATACTGCTTGAATTACATTAAAAACCCCCAAGATCCCTAAAACAGATGTGCTATTTAAGAAGTAATGGCTATGTAGACTGTATTTTTGAAGGAGGAACATGAAGCTTGATTATTCTTTTGATGAAACTGACTGTAGGTAAACATATGAACAAAACATGTTTTATCACTATATTGATTACATTATGCATTAGTTGCAAGTTGATGTGAGAATATAGGTAATTAAATGACTTTTTCATTTTGCTGGGAAAAAGAGGATCATTTTTTTCCTTGAGAAATCTTTTCTGTTTGCATAGACTTTCATTTTTACTGGTTCTGATGTTGTATTTGCATGTGGTAATGAAGGCAGAGTCACACAAAATGAAAATTCTGACCAGAATAATAATACCTTGCTATAAAATCACAACATTTTACTGATGAAACACTTCACATATATATGAAAAATACTGTGTTAATTTTTGAACATGAGGTTCACTTTTCTTTCATAAGAAACCCTGTTAGATCCATAGTAAGGAAAATCTGTAGCACTCTTAAGAATAAGAAAATTTGATTAACTAGTAATTAAATTCCCTTTTCAAATGTATCATATATACTTACATCAATATCTTTTTGTGCCCTCTTTAAATGGGTGTATATTTTAGAGCTGTGTTATTGGCAAGATGTCTTGACTTGCATGTGTTTCTGTCTATGGGTGTGAGAGATTAAAAGAAGAGGGTGAAAGCTTGTGGACAGTTGTAGTTGTATGTAGGTTTGCATATAATGATTGAGGGATTTGTAGGGAGAGGCTTATTTATTCTTGCAAGCTCTACTTGCAATTTCTTAGGGTTTTTTTTTGTTGTTGAGGTTTTTTTTGGTTTTTTTTTTCTTTTTTTTTTTTTAATTTAATAAG
>JANRMJ010000079.1:28755309-28766685 GCA_025584955.1 Alethe diademata | reverse complement strand
CCTGCAGTGCTGCACCCAGCCCTGGGGTCCCAGCACAGGAATGCCATGGACCTGCTGGAGTGAGTCCAGAGAAGGGCATGAGGTTGATAAGAGGACTGGAGCACTTCTCTTATGGAGACAGACTGAGAAAGTTGGGTGTGCTCTGCCTGGAGAAGAGAAGGTTGTGTGGAGACCTCACAGCAGGTTCAGTATCTGAAGGGGGCCTGCAAGGAAGGTGGAGAGGGACTCTTCATAACAGACTGCAGTGACAGGACAAGTGGGAATGGCTTCAAATAGAAAGAGGGGAAATTTAGATATGATATTAGGAAGAAATTCTTTACTGTGAGAATGGTGAGGCATTTAAACAGGATGTTCTGGAGGTTATGGATTCCCCAACCCCAGGAGTGTTCAAAATTAGGTTGGACTGGACTTTGAGCAGCCTGGTCTAGTGGGATGTGTCCCTTCTCATGACAAGGGGATTGTGACTATACGATCTTTATGGTCCATTCCATACCCTTAAACATGCTATGATTCTAAGATAATGGAAAAGAACTTAAAAAACATTATGAATTCTTGTACATCTTACTTTTACTTTAGTAATCATTCATTCATTCAGACAAGAGACTTAAATTGTGATTGGATAGATTGCTAAATGTATACAATCTATTTATTTGAATAAGACACTTCTTGCATCTGAAACACTGTATAAACAATATTTCCATTTCCAGATTGCCTCCCTCATTTACATTTATTATGGCATAGAATTGCTGAAGAGAAATTGGTACAGGAAGATCTGTGGAATTATTTAGCTTCAGCACCTGTGGGGAGGTGCTGTCAGTCAAAGGCTGGATGGAAAAGATAGCTGGGTTTGGTAGAAGCAGAAAAGTCTGTAGTTACAAAGTTCTCATGGAAAGGTAATACTGTTACTTATTCTTAATTGAATGAACAAGAAAATAGAATGTAATGCTCATGATCTAAATAAATTTCTTGGAAATGTAGATAATTATACAGTTTCTATTAATGGCATTTTTTAGTGAAATTAGTGTCTATTGACTCACTTTGGATTTATTTAAATTCTGTCATCCTAAATTAGTTCTCAGAAAGTATTTTGGACGCATTTATTTCATCATTAGTTGTCAGTTGAAGGAATAGCACTCAAGATTGTAGTCAAGATCCTCCAGAACTGCATGCCTTTCTTGCTGCACCATAGTGGGGAATTCACATTATTTCTAGATTCTTCTATGAGTTCTTTACTGTCATTGTATATTCTAGAAACGGTTGCCTTATGATTGTTTTATACTCTGGCCTTGGATGTTGAATACTCCTCTGGTGAAAATGAATTTACACATGAATAATCAAATGCAGAATAGTTTTCCTGGTTTCTATTTGCAGTGAGTGAAATCCACAAGATTTGGTGAAAGCTTCTTGTTCTGGGAAAATTAAATTTGCCCTGAGGCTCTTGTGTAAGAGGTCATCATCATGCATTGAAGAGTGCAGCATGGTTCTGTAACGTTGTGAAGAACACCTTAGCACTGTTGTACAATATCTATCAGGAAAAGCCTATTTAGAGATTAAAGAATTAGAATGTTTGATTTTTTTTGACTAATGCAAATACAAAGTCAACTAATGCAATATCTTGATTTTGCTCATTGGGATAATGACAGTAATAAACAATTGCTATTAAATGCTTGGCATAAATAAAATGTAGCAAAATAATAGTCTTGTAAGGTAAAGCAGGCATAGCTGATTATAGTCTAGAGGCTGTATGTCAGTCCAGTTTGTTTTCATTATTTAGAGGCCTGCTGAAAATGTTTTATTTATAAACAGTAAAACAGATTACTTAAATGCACTCTGAGACCAATTCACATCAATGAGAAACATGAGTGTATCATCCCATTCTGACCTTCTGATTTCTTAAGAGATTCAGGAATAATTCAGAATTCCAAGACTAAAGTTCAGCTGCATCGTTAGTGTTTTATTTTGCCCTGCAGTTTACTTTAGCAAGTAGTCAAAGCATAGACCAAAAAGTGATAAAAAATAGCACATAAATACACTTTGACATAAAATAAACCCTTTTCATAAATATATGTCTGAATCAGATAAACTTAAACCTGTACTTTGGCAAAACAAAACCATCTCTGCCTAGATATAATAAAGGCTTTTGGGTATCCAGCAGCCCACCACCATTCATATAAATGACTATTTGCATGTTTGAGGTGGACAGCCCAATATAACAGCAGTGAAGGCATGTGAATGTTATGGAGTTATATCCTGCTAAAATCTTTGGGTGAAGTGCCATAATACTGAGGATTCAACATGCATGTCTCATAGTGTGATCTCTGTATTTACAGAATTTGCTTCTTTATTTGTTTGCATTTTGGGATTTTTTGGTGTTATGATTTAATCCCAGCCAGCATTTAAGCATGCCTGCTCATTACCCCACTAGTGGGATTTGTGAGAGAAATGGAAGGGTAAAAATGAGAAAACTTAGGTATTGTGACAAAGACAGTTTAATTGGAAAAGCAAAAGCCTTGCACATAAAAGAGCAAATCAATGCATTAATTCTTCCCTTCCAGTGGGCAGGCAGGTGTTCATCCAATCTCAGAAAAGCAGGACTCTGTCAAGTGTAATGGTGCCTTAGGAAAACAAATCCAGTTACTCCCAAGGTCATCCCTCTTCCATTGTTCCCCATGAACTTTATGTACTGAGCATGATGCTGTATGGTCTGGAACATCCCTGTGGTCAGTTGGAGTCAGCTATCCTGGCTATGTCTCCTCCCAACATTTTGTGCATGCCCAGTCTCCTCACTGGTGGAGCACTGCAAGAAGCAGGCATTGACAATATGTAGTCACTGCACAGTAATAACAAAATCATCTTTCCATTATCAACTCTGTTTTCAGCACAAATCCAAAACACAGCCCCATACCAGCCACTCTTAAGAAAATTAAGTCAGTCCTAGCCAAAAGCAGCATACAGATGTTGCTGAGGTTCCCCACCTCCCTGTTTGTTTTTTTGGGGGGGCGGTTTGTTGTTTTGGTTTTTTGTTGTTGTTGTTTGTTTGTTTGTTTTTTGTTTGTTTTTTAGTTTTGGTTTTTTTTTTTTTTTTTAAGGGAAGTCTATCTTAGCCTGCTTTTTCAACACTGGACTGTTTACAGGCTTTTCCCTCTTAATTTTACTTCAGCAATATAGTGTGGGATTTTATTGGATAAATAACAAGGCATACAGTTAGTTGTGTAGGTAATTGGTAGCCTCATATTCCTATCTTTGCGCTAGGAGCTAAGTTGCCTTAGACAAGTATCAGCAGCAAGGACTAAGAGCACAGGCTGTGGGAAAATAGTGCCCTATTCTAATTCAACTTCTTTCTGATAATCTCTGTCATGTAATCTGATGCTCAGTGTTGCATTTTTACCTTGATCTTTTTCAAAAAAAATTATTAACAGATAAAAGCAATGATACGGTCAGTAGTAATGTTGTCATTGTAAATCTATGCTCAGCTACTCTTGGTTTCATTTTCTCTTAACTTTAGATTATAAGAAGGGCACGAACACTGAAACATGTTCAGATAAAACCCCAGAACAGTATTTTTAATAAATGTACATGGCATGACTATGTTATTTCTTAAAATAGGTACACTGTGTTTTGCAGAACCTGTGTTGTGTGTCTCTATTCAGGCACTTCCCACATCATTCACATGGACTGTGCACCCTGTTTGAAGTTTACTCTTCCAATACTGGAGCAAATTTCTTGACATAAAGGAGCATTTTGTTAGATAGAATAACCAGGGTAAAGAAAGAAAATATTAAGTAGCTAAGTCTGTAATAGTAAAGTAGCTAATATTCTAACAGAATTTTATTTTCCTTATTCCTTTTCTTATTCCATTCCTGTGGTCTTCTGATTGAATTGAAATCCAGTTTTAATTTATATTTGTAAAAAAAATGTTTATTGTATCATTTCTTGATTATTAAACCATGTTTGATAGTAAGTCATAATTCACATATTTACATGCTGATTCCATTATTTTATTTATTGAATTTTTGGGATTTTCTGTGTGTGTGGTTGTTGTTTTTTAGAGGCTCTGTTGTTCACTTGTTATCTTGACAGGGATCTTGGGAGAGCATGAATAGAAAAGTCTATGAAGTAAATTTCACTAATGACAAATAAACATAGCTTGTACAACTTTAGTCATAAACACCAAATGGGTTTATGGCTTAAGGTAAAGAATGATAAATGGAATATGCTAAATAAAATCCTGAATAGGAACACTTGCCCAATATCTGTAGGCTATCTGTGAAACAGAAAAGTTAAAGCTTCATACTTTTATGCATTAGCCTGTGGAAACAATTTCACTTCTGAAATGCTTCAAGAACATTTGAGTATAATGGGCTTTGTACTGCCTGCCTTGGCTGTACCCTGTAGAGAGCACTCAGCCCATTCAGCTTGAACTCCATTTTATCTAGTGCTTATCCATTAATTTTATCCTGACCTTGGGCATGAAATATATGCACTTTTTATGCTCCATGCTTTTTGTGGAGAAAGAGGAATAGCATTACCCATCGATCACCATTATGAATGATATAGCTTAAAACAAACACAGGTCAGAGACAGATATGTTAAGAGCAGTTTTGTATTGATTCCATCACAACACTGAGTTAAAAGGGGAAAAAAAGCCACATCGGAGTATAAATGATGAAAAGAGATTTGGAAAACAACAACAGCTATGCAGTAAACTTAGGAGCTTTACTTTGGGGTTATTATTGGCAAAAAAAACTCAAAATAATTCTGTTGCCATTATTAATACAATCTACCTCCCCCTAATATATTTATTGTCATAGCTTAGACTCTGCAGTGTGCTACAGCAATAAGGTCTGTGTGTTTTACTGCTGCGTTTTTTCCTGCTGAAAGCTTTTTTGTTAATAGAACCTTATGCCGATTAGATCCCTTAATCTATATTTAACTCTAGTGCTGAAATATTTATATCATACTTCTTGCTATAGGCACTTTTTATTTGTTTGTTACTCCATTCCACTTGCAGAACACTGTCTTTCACTACAACAAAATTGTATGTCGTTAGGATCCATGACATTGGAACTAATGGTAGAAGTTTTAACAAGCCTACCTGAATTACAGAATGCCTCTCTATTGTAATGCACATGGAGAAAAAGATACCCTCCTTTGTCAATGGATTTCCATTGAGGAAATAATGATTTAAATAATATTACTGATGGAGGAGAATTGTTTTACACTGTGAGACTTCTCTGTGCAAACAAGAAAACTTAGGAACTTTGAGCCTTAAGTGGAAAAATGTTATAAAACAGCTTATCAGAGGAAGAGGCTAAAAAATGTGAAATCTGACAAATCTGTGATAATAACTTTATGGTCTGTTTACTTACTAAAGTAAAAACCTGGAACTGTTAAGTCAGAGACAGATACTCATAACAGCCTTGCTTTGCCAGAGGTCAAAGTTTTGTTTTCACTTCTCTAAGCAGTTCTCTCATGTAAAACTCTTGAGTGTTCAGAATTAATTGAGTGTTTCTTCAGCATTGCCATCCTCAATTCTTAGATTTTCCCCCATGATTTTTATGATGTTTATTTCAGTTTATAAATTGTTGCTTTCTGTTCCTGATTATGAAGGTATAGAGGCAGAGGGGTTCTTTTAGCATGGTTGCTCCTGTGAGGACTAGGGGACATGAAAAAGCTTCTTTCTGTTCAGCTGTGGACCAGCTGGTCAGAGGAACTGCTAGACCTGGATGTTCTTGGTGCTGGAGGTCGTCTTACCACTTACTTCTGTTGTCTAGAGAATTTACACATACGTAATGCAGCAGTCATCTGTTGGTGAGACTCTGTCTGGTTAAAAGTAATTTAGATGTGTCTGTTTCAGTGCTAACCTGTGTAGTAGTGGAAAGCCTTCCCATTGGGTTTCCATATTACAAATTTCCTACTGTAGGAAAAGACATAGTTGGTATAAAAGTGGAAAAGTTTAAGGTTAAATTTCTTTTTTTTTTTTCCTGTAGCTTACTGTCTCATTATGCTGGTAATAAAAATTACCTGTTTCTTTATACCCTCAGGTCTTTTATAAGTATTCACATATGGGCCTTCATTCATTATTATCTATGGAATGCTTAAAATTTGTGGTGGAATCTAAATTAATAATTATAATATTGCATTAGTTCACTGACCCTGTCATTTAATACTTCTTTTGGTCAATTTGTGATTTAAAACAAACAAAGCTAGGAAAAATAATACTTTTAGTATACTGGCATATACTACAGATGAAAGATGGTGGTTTTTTTCCTCTGGACCTTTTTTGGTTAGGACTATTTTATCACACACAAAGCAGTTTTTGTAAAGTAAGGTATTCCACAATTGCAGGAATAAGTCTGAAAGGGCCATTACGCATAATAATCTTTTTTAATAGAAATTGCATGAGATTGTATTTTTAATAAAACAGGAATGTTTTATGTAAATGTTTTGGTATTTATTGTATGGATAAGCCACAGGAAATTCAGGGATGAATTTGGCAGGCACCCTTCATCTCACTTGTTTTCTCTTTTAAGAGCGGTACTATCTACGTGGTTACTTTTATTAAGCAGCTGTGAATGCGAATAAAATTTTATTGTGCATGACTTACATTCTTGAAGCCTCTTTTGGTAATGCACTATTGTTACTATTTACTTAAAAATCTTTGACATGTTTAGAACAGTGTACCATCATTGATGAACAGCATCTTTGTAAAACAGGAACAGGAATAATACATGTTCTTACATGGAGAAATAGAAAAGGTAGTATACAGTTGTACAGTGAATCAGTTGCAGATGCAGAGACTCAGTTCTCCTGAGGCCACAGGTTTTAAAGCCATAAGGGACTAGTACGGCTATTTAGTCTGGCTAGCTGTATAATAGAGGTCACAGGATTTCCCTGAATTAGTTCCTACTTCATTATCTTATGCGTTTGAGTAAAAGTATCAGCTGAGTTTTGAATTTTCTTTCTAAAATGTCTGGTGTTGTTCCATGGGACTGTTCAGTCTTCTTAGCTGAGACTTGGTCATGTATTTGCTTTCAGCCAGGATTTATACAGGCTTCAGAAGAAACTGAGTTTCCTCAGGGATATGCATCCACCTCCTTTATAGTTACACGGAGAGAACAGTTGAAGCCAGTACTGGGTCATGAAGGAGTTGATAAAATCTGTTTCAACTGGTCAGGTTACAGAAAAATACAGTACCCTACATTGCTCAGTAACTGCTTCATCTCTTCTAAATCTTCAGCCACTCCTTTCTAGAGCATCATTTACCTGTTTACTCACTATCAACTGCTATGTGCCACTTGTGCTATCAGTCCTTTTCTCTCCCTGAGATCCATGTCTGGGAATTCAGCCAGACTTCTGGAAGAGCAATGATCAACAGAGATAAAAACACCCCTCACAGATTTTATGCACACTTGTTTCGTATGTAGCTGAATGTTGCCACTGTAATTGGCACCTTCACAGTGAAGGAAATCAGTAAAGTATTTTTTTGAGTGATGACTGGTCATGGATGCACTTATGCAAAGAAAATAAATATGCATACTACTCTTGTTTGTGTAAAATTAACTTAAAAAGAAATTGTTTAATTTTCCCTTTTTTATCAGTGACATTTTGGAAAGAAGAGTAAAAGCCCCAAACGAACTTCTCTCTGCCACTTTAAAATAAAAAGAAATAAATTATGTGTTGTAAAATACCTGGAATTCTGCCTGTCACATTTTGATGTGGGTATGGTCATAGTCAAAAAATTTAAACAGAATGTGTACAAAATTGATGACTTGTCTCAGGTTTAAAATTTCAATGACAGTTTTTATTCTACTTGAAGCTAACACACAAAGCCTTGCACATGCTGTATAGAAAACTTTTAAGCTCATTAAATCCTTAGGGTCTAGTATTCAAAGTGGATTTTAAAGTTGTTAGTGAGGCAAAGTTTTGTGGTATTTGCTATGTGTAACAAGAATGAAAAAAAAAATTAGCATGAAGCAAATTATTTAGCATGAAGCATATTATTTTAGGAGAAGTGAAACAATGACTGTGGAGTGATAGAGGAAAAGTGAATACAGAAACCATTGGAGATGGCCAGCATTCATCTGTGTATAGCTAGAAATGTACCCATGCATGAACATTCTTTGTACTTCATGTGTAGAGTCTGAGTTCTGATCTGGTACCTCCACTGGCAGACAGAACTTAAGGGATGTTCTTTGCATCTAGTCAGCCACGCACAAGACTGAATACAAAACCTCAAGCGTTCTTCTGCACTCAGAAAAGCTTGGTTTGCAGATGCAAAGACAGTACAGGTGTACTTAATCTGTAGTTGGTATGAAGGCATCTAGTCTGTCTAAGAGACATTAATATAAAGAGTAATCTAGTTAATCATCTTGCTTTCTTCAGCAACTAGTAATATTCTTCATCTCATAAATTAATACCTTTCTTTATGTACTTCATTCATGGCTGAGTAAAGCCTCTATTCTATTTTGCTTTGTGGGAATATCATGTTAATTAAGCAAAGCTGGTCTATTTATAAATAAATGCAATAAGGAAAAGCTTCCAGGAAATTGCAACTACAAATACTACACTACCAAATTACATTTAATTAATCTACCTCTTTCTTTGTTTGCTATACTGAAATCTGTAAAGATTGTGTTTTGTATCACAAGTAGAGATTTTTGCCTAAGGGAAGAAAAAAATAATGTGAGGAAAGAAGGCAAGTTTGAATATATCCTGAAGCACATTATCTTTCCTGTTGTGTAACTTCTATTTTTGCCTTGTAAAGGAGAATGCTTTCACTGCTCTTAAGAATGTTCAAAATTCAGACAAAATAAATCCAGTCATCTCAACAGAATCTTTTCTGAATGTATTCATCACTTTTCACTGATTGTTAGTAAGTCAAACAGGGTGTGCCAGGTAATACATTACTAAGGTACAACCCCAAACCTCTAATGCAGCCTTAAAAAGAACAAAACACCAAACCTGATAAAAAGTTCTAATCTTACTGACATTGAATTGAAGCAAATTTCTCACGAGATACAGAAAATCTGGTAACAAAATAGAAGTGGGGAGCAGATCAGTTTCAAAAGCTGCTGGTTCTAATTGCTGTTAATTTGGTAAGGGGGTGTAACTATTGAACTGAATAGTGTGTACTTCATTTTGCAGTCATATTACTGTTTGTGACAGACAGGTGTCCACCTGACAGAAGCTGCAGTCTTGATGGAATGTGTCAAATCCAATTCTTGTTAGCTGTCTCTCCAAAGAGACAGATGATCAAATACACACACAGTCTAAGCTGCCATCTCATCCACTGCTTTCTCAGGACAGCACTGAAGACCCATTGACAGGGAAATGTAACAAAGCTCTCAGTATAGAGAACATCAATGTGTGGAATGAAACATTCCTTTTAGGGCATTAGTTTGATAATGGAGTTTTCTTCAATGACCTAAACAGCCTTGCCAGTAACTTTTCAGTCTCCAGATGCTATGTTGAGGTGAAATGTATTGTCTCTCTTAAAAACTGAGAAATTAGGTTGGTGAGAGTTTGTCCTTTGCTTGTTGAACAAGTCAGTGGCGAGACCAAAAATGTAAGCAGCCTGGTCTGACAATTCCATTTAGGGGATAATAATTTTTCATAAATCAGGTTGCTGATACGTACCTCACCAAATTAACATTTCTATATTACAAACAACGGAGGATATTGTTAACTCAGACAAATCTACCCACTCATTCCTTATTACAGTTTTATTCCTTTGTTGCCTTATTTACACGCAGAAAGGTAACATTCTCAAAAGATGTGACAAAATGGGTGTACTTCTTTGTGCCATGCAAATACCATAGTCTGATGCAAAATATACCTTCTAACTAAGAGTATAAAATTAAATACAAAATGCACAAAAATTAAATACAACTGTAGTTGTATAGAAGTTGCGTATTATTAAATATACCCGGTATAAACAGCTGGAACAAGTCAATTAAATTCAGAGGTATTTAGTCCGTGGTAGTTGCCAACTCTTTATAAGGAAGAGCCTGGACTAACTAGCAGAAACTTTACTGCTCCTGAGACATCATCAGTAAGAAGAACAGATGCTGCTTTGCAGCCTTAAAACCAAAATACTTGAAAGATTGTATGTTTTTTAGCTACAGTCACTTTATGCTATGCATTAAATCAAGAGAATTATTTCATAATTCATTTCATAGAAGTTTCTAGAGCCTCAGGTCTTTGCAAAACTTAATGTGATTTTGTTTGTGTGTAGCTAAAGACATTTTGAGGGGACTTCAGTTTGGTTCCCCTCTGTTAATCATCACCGTGGGGCGACAGAAGTCAATTGACTGTCAGTTCACTGTCACCCACAGGGTTGCTATTATCTGTGTCAGCCACACATCACAGTGTTGCAGTTTAACAGATTTTAAAGTTTGTGATGCACTTTAGAGGGAAGGATTTAGAAATGCAGTAAGATGCTGAATAGCGTAAGCCTTCTGCCAAGCAAGTATTTTCATTCCAGATACAAAATAAATTTTATTCATTCCTGCCTGATACTTGCAACTGACAGTTCCAGTAATAGTCCCTTTTAGTCCTGCATATGTTTTTGATTTTACCTGAAAAACCTGATTTTTCTTAAATGAATGACAGATATAGTAAGGGCAACAGAATGTTGAATCTGCAGTCTACTGTTGAACAGCAGAAGTGATAGTATTTATTTACTTTTAAAAGAGTACATGTAGGATTGTGAATACATTAATGGAAGGATTTTTCCATTGATGAGAATATAGGTCTTGTAAACTTAGGGCTTTGACACTTCATTGTCAGTCATGCTACTAACTCACCATGTAATTACACAGGAATCATAAAACTGCATTTTATTGGCATTATATTTTCTGTAAAACAGATAGAATGTAGAGATTTACAAAATGTATTTCATGTCATTTCTTAATACATAGTTCTTCTTTTTAAAAATTTGGGTTATATTTCCCTTTTTCCAGTCTTTGGGAGTTTCATTGACTGCTGCTTTTTCAAAAATGATGAATAATGTCTTAGCAACTTGTGTTGAGTTGATGTGGCCAGAAATGTGTGTTCTATCACCATCTTTTGAATCCAGGTGGGGCAGTGATCCTTATCTCCGTGGCACACAGTATCTGCTAATGGGCCACATTATCTGCTAAAGGACCATCTTGAAGACTAGATGGGGCAATCATCTTTATCTTTTCTACAACCCATCCGCCCTCCAGGAAGATACCATCTGCTGATGGCCCATTAAGTCCCATTGTATGACTTATAAAATTACATCATCCCATTGGGAGATGCTCCAGCCAGGGGAAGAAACCTTTCCTACATAGATGAAAACTGAGATTTTGGACAGCAAGATACCTTCTTTCCACTGGATTCCAGAGGAGA
>JANRMJ010000079.1:28719785-28732756 GCA_025584955.1 Alethe diademata | reverse complement strand
AAGACATATGCTTATACCCCTTTATTCTTTTCTTCTGAGATTCCCACCTGGGGTATTGCATCCAGGTCTGGGGCCTCCAACAAAAGAAAGACTTTGATTAGTTAGAATGAGTCCCGTAGAGAGCCGCAAGTTGATCAGAGGTCTGGAATACCTGTTCTACAGGGAAAAGCAAAGAGAGAGAGTTGGGGCTGTTCAACCTAGAAGCGAAAAAGCTCTGGAGACCTTGTTAAGCTTTCCAGCACCTAAAAGGTAGAAGAAGGCTGGAGAGGAGCTTTTAAAAAGGAATAGGAAATGGGAGATTTGCCCTTAGCTGAAGGAGGGTAGGTTTTGATTAGATCTTAGGAAGAAAAGCTTTACTCTGAGGGTGGTGAGGCACTGAAATAGGTTGCTCGGAGGCATTGTGGATCCCCCAACCCTGAAGGTGTACAAGACCAGATTGGATATATCTCTGAGTAATTTGGTCTAGTGGAAGAGGTTCCTATCCAGGGCAGAGGAGTTGAATGTAGGACCTTTAAGGTCCTAAACCATTGTGTAATTCTGTAATTCTTGCACTTGTATTGCAAGGAATTAAGTAGCTCATGAGCAACATCACACCCCAGGAACTACAAAGATCTGTAGGCTGTACTTGCTTGCTATACATTTTTTTCAGAAAAGTCTGGAGACTTATCTGACCTCTTTGAAAATACGACACTTCTTAACTAAAGACAGTTAATGTCTCCTGTTAGTTTTATCCCCGTATCAGCTGCCTGTCAGTAATGACTAGTCAATACATTTAATAGTATGTGGCATTTAGTTAGTGTTGATCTTCTTTCTTCTGTTATTTTTGGTTTTCATTTTTGAATGGAAGTAATATTATTCTGCAAAAAAATATTTTTGCCATTGCAGTGGAAAAGAGGAGCAAGATTGTGTGTTTCAAAGAGGTTATCTTAGCTATGTACACTTGATTTCTGAGAAATTACCTGATCGTACTGTGCTTCCAGTGTGACTTGCTAGCAGGTGTCACATTATAAAGGCCAATTACTTTTGTACAGTATTTTTTAATATTTCAGTGCTAACCGCACTAGCATGAGATTTTGGGCTGTATCTATTTTAATAGACACTGTGGTATCTAGTCAATATCATTATGAGTATCCTGCCACTTTAACTTTGCTATGCGCACAGCTCCAATATTTAGAATTTCTCAGTATTTTGCAGTCATGTAATTCATCTTCACAGCACTTCCCTGTAGCAGTAAAGCACTGCCATGTGCATCTGTAAGATGGACAATCGAAGCACAGGGGCAACAGATGTTATGAGCAACAGCAGATAAGTAATACTGATAGAAGCAAGAAACATAATTTAGGTCTTCTGAGTGGCCAGACCTTATACTATGTGGTCATCCTTCCTTATAAACTTCTCTGGTATGAAGAGAAGGGGTTTTCCCTGTTGTAGATAAACATGGTGATTTGATATTTCACATAAAATAGTAAGGACTCTCTTAAGCAGGGCAACATCAGTGTTGTATGCTACTGTAGTATGAGTCCAATGATTGCATGCTAAGTAGTTTATCTTGTCTGATTTTATAAATTTTCTAGACATTTTTAATGAACTTTTTCTTTTGCATCAGCATTTTGATCAATTGTTTGTTGTTTAGAAACAAATAGGGGATCATGGAATGTTAAGCAGGATGATGATTTGGACTTTCATGCAGTACTGCGCAACCAACATGAAATCCGTCAATTTATACATTTCTTTTTCAGAGGATCAAATTCCTCGAGGTTTTCCAACCATTGATATGGGCCCACAACTGAAGGTGGTTGAACGAACTCGTACAGCTACCATGTTATGTGCAGCCAGTGGCAATCCTGATCCTGAAATAACTTGGTTCAAAGATTTCCTACCTGTTGACACAAGCAACAACAATGGCCGCATCAAGCAGCTACGCTCAGGTAGGGTCTTGTTACTGTTTCCACCGACGCCCTGAGTTGTTTTCTCTCACTTTTCCTTTCTTTTCTTTCTCTTTCTTTTTTAAAAAAATTTTATTTATAGGTAATAATTTCTCTTTCCCCTCTCCTTTTCTGTGTTACTGGGTGTGTTGTCCATGTCTGTGATGTTGTCATAGCTTTCTATAGAGTCTGTCTCTATGTGTTTTGCAGCTTCTGTTTACTCCACATTGCTCACTGCTGTGACTGTATTTTTTGATAATTTTTTTCTTTACTGCTTTTTGCAGTACTTGATGGATCCATTTTCTCCTCTTTCTTTCTTCTTTCCTTTTAATTTTTTTTAACAAATTTATTTCAACATTGGACTTCATTCAGAAATTGCAAGGAGTACCAATGGTTATATTCATCAAAACCAAAACCTGCATTAGACACTTCAATTAAAATCTAAAATGTGTTTATTGCTGTCTTTTCCACATTTGACTTCACCAAAGATTAGCCAGTTTGGACACATCTTCTTTCCTCTCACAAATACATAAAGCACAGTACTTCTTCCCATGCAGATTTATACCTGGAAAAAAAAAAAAAAGAGAAAGAAATCTGGGTAATCTGTGGAACAAAGTTGGGGTTTTTTTTACTGGCTGAGCATTTTTCCGACACATTTAGCCACAGTAGTGTGCGTCCACGCTAAAGCTTTATGAATCCTATATTTTCTGGATCTACAGAAGTCTGCTTTTGGTGTAGATTCCAGCTTTTGCTGCTCTTCTCTCTCTTTGCCCGTTGCACCTCCCTAGCAGTTCTCTCACTCTCCTCCTGCCCTAGTTTATTCTTTTGCTCTCTTCAGATTAAAAGCAAAACAGAACAAACAAAACAAAACAGAAAAACCCTCTAAATTTATCAAGTTGAAATCTTATCCCAAAATAAGATCAGATCATTGATCATTGGGATATAATGAGTTTTTTTCCTTGACAATTGTAGTAGATATCGTTGTAGAATCTAAGTTGTTTAATCACGTGTCTTCCCAGAATTCTCAGCTTTTGACCTGTCCTGTGATGTTAAATCGTCTTGTTAACCTACTTTTTGCTTGTTGTCAGCAGAACTGTGTAAATTAACCTTCTGTTAATGTAAATTAAGATTTTTTCACATGTGACATAGATGATTTAGTATATAAAGCTTTAACTGAAAACTTTGTACCAAATTATAAGGAATATAATAATATTTTTATGCTGTCTTTCTTCTCTCCGTATTTAAATCTCCAGAATCTATTGGTAAGTGCTTAGTTCTGAAGCGCACTTCACCCCCACTAATTTCCATATTCAGAATATTATGATTATGATTATGATAATTATTATATGATTAGTGTTATTATTCTTAAAATGCATGGCATGCATTTTACTAACAGTCAGTGTAGTCACCAGATCCCTATAGTGGCGCACACGCACACCTCCACAGAAATGTTGTCTTAGCAGTCATAGCAACACCTAAAAGAAACAGTACACATGTATCACGTAGATCTAGAACAGTAAATGCCATAATCCAGCCTAAACTGCAGTGTTTGTTTTGAGATAGACTTTAGTGTATCCTCTTTTTATATATATATATAGATCTATATATATTTAAATAGAATTTCCAATATTTTCCTAAAATATGTCATAAGTACAGTTTTGTAAAGTTTCCTTTAAGTATTTGAGGCATATTTGATACATATCTAACCCTATATAACCAAACGTCTAAGAACTCAGGTGCTGCTCTGAGAACGGCAGTGCAGCCAAGTATAGCCTTTTTGCCCTTTGTGGTACAATGCAACTTGCTTTTATAACCTGATAATACTATCTAATATATTCCTGTTTTAACAGTATAGTAATTCAAGTTTCTCTTAAGACCTTATTTAATTCTGTAAATCTAATTTGATTCTTCTTCCAAAGCCCTAGCCTCCTTCTTCTCGTACTAATGCTTCTTCTTTCTAATCTTATTTGCATTCATATTATCCACCCAGGTGGTACACCAATAAGAGGTAAGAGTGCTGAACTAACGTTCACAGAATGATCTTACTCATTCTTTCTGTCCTTTCATCCCTCTCATCTTTGTCCTGTTTTTGGTTTTGTTTGGTTTTGTTTTCCTTAAGGAAAAAAACAAAACAAAACAAAAATCATGGAAATGTCCATCATCTGATTTTCTTTTTCCTTCGTCCTGTTTGGTTATGATCAGTGACTCTCATATTGTGACCTTTCTTTCTTCACATTGCCTTTTCCTTTCCCCTTTTCATTTGTTCATTAAAAAAATAAATAAATAAAAATTAATTAATTTGTGATATGCTTCAAAGAAAGCATATCCAGGTCTCCTGGCCATGGCCCAGTCACAGCGTACCATTTGTCCCTCTTTTTTCTTTTTCTTCTTCTTCTTCTCCTTTTTCTTCTTCTTCTTTTTCTTCTTTTTTTCTTTTTCTTCCTTTTTTTTCTTCTTTTTTTCCGTCCTCTTTTTTTTTTGTCCAACTGGAGCAAAAAAAGATCATTTTTTTTCTTCCTTAGCTGTTCTTGTCCTGGACCAAAGCCAAGATGGTCTGGAGAACAGTAGCAGACATGCAGAAGACAACATGGACTATCTTCTTTTTGTCTTATCTTTCATAAAAGGTTTTTGGTTTTGTTCTTCTTCAATCCTTTTTTTCTTTAACTTCATACAGTTGAAAATTATGTATCCCCCCTAAAAGAATTACAGAGATGGTTTTTCCCTTTACTGTGGTTTTACTTTTTTTTTTTTTTTTTTTTTTTTTGGTTGTTGTTGTAGTTTTCTTTTTTTTTAATTATCTCACCTCTGGATTTTTGGATCTTCTAATCTACAGGCTTTGGAAATGAAAGGTTACTGACTCATTATTCTTGGTGGTATGTGGTATTGTTGGTTTTTGATTCTCTAGCGAAACTGTTTACTTCTTTTGTGATTCTTGTTTTGTATTTTTCTTGGGTTTTGTGACACCACACTGCTAATCCCACTTGTGGATTTTGATGGGTGTCTGGGGGGGGCCCTCCTATGGTCCTCAGCAGTGGTTGGTTGGTTCTTCCTTGTTGGCGTAGACCATGCTTTTGAAACTTTTTTGTCTTCTAATTCAACTGCTCTTTGTTTTTCAGCAAACGTACTTTAAGATTGTAAGTTGTGGAAAACTGTCTTTCTTTTCTTATCAATCTGCATGTCTTAAAGGAGTTTTATTTCTTTAAAATAATATTTTGATGATAGTAAATGACTAATACAATTTCTTTTTTTCACTTCAAGCAGCCTTTTTGTTCTTGCTGCGCATTTTTGGCTTTCTTCAGCAGAAGATTTCTTGAAGTCTGTCCTGCTGTTTTTACGAGTACCACCTTTTGTGCTACTTTTGTTGCTAGATTGAAACAACTAAATAAAAATTTAAAAACTATAGTGACCCAACTACTTAATCTCTATTGCTTTATTAAAAGCCATTCTTCCTTGAAGCAGTCTCACCCATCTTCATTTAATGGTTTAGGAAAGAGTGTTGTTTAGACAGGGTTTTGTTTTTGTTTTTTTCGCCAGAGGCTAATTGTTTTCCTGTGCTAGCACTGATGATGTGAAAAAAATAATCTCTGTTTTTTTCATTGCATCATTTTCTGTCTGTGCACCTTAGCAAGAAAATGAATCGACGTTGAGTGGACCTTCGCATACAAGCTTTTCATATTGTTGAGAGGTGTGTTGTTGTGGATGTGAAAAGCCTTCTCTGACCCTTTCTTCGGCAATGTATTTTATATTCATACAGGTGCCCTCCAAATTGAACTGAGTGAAGAATCTGACCAAGGCAAATATGAGTGTGTTGCAACCAACAGTGCGGGTACACGCTATTCTGCCCCTGCCAATCTGTATGTCAGAGGTAGGAATGACATAACCCTGGCATCCACTGTTCATGCAGGTTCAGGGCTAAGATACTCAGGATCTGTACAGTTACCACTGTAATAATCAAAATGCCATGGTAAATGTCCAAACTGTAAAACTAATTTTAAACTGTAGAGGAAATGCTTGGGGTTTATTTTGTTCTTTTAAAGCGCTCTTGAGTCCAGTCTATCCTGTGGGTTAAGGTTTGTAAGTATATTTAGATTTTCACATTTTAACTTCTGGTTTTTTTCCTGCATTAAGTTAAATTCTGCTTTGCATTTATTTTATTTTATTGGTTTGGTTTTGTTTTGCTTTTCTTTTCAAACTCCTGAGGTGACTGCTCTGTGTGCCACTAATCAGCTGAGTGTAACCCCGAGGCGCTGAGGTGTATGCCTACCTGACCTCTGCTGTCTAACTGCAAAGGAAAGGCTTCTAACATAATAACTTTATGTATGCAGAGCACAATTGTATTTTCTTCTTTTCTCTTTCTTCTTAATATATATATATGTATATATATGTATATATATTTTTTTAGTGTAGACTTTTAAGTGTAGTGTAGAATGATAGTAGTCAGTTGGCTATATTATTTTAAGAAATCACCTATGTGTATGACAGGTATGACTAATAATAAAACCATTATATTTTTATGTGTAGTAGTAAAAGTGGTTATTAACCTATTGAAATTTTTTTGGTCCAGCTAGAAACAAGGGCTTTGTTTCAGGCAGTATTTCCTATGTCTGATTGATGTAGATTTTTGTAAAACAAAGCCTATTACATACATACATACATATGTGTGTATATATACGTGTGTGTGTGTGTGTGTCTATAGTATAAGGGGATGGGTGGGGGAAATAGGAATGAAAACATAAACAGCTGTAAACCTTACTGTAGGATGGATAATCTTACAGAAAATGCCTAGCTTGATTTTGAAATTTTTTTAGAGCTGATTTTTCTATCAACCTGATACGTTTTCATATGGTGTTACTCTTTTGGCTAATTAAAAAAAAAGAAAAGAAAGGAAAACCTTTCATAGTTATAACATCTGTAGAAAGTTATTTGATCTTTTATTTTCTTTCTCTTCTCCTCCAACATACTGACTTTCCTGTACTGCATGAGGCATGTATACCTTTATATCCAAAGGAAAATTTCAAAATTATGCTAGCTATTCTTTCCGTTGTAGCTGTGGAAAATGCTAACTTTTCAAGATGAGGTAGGAAGGTTTAATTAGAGCAAGTAGAGATGTTCAAGTAGCAGTTGAAAGCCTTGATATGGCCTTTTTACTCTCTCTGTGTTTCCCTTGTTTTTCTCCTTTCCTCATTTCATTGTGTTCTGCATCAAACCCCCTACATCCCTCAGAGCTGCGAGAAGGTTGGTGTGTTTTTTACTTTTTACCCACCTTACAAAACTATTGATTAAACCAATAACAAAGAATACAAATGAAATGAATGTAGCTGCATTGTGGCATTTTTTAAGTTAGTGTTATGTTTAAGCAGAGAATGCCCTGGTCATGGCTTTTGATGAGTGCTGGTATCTAACTGTTGTGCATGACAAGAGAGAATGAACCTGGATGCATGGCAATCTCTTTAGCTTTTAATACTAACGTCTACTAAACTTGGTCAGTGTTCCTGCTTTTTCTTCCCTTTTAATTTCTTGTTTACACTGATGCCTGCTTTTCAAGGAATGATTTCCGTAGTTGCTTTTCTAAATAGCCCACGCATGAAGACTAAACTCTCCTTTGTCTATAAGGATTTTGTTCAATACAAGAAGTTGCTCATTGCTTGTCGTTTGCTTTGTGTGGCCTCTGTGAACTGGCCGTTTACAGATGTTTTTGCTCTCTGCTTGTTCCCCTTTTGCCTGTCATTCACTCATGAGGCCATTGCAGTAAGCCCCTTCTGAATTCATAGAAGATCACAGAAATTTAATCAAGCCCAGTGGAAAGGTTTCAGATTAATATAGTTTTCCTGCTTTGTTTCTTTTTTTTTTTGTTTTATTTTCAAACTCGCTCATAGTCCTATTTTACTTCTAATTTTTTTGCTGAATTAAAACTGTGTTTAATTATTAGCCTCTATTAAGGCCAAATAAATACAGTTTTGAGTACACCATGCAATGAAAGGCCTAAGTACAAGCCTACCTCTGTCAGCTACCTCTGTCACTTCCACCTCCTACACACATGTGCACACCACTGAGAATATTTGAAGCAGGAACACTGATCTGTTTTTGCCTGGTAATTTCCTTGGTGTTGTGTTTGTTTAAATATTAACTACTCTGTTAGTGGAATGTCCTCCTATGTCTTTAAGGTTCCCGCCCCTTGCTATCAGTACAGAAATGTGTAATATTATTAATCCTTACTTTGCTTTCCCTTAACTGTGAGCATAGCGAAATCTGATTGTTCAATATTCTGCTATTTCCCCAGTCTCTCTTCCTAGCAGTAGCTTTTTAACCACCTAAATTTAATCTAAGTTCCTTCTCCCTCAAATGCTATGCTTCTCTTAAACTCCTGTATCTGTCAGCCTATCCTATTCCCATCGCTTTCAAGTTTCTTTTCCTCACTCAGTGTTTTCTTTTTTGTGTTTTCTCTCTGCAGTTTTTACTCAGACATTTCCCTAAGCATGATTCTCTGCTGTTTCTGTCATTTGCTTGCCTGCATGACCAAATCCAGTCCTTTGTATTGGCTTTGCCTAGTTTCTTTCTGTGACTCTCTCTCCCTCTCTCTCTGTCTCTCTCTCTCCATGTATATGTATATATATATATGTGTGCATATGTATACATATTTGCATATGTGTATACATATGTATATATATATATATAGTATCTGTGTGCAATTATATATTTTTTATGTTTGTTTCAGTGTTAGTGTGAGGTCTTGAGGCTGCATCTACTTTGAGTCTGAAAGCAAATGAAATTGCACTTTCAATTTACTCTAGACAATGTGTTCCAGGACTGTGATGTGACAATGTGGCCTAGCACATTTATTCACATCAACTGGAAGCACGCAGCATTGAAGTTGGTGATCAACTCAAGCATGCTGTTGACCTTCCAGTTTTATTCTGTGCATATATATATGTATCGGCATAAGAAATGCATATATATATGTGCTCCTGTGTGTGTGCGTGCACGTGTGCGTGTATATCTTTTGCATGGTGTTTGTGTATTGTTAGTATGTAGTTAGTTATATGTGGGGCCCTAATAGGTCTGAATCAGCCTTTGTATGAATGTGCCTAATAAATACAGATAAATACAGAATAATTCACATTGTGTGCAGACAAAATTCTTGTTTAGTCTCTTATTTTTCATATATATTTTCTGGCAGACCGGAATAAACGCTAAAATAGTAAATTGTGTCTGTACACTGCATGCTGTCCTTATGCAAGACGCAGTTTCCTTTTTTGTATAAGTTACTACCTTTTTTTTGTGTTTTGTTCCAGTTCGACGGGTCCCACCGAGGTTCTCTATCCCCCCCACAAATCATGAGATCATGCCTGGCGGGAGTGTAAATATCACCTGTGTTGCGGTGGGATCACCAATGCCGTATGTGAAATGGATGCTAGGAGCAGAAGATTTGACACCTGAGGATGATATGCCAATAGGGAGAAACGTTCTTGAGCTTAACGATGTCAGACAGTCTGCAAACTATACTTGTGTTGCCATGTCTACCCTTGGTGTTATAGAAGCAATAGCGCAGATAACTGTCAAAGGTATATCTCAAACACGTTTATTTGGACACAGTTCGGTCTTTTATTTCATTCAGTCTGAGCAAATATATTGCGCTGAAAGGTCTAAATGCCATTTGGCCTCTTAAATCAGGGTAAATACTCTAACCAGTCACTGGCATATGACAAAATATAGGGTCAGACTGCAGTAATAATCATTAATTGAATAATTAATATTTATTAAAATATATTAGTTGTAATGTTCCATTATTCTTCTGGGTCTATCTGCCAGCCCTCACTTCTGTTGAAGAAATGATCTTGTAAAGTTGTATTTCTTTATCAACAGCAGAAGCCTTTAATAAACAGCCATTTGATTTTTACAATTGCTGGGTGTCCAAGTATCATGTTCACTGAATAATTGGAAACAAGAGGTTCCAAAAAAATCTGAAAATTCAACTGTTATTTTGAATTGTCCTTCTATAAGATTCCTCTTCCTCACGTGGTTTCGGATTTATTATGGAAGTCAGTATCATTAATTCATGACACATGAACTGCATTGAACAGAAGTTGAAGATTTTCCAATAGATTTTGGAGGAAATTGTAATTGGCAGAAGTTTTCTCTGAACAGATTGCTCCTTCTTTCCATTTCGTCTTCCTCTTTTATTTTTGTCTTGTTGTTATTGTTTGTAAGCTTTTTATTCTAATAAAGAATGTCTACTGTTAGATGGTGCTAACTGTATTTTTTGCTGTTTGTATTTAGCCTTACCCAAACCTCCTGGAACACCTGTGGTGACAGAAAGCACAGCAACTAGCATAACATTGACTTGGGATTCTGGAAACCCTGAGCCGGTTTCTTACTACATAATCCAACACAAACCCAAAAACTCCGAGGAGCCATATAAAGAAATTGATGGAGTGGCCACGACACGTTACAGCGTGGCTGGCCTAAGCCCGTATTCAGAGTATGAATTTCGGGTAGTTGCTGTAAATAATATTGGGCGAGGGCCACCCAGCGAGCCTGTGTCAACCAGGACTTCGGAGCAAGCACCTTCCAGTGCCCCACGCAACGTGCAGGCCCGTATGCTGAGCTCCACCACCATCCTGGTGCAGTGGGAAGAGCCTGAGGAGCCCAATGGGCAAATACAAGGGTACAGAGTCTATTACACCATGGACCCCACTCAACATGTCAACAGCTGGATGAAGCACAATGTGGCTGACAGCCACATAACCACTATTGGGAATCTCGTACCCCAGAAAACATACTCCGTGAAGGTTCTTGCTTTTACTTCTGTTGGGGATGGACCACTTTCCAGTGACATTCAAGTCATCACTCAAACAGGAGGTAAGCTAGCAATAAGCAAAATTTGTGACAGAGACTTTCAGTTTAAAAAGTTGCAAAATAAACTACGCCTCAAGTATAGCCAGATTATTCAGGCAGTTTTTTGCAGATAACGTTTTCTCAATTCCACAGTGCAAGTTATCTTTTTAGAGTGGAAATTACCACTGCATGCTTTCTTTCTTCATCAGCTTCAAGAAATTTATCCACAGTGAAATTAAAGTCTCAGGGAGACATTCAGCCTGGAGGTGGCCAAATCTTACAGCTTTTGTTTGGCAGTGCTCTGTGCATTAAACCTATTTGTCAGTTTGTCATAGCTTTTATTGCAGTGTTACTTGTGGGTTCTGGTGGGTTTTGTTTAGGTGCATGTAGTTTTCCTATGCCATATCACTCTAGGGAAATATTGCTTTTGGAAATTTCAAATGTATATGCACTGCATACGTATTCAACTAGTTGGTAAGATTCTGGGAAACCAGAAAACATGAGAGCATTAAATAAAACAAACCTTCAAGCAAGCAGGTTTGTACACATTGGATTTATAAGTCAAATCAAACCTGCCCCTACAAAATGCATACCACAGGGCCACTATTTTCTCGGTTTATGTTTGCAGTTAGGTTGTTCTGTTTTTGTTCAAGAACTTCTAGGTCCATGAATTAGTTTTATTAGTAAAGGACAAGCAAGCACAGTAAAAAACATGGCAGAAAAGTTTTCATGAAGTCTAAAGTGAGAAGCTCTGGTAGAGTTACACTGCACAAAGTGTTTTATTGTAGCAATAAGAAATAAAAGGTCGTTTTGTCAAGCAGTTTGTAGAAAGCTATATAAAGTATTACTGTAGGCCAGTGATTTCCTAGAAATATATAATAGTACTTGAATTTTTTAGTACAGGAAAGTTTCCTGTGCAGAATTTAGCATCCCTCAAATTCTTAAAAACAGATCTCTAAAGTATAACTGTAGACGTTTATGTTTCGTCCTGTTTTTTACTTCTACATTTTACCAATATGCATTTAATAAAGACAGAAATTGATCTATTGTCCTGGAATCTTTCTAGGTGTTGTGTTGCGCAAAGATCTAGATGTTACCTTTTGCAGTATCTCAGCTAAGAAGTTACAAAATTTTTAGATCTTATGGTGGTAGATCAAAATGTGTCTTTTTGCACATGCAAATGTAAATATATACAGCATAGTTTAATTTTGGCATTTGCACCCATTTTCAGAGAACTGGTTTTTGTATTGACATCTGACTTCTGATTGAATCCACATGCATAAAGCTTTTACAGAAAAAGGTTTAGTGAGCGCCTTATCTGCATTTTCATTCACAGCTGTAAACCTCTTAGATTAGCAAGTGTCTGACAGTGGCTTCCCCAGTGAAGGATGAAGGAATCAAAATAATGAGCACTGAGGCTCAGCTGGACTGGCCCAAGTTACATTACTTTCTGAGGTCACTTCAGAGAAGCAAGCGTGTCCATCTGTTTCCAATTACTGTTGCAATCTGAAGAAATTACAACAGTAACAGTGCTGGAGGGTTTCTCTATACATGATTTCGATGTTTAATTGTGACTGTATTAAAGAAATTGCAAGAAAGCAAAGAATTTGGCATACAGGAAGCATATTTATGCACTGATACTTTTAATTGAAATACAAATATTTCAAGTCATAAAAGACATAAAAACTAAGAAAGTCTAGTGAAGTTGTCCAGTTCAGGATATGGTTAAAAACTGGGATTTTTCTATCTCTCTATCCAGTAGTTTCTCTTCAGTGAACATCGTAGAAAAAAATGCCATCTTTGTCCTTCTCTTCCAGATTTGCTGTAATCTGAATATGAGTGTTTTAGTTTAAGTCTCTCAAAATTAAACACATTCCAAATATTAAAGTGAATATAAAGTGCCATTTAAGAACCGGGAAAATGGATTTAATGGAAGCATTTTAAAAGAGTTAAAATAGGAGTGGGATGCTGATTACATTTGGTTAATTTTATTTTAAACAAATAAGCCTGCCATTATATATATTTAGCTTAGCCCTCACTTTGGGACTATTAGAGCATATATAAAACAAAACCTTGCTGACATGTGTGTCTTACAGGCTCTGTTAGGTGCTTCAGAGCTTTCCTGCCTTAAGTGTATTCTGATCTTTGGAGAGAGATTATAAAAATGAATAATTTGTTCTTTAAAAAACTGTTAAGAGGAATTTTTGTTTT
>JANRMJ010000079.1:28690069-28705259 GCA_025584955.1 Alethe diademata | reverse complement strand
TCCTTTGTTGTTCTTTTTTATTTATTATTTTCCCAGGGAGAGTAAAATTACTGTTGCTTGCCTGTGCTGGGGTTTAGCATGATGCCAAAGTGTACAGCATTGATTTGTGTTTTCATCTTTTTGATGGCTGTCGCTAACTTTGCCTCACCATTTCTTCTTTACAAATGAAATAGAAGTGGTTCAGTGTTGCATACCAATAGTTGTATTTTTCTGTATTCATTTTAATTTTGGGGTTTTATTTTTTTAGTGTAACTGAAAGTAGAAGTTAGTTGTGCTTTTTTTTTGTATAAGATAAATACATGCTATCAGAAAAGCCAGATGCCCTGCAGTGTTCATGCCTAAGTAATAATGTTTGCTGTATCCAAACCACACTTCTAAACATAACATGCAGCCATAGCTCTTACACCATGAGGTACTGATTGTTTTAGAAGAGGCTAATATCTTCATAAGTTTCTGTTTTGTGGTTTTGTGGGTGGTTTTTTGCCTTTTACAGTTTAAGTATGGTAATACCATGTGCAGTTTTCTTACGAATGATATTAAGCCTTTCTTACTGATTTTGGCCTTACAGTTCAATTCAATTCTGAGATAGAGTATAAGAAGGGGATCTTTTGATAGTATATTGTTATGTGCTGTTTCATTTTGTTGTTTGGGTTTCTTTTTTTTTCTTATTTGAGCTATTTTGCCCACTCATTCTGATAATTTCCTAATTATTTCTATATTGCTAATAACTGACTGTAAAAACAATGCTGAATTGTAATCACATCTTTACTAAGCTCCTATCCACTATCTTGAAAAATCCATAGACTATTAATAGTTTGGCCCATGATTTTTATATTAACTTTTCATGGCTGTTCTATCCAAGGGATGTGTGATTGCACATTTGCTATTTATTCTAGATGTATAAATACACCATCCCTCTGGCAACACTGCAATTTAGTTCAAGTTCATTCAGGCACATGAAAATGCAAAGAAGTAGTCCAATGGTTACAGGCTGGAAGCTGGGGACTTTGGGCCCATTAGTTACCTCAAAATACTGTCCCTTTGTATTTGCATATGAGATTTATTTATATTATGAGTGCCAAAACTTACTCCTTTTTCTGTCCTTGTAGCAGGACATGAGTGTAGTACATTTCTCATACACCATTCAGCATCTTCTGTGTACATATACGTGTGTGCACATGTGTGCACATGAAAAGATACCCCACTGCTCTGATATTTACAGTTTGATGTTGTTGCTGTTACTTTTCTCTAGCTGAAGAGCTACTTGTTTTGTAGCTGCTGTCATCTGAGGGCCATCAGATCTATCCTCTGATCAGATTTTTAGTGGTGTTTTACACAGTTCTTTTAGACCTGAAGGGCTAGTTGTTCCTGAAGTCCTTTCAGAGATTGAGAAGCACAACCTACCGAGTGACTCAGGTTGCACTGAAAGTGTTATGGAAGTACTAAGGCTTTTTTGTTCAGCCAAACCATCATTACTTACAAAGTGTGAATGTAAATGCAACATTTTTCTTACTAGGCATTTTAGAACTATATCAGTGATATCCTGTTAATAACTAAGTTAAACTGAGTTTCTCATACCTGCATGTGCATGTGTTTCACAGTGTCAGTAGTATTCCTCAGGCAAGGTATTTCAGGAGACTTTTTTCACTGTTCACATCACTAAGTCTTTGGCCTTTTGCTTTAAACTACCTGAGGCATACTATTTAGATGTGTGCTGTCCTTTATTACTTAAGTGAGTGAAATGTTTTGCATTATCAAGTATTTCACACAGTACAGTCTGTTGGTGCACTCAAATGCTTGCCAATATCACTGCCAATAGCTCAAAAGTGTAATATAAATGGGGTTTCTAAAGTATTCTGTATTCTCCTGGTAAACAATCTATTTTAAATTAACTGTTCTTATTTTATTTTATTTCATCTTAGGAAATGATAATTTCTGGGCTTCAGCCTGAAACCACATACTCTTTCACTGTGACAGCCTATACAACTAAAGGTGATGGAGCACGCAGCAAACCCAAACTTGTATCTACTACTGGTGCAGGTAATACTTCTATACAAATTGAGTTCTTAATGAATCCCTTGACTTTTTCTGCTACTGTTTTTTTGTACCTACTATTTGGAAGTCTCCTGTTGTATGAGAGGTGTTGTTTCTAGGACATAGGATTTTCTGTTTCAGTATTTGGACCTCATTTTTTTAGATAAAATAGAGCCAGTGACTCCCTTTGTCCCTTTCTTAGTTCCAGATGAGGTCACTTTATAGTTTTTAGTACCTCTTCCATTACCATTGGTGTCTTCTTTGAGAGGAAAAAGTAGAAATTCAGAGCTGAGAAGGATATTTGAAAAACTTGTAAAGGGTTTTCATGATATTTGTGAAGGTAGCAACACTGCTGCCTGCCAGTAAAAATATTGAAAGAACCCATCTGCATAACATTCACAATTTATCTCAGAAGAATGTAATTATTAAAGCAGAGAACTGGACAACAGAATGCAACTCCATCCTGTGAAACCTTGAATTCCATATTGATTCAGGGGTAATTTAAGGAACAAACCGGAGCAGAATACACCTTTCCACTGTGTTCAGTCTGCATTTGGTATCAAGGTGCTGGACATCTTGATTGTAAATCAATACAGAAGCTAGCACAGATGGGATGAATCAAACTGCTTTTAGATGAGGAGCAATTTTTTTATTTTTCTTTAAATGTGTCACATGTGGTACAGCTTAACCAATTGATGCCACCACACATTTGGTGTGATACTTACCTACAGGTGTTCACAGTCTTTAGGTATTGTGTTCATTTTCAGGGGTTTGTAGTGCAGCCATTAAGGATATTCTATTACAATCACATGTAGCACCATTACAAGCTCTCTGAAAAACAATGTATTGTTTATGCTAATAGATAAAATCCAAAAGGTATCTGGATTTGTATTTATAGTGATTGATTCAATTTTTAAAATAATCACTGGATGCAGAATCACACCTTATATTAATATCAAAATCATATATATCCTTTTTTCGTTAGATTCGTTGGAAAAGTGTCAGTCTTGGTGGCTAGATGCACAATGTTTCATTTCAGATCTTAGGATACATTCTAGTCTTTACTCTTGGCTATTGTTGAAACTTACTCTCTAACTTGTTATCTTTCCTGAATTCTCATACTTTGAGAAAAAAAGGTGATGTATATTTCTGGCATGTATTGGAAATTGACTTAGGAAAAAGAGGCCCTTGATCCGTTACTCTTCTCTAAACTTCAATTCCCAATTTAAATAAACACAATTATATAAATTATTATTTGATTAGTTCCTAGACGTAAATACAGGTTATGCAAATATGCTTGCAAAACTTAAAGTTTCACTGCATTTAGTCCTTATTGACTGTTCATGTGTCATTCTACCAAGATCTCTGATGCTTCTACTTTCATAAGACAGAACAAATCCTGTGTCCCAAATAAACTTGACTGAAGAGCAATAGAGAATCAGAGGCATGTCTGTAAATGTAATGCATATAACACTATTCTTGTAGTTTGCTTAACCCTGTGAACAAATAATGCTTTCTCCTGGGATTAACAGCTAGTTACCATTTTGCTCCTTCATACATCCCAGACTGTATGAAATCTCTTCACTTGGTGTTATAGCTTGCTGTGTTTGGGCTTCTTTTGTAAGAAAAATTTGTATGCAGATTTTTGAAAAAAGAGACACTGAATATAGTCAGTACCAAGAGCTTCCTGCTCACTTTCTGTGAGAATGCATCACACAAGGGAAGGAGTGATGCATTTGCACCAAAGGGTTGTGGATCTGTAATGCAGTCTCCTATTCACTTGGAGTTGCCATTTGATTTTTTTTTTCCCTAAAAAGATGCTATTGGAATACTACAATAAAGAAAATTAAGGATCTGACTTTCTAGTCTAACTTTTAAAGTTTGAATGAGATTGACTGTGATTATATTTGTAAGAGAGATGAAAGGAAAATAGACATCTGAACGTTTACCAGAGAAGTGACCTGTAAGGTATTCAGACAATAAGTGACTATTCAATGGTCCTGTTAGTGATACAAAAACATATTTTAAATTTTTATGCAGAAGAGATTCACCAAACATCAGTAAGCATGCAGTACAGTAACTCAGTTACTGTCACTGAATGCTGTTGATACTTTTTTTGAGATTGTGCATTTGTCTTCAGTTTCCTTTCCTCACTATTGAAATCAGATGGAATAAAAAACTGTTGCCGAACATTTCTAAATCATTTTTAAATTACTTGGGGCAGAAGTTGCAAAATTTATGGTAACAAGACCTTGATAAAAATGAAGACTTACTAGTCAGTGATATTATACAATTTTAATGAAGATTTTAATCAGACCTTTAATTTCTGTGTCACAGTTGTTGAAGAATCTCATAAGGCAATAACTTGTCCATTACTTGTCATTTGCTCTCATACTGGACAGCACTCTTGAAATACAGATTTCAGCTAAAAGAAGAAAGTTTATATTAAGGCAGTGGTGTACTTTATAGCAGCTAACAGAAACAGAAATTATTTCAGGTAATTTGGCAAAGGCAGCTTGCATGAGCTTCCACTAGTAGTAGATGGCAAGCCATTGCAGCAGTAATGTCTGTTAAAAGCGGTATGTGAGAGATTTCTTGCTATGTATTAATGGAAGACGATTTCATAAGATCAGAAAATATGTTTTATTTTATGGACAATTTCACTTCTTTGAGGCTCATGGAAAATTCAGGGTTTTATCAGAAATTTCTAGACAGAGCTATTTGATGACACAACTGTATATACAACTGCACAGAATCCTGTCATTTGTCCTAAAAGACTGTGATATTCATAAGTAAATCATACTGAAAGTAAATGTTAACTGAAAGCTGTCTGGAAATAGAGAGAAATTTATCTGCTTTGCAACATCATATAGGCTTTATGGTATTAAAAACAAGTGACCATTGTTATTTACTGGTTTAGTCACAGGTTATTTTATTGGGTAAGTAAAGTTTATTAATCCCCTGGTTCTGATCAAGAGCAAGCATTAGTTTCTTCCTTTCTCTGTAGTTACCACAGAGGTTAAAATCTAGTTCTAATTGTGAAATCTGCCACAAGAACAAAAAAAAGGCAATTAATTACAAAAACAATTTAGTTATACCTTCCAGTAATGTCTCCTCTAGGAAGCTGAAGGAGTATTATTCTTTTTAGGTAAACTGTTCTTTCCTCTGCTACATTGGTGCCAGTAATAGTTACAATGCAGAGAAAAATATGGCCTCCAAAAGGCCTTTACAGCCTTCTCTTTGTTCCATAAAGACTTTTAGTTATCAATGAGGAAAGGTCAGAACTAATCAGAGAGATACTCTTTACACAGCAGAAAGTGTGGGAAAACACTCACAATAGTCCACAATAATGCTGCCAGGTGAACTCAACATTTAAATTTAAAGTTATTTGGAAAATTTATATAAATCTTACCTATAATTCTTACGCAATTAAAGGCAATGTCATGACTTATAACAGATGTAATGAGGCAAGAGCTTGCTATTTGCAAAATTTTCTTCAAGACATGCCATTCTTCCCTCCTTATTCCTAATTCTTTATGGAATGGTAGTTAGACCTTCTGACAATAACAATCTGAATTTCTGGGTGCCTGAAAACTAAGATAAGTGATAGAACCTATTGAAGTGTTTAAATACAGGGACCAAACTCATAGTGAAGCAATTACATTCACATGGGAAGGCTTCAAATGCAGATGAAACTAATTAGTCTTTGTTGAAAACTGTGTTGTCATTGAAGTACTACTACTCCCGAAACTACCCTGGTCTCTTGACCTGTCAGGTATTGGTACAGAAGGAGCACCAAATTTCTGAACAGTTTTGGATATGTTTCATTATCAAATAAATCACCGTAATGGAAACAGAATTTTTTAAAATAGAAGTATTAATGAAAATATAAACAAAATGTATACAAATGGATGTGAATAAATTAAAATTATTTCATCAATTAAATAGAAACAATAAATGAGAATTCATATTGGGACTCCAAAAATGTATACTATATAAATTGTATAATGGCATTTCTAGCTTGATCAGGACTGATTCAGTCGTCTCTGGACTAATTCAATTAAATTCCTCCTCAATGTCTGTACCATGCTTGCAGTCTGAACTTCTCTAAAACACAAATCACCAGTTTGTACTAATGGATGCCAATTAAGGTTTTGACTACATGCAGTGTATAGCTTATGAAGAGCTACTAATTTAACCTTCTTCAAAAGAAATCTAGTTCATGTGCATGAAAACCATGCAGGCAAATAAATCATATGTGATAAGCCATGCTGGAAAATATTAAATTCCAAACTGCACTACCTTCCCACACTGAAGCAGTGGCAGCAGAAGTGATTTGTGAATGGAAACTAGAATGACAAGATTCTAGTCATGTGAGGTAATGATTTTTGAGGGCAAGGTTGTTCTGACTGCTACCACATTTTAGCTATTAATGATAAAAATTATGTTCAACTTACGTAGAAATTTTTTATTTTCCCATTTACAGGAAATGTGTCTTGGATTGAATACATGAAAAATTAAGACAGTACTTTTTTGTTGGCAAACAAGGATTTGTGAGACAGGACCATTCATAAGATGTTTGTTGGAAGTTTTACTTCTTGATTTGTGTTCCTAGATCCTGTGCCTCTGAATGTTCTCTGTATTTAGAAATAATGGTAAGGGAAGAAGACAAAAAAGCTGTGAAGTTCCTTATACTGTATGACTAAATAATGCAGGAGCCAGACACTATTTCCTCATTAGGACAGTAATATGTGGAACTAAGAGTGAGGAAAAAGAAAACATATCCAAAATTCCTGCTAGAGCTAGCCTCAAGAATTGTACATGCAGTTGTGTTTATATGTGTCCTCTTTAAATAACATTGTGCTACAGTTCCAGGCAAACCTCGGCTTGTGATTAGCCACACACAGATGAACACGGCTCTAATTCAGTGGCATCCTCCTGTGGAAACTTTTGGCCCGCTGCAGGGTTATCGCCTGAAGTTTGGTCGCAAAGACACGGATACATTGACGACCATGGAGTTCTCAGAGAAGGAAGATCACTTCACGGCCACAGACATTCACAAAGGAGCTTCTTATGTCTTCAGGCTCTCAGCTAGAAATAAAGTGGGCTTTGGGGAGGAGATGGTTAAAGAGATTTCTGTTCCTGAAGAGGTACCCAGTGGATTTCCCCAAAATCTCCACTCGGAAAGCTCTACTTCTACATCAGTTCAATTAACTTGGCAGATGCCACTCTTGGCAGAAAGGAATGGCATTATCACCAAATATACCATCTTGTACAGAGATATCAATGTTGCTTACCAGCCAGTTGAGCTCCCTGTTGTTCCTGCTGATACCACTATGACACTTTCTGGCTTAAAACCAGATACCACTTATGATGTAAAAGTACGTGCCCACACAAGCAAAGGGCCTGGTCCATATAGTCCAAGTGTCCAGTTCAGGACACTACCCGTGGATCAAGGTAGGATTTGTCTGCTTATGGCGTTGACCTTTAAAGGAGTATCGGTCTTTGGATATCAGTGTTTTTGAAGGTGTAAATAAAACTGACCGGCCCATTCATAAAAATAGGTTCATCAAACACAAAAGGTAAAGTATATAAATCTTAATATGTTTTGGATGCCTTAGAATTCAGTTGTCCCTTGCCAAGCAAGTTCTGGCTAACTTCCTCACAATATTTTCAGGTAAGGAAAAATGTGCGTATTGGGTTGTCTCTAGATAAGAGTGAGAACAAGTTTAAATGTGATATTTAAATATGAACAAACAGGTAGGAGAATTGAATACTTGTTGGTTTTTGACCTAAATGGAGAGCTAATACTTCCCAAGTGGCAGTGGAAATATGGCAAGATCTGAGCTCCAAGATGTTGTTTATATACATTGTTTCTTTTTTTCCAGCAGTGTTTGCAAAAAATTTTCATGTTAAAGCAGTAATGAAGACTTCTGTTTTGCTGTCCTGGGAAATTCCAGAAAACTACAATTCAGCTTTGCCATTCAAAGTAAGTTACTTTCCATTTGTACAAGAGAAAATAACAGAAACTAGGTAATGTATTTACCTGATTAAGTAGCTAACTGAACATCTATCATGAACATGTATTGGAGGTATCATTGTTTCTAAGATTGCTGATTTTTCATTCACTGCTGTAGTATTTTAAAGAAAACAGTGAAAGGGAAGAAATATTTTTTTCTAGTCCTTTTTGTAGCGAATGCAATTGAGTACCATTTTGGGTTTTGTCTCTTCAATGTACAGCAGCACATTTTTGATTTGCAGCTCTTGTACTCCACTGGCTATAGCTTTATCCAGATTAAGAGACTCAGTGTAAACTGCAGTCTGCCTGGAATTTATTCTCCTTCATCCTTAATCAGTTGTGTCATCTGAGGCAGTGGCAAGTGAGAAACATTGTTTTAGAAACTAAATGGTACAAAAACCTTTCTAAATAAGGAGTGCGAATTAAAAAGTCAAGAGGTTTTTAACAAGACTACCTTGCTGTAAATTCTGTGTTCAAGAGAAGCTGCTTGCTTTGAAAAAGTGAAATTTGATTTCAGGAGTGTTTACATTACTTTATATTAATGTAGTACTTTTTTCCCCTAAAAGTGAGAAGTTTACTTGCAGTAGGTAAATCAGTTTTACACTGTTTTCCGCCTCAAAATGCCCAAATAAATTTAAATGTATTTATTGTTGAAATTTAAAGCTTGATTGATTCCTGAATTCATCATGACAGCATCATTTGCCTTCTCCTAGTAACCAAAACTTTGTGTATTAATGTAGATCCTTTATGATGATGGGAAAATGGAGGTTGATGGACGTGCTACTCAAAAACTGATCACAAACTTGAAGCCAGAGACGTCATATTCCTTTGTCCTGACAAACAGAGGGAATAGTGCTGGGGGTCTTCAGCACAGAGTAACCGCAAAGACTGCACCAGACGTGCTTCGCACAAAGCCAGTCTTCATCGGAAAGACCAACTTAGATGGCATGATAACTGTGGAACTTCCAGAAGTACCCTCAAACGAGAATATAAAGTGAGTGAATGAATGACATACCACTGTTTTTAACTTCAGAGAGATTGGCATCCTAACTCGTGATGGCAGACCACGGCTTTATTCTTTATAACAGTACAGAGACTCCAGTACTCTGCAGTAGTATTTGACCTAATATCAATGTAATATTTGATACAGTAAACTGGGAGGTACTGTTGACTCTCTCAAGAGACAAGAAGCCTTACAGAGGGATACAGATAGATTGTAACACTGGGCAGTCATGAGTGGCATGAAAATTAAAAACAAATGTCAAGTTCTGTTGTGGAGGTCCTTGAGTGCATCCAACAGAGGGCAAGAAAGATGATGGAAGGATAGAAAGGGATGTCCTGTAAGGAGCTGCTAAAGGCTTTGAGCTTGTCTAGTTTGGAGAAAAGAAGACTGAGGGCTGACCTCCTTGCTTTTTGCAGCTTCCTGAGGAGGGGAAGTGAAGAGGGAGCTGCTGATCTTTTCTTCCTGAGATCCATTTATAGAACACAAGGCAGTGCCTCAGAGCTTCATCAGGGATGGTTCAGATGTATTAGGAAGCATTTGTTTAGTATGAGTGTTCTCAAACTGGAAGAGGCTTCCTAGTCACATGGTTAGTGTCGCAAGCATGTCAGTGTTTAAGACTGACATGTTAATTAATTTGTTTTAACTTTTGGTCAGACCTGAAGTGTTGAGGTAATAGGAATAGATGATCTCTGTATGTCAGTTCCAGTTAGAACTGTTAAGTTTGTCACAGCCATGTATGAAAGATTTGTATGGAGACTTGATTGTCCTTCAGTTTGCAAATTTTTCTCAGAGTATTTTTGTGTTTCATCACAGACTGCAAAATGAGGGATGCAGAAAACCAGTTATATTTTGAACAATATATCATGTCAAAAAGAATGAATAACCTGCTACCCTGCTGTAGCTCCTTGAAGTTCTCAGACTCAGTCACTGAAAAATTATATGGAGTTTTAAAGAATTGGTACTGTACTTAAATTAATTCAGGTTAATTAATTCTGATGTTTTTTATCAGGATAAAAAAACCTTGTCCTCTCCACTGGTCTCAGAAAGAAAACGAGATATTTTGCTTAAAAAAATTGGAAGTTTTCTAGATGTTACATAGATTTTGGAAGGGAAAAGGTGGTGTGGAAATTTAAACAACAGAAACAGGACTAAAGACCTGAGAGCACATGGTCAGCAGGGATTAGAAAGGTTAGACAATAAAGATTTGCCAGGAAAACATGAAGCATGATACAATCAATAAGTGTTATCGCTCTGCTTATAGTGATTCTTGTTGATCTGTAAGCTTGCCATATATAATGTAAAGGAAATGGAGAGGAAAACGAGCCAGTCCATTCCCTGGTGGATTTTTACAGCTTTCTAGAAAGCTGACCCCTTTTTCATTACTGACTGAAGATTTTGAGGCAGGTAAGGTCAAGAAATAAATTACTTTGAAACATTAAAAAGATGAAAAACTGAAAAATGTAGTCATTATCATTAGATTGAGTAAGATGCGGTCAGTAACAAATGCAGCTAAGGAAGAGTGAAGATGGAATGAGTCAAAAAAGATTTATGAGGCAGAGCATTTACAGAGAAAAAATGTGCAGGATAGCTGATCAAACAGTAGCAGAAGATAGCACTGGAATAAAAGACAATTCCCTTCTTTTTATATAGGTTAAAAAAGTTAAAGAGGCTAAGTGTCATCAGAAAAGGTACATTAAATCTAGAGGGTCCAACTGTCAATTTTGCAAATAGTGTATTTCCTACTTGTACATCTACTTTCTAAGAATATTTGATGAGGCTTGATAAAGTAAAACACAGCAAAGATTGACTTGACCCTTGGATCAGGCATACCAAGGCAACTACATACTGAACAGAAAACCTGACCTTGTGCTCGCTAGAAGAAGTAAGGTTTGTATGGGAAGAACAATTTCATGTATTAGTTATGTTGACATTTTTAGACATGCTGCTCCTCTATTGGTACATGATATGCTCAGGATTGTCCCTAGTTTACAATGAAGTACTGAGAATTTTTCAATACTACTAATTACACAGAAAGTGAAACAGGTAATGGTTTGCTCTAATGCAGTATAGGTAATGAGATTGAGGGCAATGTTATAAAAGCCTTTGTAATATTTGTAATTAAAGATGTTAGTATTTGGCAATGTTTGATGGTGATACAACATAGAAATTGGTGCAGAGCTCACCTTATGATTAGTAAAATGTTTCTCTTTTGCTAATCTCAAGGGAGCAAGTTCTTAATTTTTTTTTTCTTTTAGTATTTTGGGCTATTTCCAAAGCAATTTTTATGTGTAAAGGACAATTCATACTTCTCTGAGTCTCTTACATCTTTGAAAAGTCTGAAGTAAAAGTAGAGTCTTGTGGAGGATTTTAGCCTCTCAAATACTCAGCAGATAAAACAATACCCAAATAAACACTTCATTTCTCATCCTCCTCCCTCCGCTCTTCCGTAGAAAAAAAAGAAATCCAGCCTGAAAACAAACAAGCAAATAATGAAGTAAACTACAAAACATGTTTTTCAGGAGATGCTACATTTTGCACAATTAGCTAAAAATGACAGAACTTTGCATATTGGTGTGAAGATTTTAATTTTTCTGCTTACTATTGATCTACTTATTCTTTCAGTTTAAAATAGTTTGTGTGTGCTGAAAATCTTAGCAGATTTTCAAAGTTATGAGAGGGAGACTTTCACGAAGGAAGTGAAAAAGAGTGTGAAAGTTGTGTTTATGTGCTGAATGTTCCTTGATTGAAAAGAAAAATGTATGAACATTCCATAGCTTAAAAAATAAAAATATGAAGAAAAAGAAGAGGATAAATATGGATATTTAATGTTTGAAAGACATAGAGGGGCAAGTTCTCATTTCTTTTTGTCTTGTTTCTTAGGCATCTGTTAAAGAAAGGATATGCTCGTTATTACTGTATACATCAATAAGTCAGTGTTCACTAGGATTTGCTATTCAAAGTATTTTTAATAGACCAGTGCAGGTTTAAAGTCTGGGTTCAACTAGCCATACAGTTTTGCATCTTTTTAAAAGATGATTTATAATATTGTCACTATGAGAATAAATGCTGCAGATGTTTTTTGAAATACTGGAATACAACAAGTGGACACTGATTAAAAATCTGTGGGCAGCAATTCTTTCCAGCATTCCTGTTGGAGCTCAGCATTTCCACACAAAACTTCCTCAAATTTCTTAACACAAAATTAATGAATACGTGTACTTTCTATGGGAGCTGAAAATCTTGAGTTTCGATGTACTTCTTTTATGGGAAAGAGCTTTAAATGAAAAGAGATTATTAAAATGGATCAATGGCTTACACTGGTATGGTAAAAAAGATACTTTATATAGTTGGCTTAAACTGAGATGGTTTTTAGCTAATTGTAAGGCAGCTTCTTTTCTGTAGACTATTTTTTGTTAATTACTTAGGATTTTCAGCTGCATTGCATGAGTAAAATTAATAGTTTTGCAGAGGATTGAATGGGTTGTAAAAAAACCACAGACTGGAAGAGGACATGGCCCATGAGACGCTAAAATTATCTTCCATAATGAGACCCAGAAACACTTTAATAAGCTTTTGTTACTAGAAACAAAGAAAACCAGTTTATTTTCCTCACCCCTGAGGTCGGGTGTGCTTGACTTTTTGAGAAGTGTGTTTATCAAGAAGGCGTATCTTTTACTACCCTGCATGTCCTGCTGTTGTGATTGTACTGCTTCTTCCCTCACAATAATGTGAAGTTATGGATCTGCCTGACACATACATATCCAGGCTTTGTGAAGTAAGCAATGAAAGTACCAGATCTCCATCATACTGGAAAATATAATTTACTAGTCTCCATGGGTGGGGAGGAAGAAAATATTTTTAGGAAAATATTTCTGAGGAAAACTGATACATGTAATTTGCAAATTCTAGATATAAAAAGAGTATATATCAAGCTCTTTTACCTATTACTGTGAACAGAATACTTATGTAGATAAAGCTAATGGCATTTGATTGTCAAAAGGAGAATGCAGTGTAAAATGGGTGCAATGTATGTCATGTTTGCTTTCTTTTCTCTTTATTATGATATTGGCATTAAAAAATAAATTTTGTTAACCTACTGTTCTGATTATACATTAAAACAGGGGAAGATAAGTAGGTAATTGAGATTTAAATGTATGGTAATATATTTCAGTTTAGGGCTTTGGGGTTTTTTTCTCAGTGTGATGGTGGCAGGGCACAAATAACCTATGGCTCTTGTATTTCATGTTGGCATTTTAGTACATTGTAATTAAAGCTTTTTATAAATATTTATATGTTTACATGAAAAGGCAGGTAATTGGTGACATTTGTTTGTCAAATGCTTTACAATTGATGTTATTTCAAGAGTGTGAACATTTACAGCTATGTTTGGAAGGCAATGACATATTAGTGTGAAGAAGATTATTCTCAGCATACCACTTTTCTCTCTAAGCTCCTCTAAACAGACCCACTCTATCAATTTTTCTATTCCTTTCCATTCAACTTGACTTTTGTCCAACTTTTTCATTTACAGAGGCTATTACATAGTTATTGTGCCTTTGAAGAGGTCTCGTGGAAAGTTTATCAAGCCCTGGGAGAGTCCAGATGAAATGGAACTAGATGAGGTACTGTAAACAGTCTGGGGTTTTTTTCTTCTCCTTTATTAAAGAAGCGGTCTTGCTAGTTTTAGGTAATTAACTCACTAGTTTTAAAAGTTTTGGTTGTCAGGATACTTTGTGTTTATGTTTGTATTAGCTTGTGGAGGCAAAAACAAAAATTATAATTACTTAAATGAGAAGATAGTAAAGCCATTAAGTTGCAATAAACAGCACGAAGTGTCTGGTATTTGTTGACACTAATATTTTATTCTTTTTCTATTGTAGAGAGTGATGCAAAAGTGCAGGAGGTGAAATGACTTGTCAGCAAAAGCTTAATCACCGACAATATGAACTGTAATAGAGGTCTCGTTCATTAGAGGAGTGTTTACTAAGTCTGTAACAAATACTAAATTACAATTTGCACCACAGTTTAACATTTGACCTTCTGGTGGTGTTCCTACCTGATTGTCACATACTGTAATACTTCTGGTGAGACATATCCTCTGTTCCACCAACAGTTTGTGATCAGAAATAAATACATGAACAAGGAAATAAAGAGCAGCGTTGTGTCATACTTTGAAGCTATAAATAACATTAGTCCAAGGGAGGAAATTACTTTCATTTTAGCAATAAGCCCAGCAATGCTAGAAATCAATTCATTATGTTATTGATATCATAATAATTCTGGAAAGTATGATATTCACCCGCATTTTTTGTTTTACTGAAGGACAGTATAGTTCATGTGAACTCGTCTTTCTTCTCTCAATCTGTAAATTTGTATTAATGTTGATGTTTATGATTTTAAAGCACTTTCAAGGGCCCTGTATGAGAGACTTGTATAAAAGATAGGTGGTGGTGGTATTATTGTTCTCATTGTATCTGGCAATATAGATACATTAGATGACATTCAGATGCTGTGGTACTTTGTACATGTAATATCTCTAAAATTCAAAGACCAGAATCAGATTTTTTTACTCCTGATATAGTGTTCTACTGACTGTATCCCCCTTTTTTTTTTCTATTTTCTTTTTGTGCGTTCAGGAGTTTTATGTTGCAGAGATAACCTCACCATATGCTTCCCCATAACACAGTTTCTGGGAAGTGATCGCATGCAAGGAAGCATAAAGGTTCTTTTCTCTTCTGCCACTGACAAAATGGATATCAATTTCAAATTTTGAGCTAAAATATAAGGAAAAATAAAGATCTTCACCAAACCGAATGTGTTGTAGAAAGCATTCAAAGTATAAACAGAATTATTTTAGTCCTTATCACAACAACAGGCAAATCCTTAATCAGGATATTAGAAACAATTGTTCAGAGGAAGACATGATGACTAATTGATTCAACCCTGTGTTTCTTCTTGACCAGTTTCATTTATGTGATCAACTCACTTCAATTAATTGCAGCAATGGCTTGCTTTGATCTATTAACTTCTTCCCTTTAACAGAACTTGGGTTGTAAATGCAATCAGCTCATGATCTTAGTCATAGGTGACATCAAATACAGTTAAACAGTAGAACAGCCACGTCCATACAGTAA
>JANRMJ010000079.1:28678349-28689255 GCA_025584955.1 Alethe diademata | reverse complement strand
ATACAGACACTCCCTCCCAAAAAAAAAACCCCAACAAAACCAAACACCCCCCCCCAAAAAAAAAAACAAACCCAAAAAACCAGAAAACAAAACAACACTACTACCTCCCGGAAAACCACTACTCACTGAGCAAATACTTCCTGATGGTCAAGAGAGGATACTTGTGTGTATTTATATTTTTAGTATGATCTCAGATATGTGTCTGGTATCAGAAATGGTTGGGGAATAGATATTTTGAAGAACTGTGTTCCAAATACTTTGCTTAGATTGTCAGAAGAAAGTATTTGCTAATAACACGGCTCTGGAGTATAACTCCATTACATAACTGAGCAGTCCAAAACTACTCTTCAGCCTTATTGTAGTTACCTAATCCTCCTGTTCCTTGAAACTCAGCTCTGAAAGAAAGTAAGACAGATGCCTAGTTTTAAAAGAGCAGATAATGGACTAGATGTTTGGTGTCTTAAAAAAAAAAATCAGATACAGTTCTTTTTTACTAACTCTATTTTTTAAAATATTATGAGGTCTAGGAACTTTAAATAGACACATTAAGCAAATAAAAGAAACTGAAAAAATATTATGATTTGCCATATTACCTTGTAGGATTACTTTAGATCTGTAAGCAGTAAAACCTAAATAAAGGTTACCATGTTAAGTCTTAAATTAATTCAGTGGTTTTATTGAAATCTGTGTATTGAGTACATCAGGAGATAGATGAGTAAGTAATGATATTTGGTAACAACCCCATTTATGTATGAAACTTGAATCAGGCTGGAGGTTCACCTGAGTTCTATCCAGTCAAGTGTGATCAATGTTACAGACAAAGTTTTTATCTACACACAAACACACTGAAGTTAACTGGCCTTAGGTGATGAATAACCAACCACCTTTGAAAAGTTGAACTAATTTTATTTGCCTTAGGCTAATGAACTTTTAGCATTCATAGCCAAAACTCAGTTTCTGATCACTCTAATACTGTACTTCAGCATTGCATTTTCTTCCAATAAATGTGTTTTCTGTTACTATTTCAAATGCGAGAAATTATCAAGATCAAACATTTTCCTTTTCTCTCAATCTAATCTAATTTTGATTGCAGTACTCCTACAGTACTTTAACATTTTATTATTAGTTATTTATAATCTAAATTTTAGGTATGCTGTATATCTGGAAACATGTGATAAAGAATTTAGTTGAGGCAGACACACAACTTTAATTTCAGTGGAAATGATGCATGGAAGTATCAGTTACCTTCAGGGATGGCACAAGCCATATACCTCTACTAGTGTTGTCTTGTTTGTGGCTCCTGACTTTAAGCTAGCATGCACTCTTACTACCTCAACACTTAACTTCATGTTTTGGGAGACCTCCTACCAGTGCTCAGCCCTCTGCATAGCCATTGTTATGAAGTGTGGTATCATACAGTGGCACACTTTTCAGAGTGCTTCCCTCAGCAGTTCCTATAAGGGCTGATCTAACCTGGAACAAACCTTGATTATTCTCTGCCTCATGTTCTGCATTTAGTAACTCTACCCGGGGCACAGGAAGCTACCAACAGATGTGAGAGTCACCTTCAATAAAGTAACTAAATAGAAATCTCTTCAATATTACAGTTCTCTGCTGCCCTCATTTTTATACGATGCAAATTGACTCTAGCTGCTCATTAAACTGTTTAGGGAGAATGAAAGAGAAATATGGACTGCTGATTGGAATAGTGTCCTTGGCTAATGAATAATGATTTCTAGTCTCAGATTATGGCTAGTTCTTTTTTTGCTCAGGGGATCCATTGCACTGTACCAGCTTTTGTGTCATGGCATTGAAACTGATAGAGGTAAACGGATGTAAAATCTTTGTAATCCATATACCCTCAATGTTAAGGAAGCCTGGATTCAAGTGGCATAGCTTGCTTTCATATGGATCTGCAACCTGAAATTTAGTCAGTGAGAAGGGGTATCAAAATATTTAGTATTAAAAGCTTCTTTCTGAGTAGCAGAGTGAATATTAGATTGCTTTACAACCAGTGGAATTGTTAAATGTCTAATTGCAAAATGCAAGATCCCATGAGGGGAAGGCAAAAATATGTACTCACTAAGCTGTGGCCTAAAATAAGAGGTCATTGAAGATGGTGAAGAGCCTTGAGGGGAAGCCATATGTGGCTGAGATCACTTGGTTTGTTCAGCCTGGATTTGACTGAGGGGAGACCTCATTGCAGTCTTCAACTTCCTCATGGGGGGAGGTGGAGGGTCAGACACGGATCTCTTCACTCTGTGGTGACAGTGACAGGACCCAAGGGAATGGCCTGTAATTTGTTTCAGCTGGATATTAGAAAAAGGGTCTTCAACCAGAGGGTATTTGGGCATTGGAACAGGCTCTCCAGGGAAGTGGTCATAGCACCAGCATGACACAGAGTTCAGTGTTCTCAGGCACATAGAATGACTCTTGGGACTGTCCTGTGCACACCCAGGACTTGGACTCAATAATCCTTGAGGGTTTCTCCCTACTCAGCATATTCTATGACTCTGTGATTCTCTGGAGAGCTTCCCTGACTAAACATGTACTTTGAAATTAACATATACAGTTAAGATCAGATTTTAGCATCTTTTTTTAAAATCTCCCTCTCACTCTGGAGGCTTGTCTCCTCCTCCTAGCAATGAATTTTGTGCTAATCTACTGTATTAGAACTGTTAGTGTGCTGAAAAGACTATGTGGCCTTAGAAAAACATCTGATTTAACTATAAGACTACAGGACATTGTATAAGTTTCGTAAGCAAAAAACAAGGGGGATCACAAAGAGGCCTTAGAAGTTATAATTTATCACAGACTCCTTGTAATCAAATTAGACTAATTTTTGTGGAATGCCAGTATATCTAAAGCAGAAAAAAAGGTATTGAAGAAGCATTTATCTGATTCAATAACTAGTTCATCAACAGATTATCCTAGCTGAGCTTAAGTTCCTTTATTAGTTGTATATGTTTTCCATGTTTGAACCTATCATGTAATCTTGTCACAAATGTACTGATGTAAATTTTAGCTTGTTTATCAAAAGAAGTGATTCAGTCACCATTCCTGGATGTATTTAAAAAGATGGGTGGTTTTGGTGATTAGGGACATGATTTAATGGTGGATGTGGCAGTGTTAGATTAACGGCTGGCATCAGTCTTAAAGGTCTTTTCCAACATATTTGATTTTATGATTGTGTTCTATGACTGACATTATATAGATAGATAGATAGATGATAGATAGATAGATCGATAGATAGATAGACAGATAGATGATAGATAGATGGATAGATAGGTAGATAGATAGATAGATAGATAGGAAAATATGTAAAATGTTATGTGTATTTATATGTCCTCAGAGAAAATACATTGTTTTCTTATCCTTTCCCCACCTCCTCCTAGACACAACAATATCTAAAAATTGTTTTGTGTTTGTAGTCTAGGCACTGCAGTTGCCTCCTAATATCTTATCTTAACAAGATTGACAAGAAATGGGAAGATTTTGGAAGAATTGATTTAGTGATACTGATATGTCCCATGAAATGTGGATAAATTGGTTTTTGTAGTTCCTGGTCATGCACTAAATTTTCTCATTACACTGTCAGTAAGTTCCGTAAAAGTTGTTTACAGTTATCTTTCTGTTCATGCTTGCTCTCTCTCTCTCTCTCTCTCCTCCTTTCTTTTCCCTCCCTTCATTCTAAAGCTGCTTAAGGAGATAGCTAGGAAACGCAGAAGCATTCGTCTTGGGAGAGAAGTTGAACTAAAGCCATATATTGCAGCTCACTTTGAAGTTCTTCCTACGGAATTCACATTGGGGGATAAGAAGCATTATGGTGGATTTGAGAATAAGCAACTGCAGAGTGGTCAAGAATACGTGTTCTTTGTGCTGGCAGTAATGGAGCATTCAGAATCTGTAAGTTAGTTAATGATTTTCAATCTCAAAATTAGCTTACACAATTGTGAAAACATTTTTTCAATGCTTATTCCACTTCCCTAAAGCTTTTTTTTTCCAGTTTTATATATCAGAGCGTCTATAAAGTGAGTGTTTCCTTACTTAAAGCCCATTAATTCCTGAACTCTTCTCTTCTGTTTGCACCTTTGTGTGTTACTTCAGTGTATAACTGAAACCTAAGAGTCACCTTTTATTACCAGTGTTGTGATCCTTTGAAAATTACATTGTGTATTTTTTTTGACCGTGGACACAGCTTCTGAGACATAAAATTTACAGCAGCATCTTTCTCTATGTATTTAAAGAATTGCTGTCTTTTGATGCTACCATTAAATAATGGTATAGTAGATAAAGGGTTCTTGGAAAGATCCATTGAACTAGAGATATGCACAGCTACCCTGTTTAGTTACAGCCATTCTGTAAAAATTTATCAGTAAATTGTTAGAAAGTTAGAAAATAATTCAATAATAGGGAAAATTCCTGAGGTGAACTAAATAATGAGCTGTCATTTCTCTGTGCATAATTCATTTTGTAGTTACATCCTTTTATGCGTGAATTAACCTAATGCATGTAATGTATTAAAAAGAAGGAAAAAAAAAGACAGGTGTAAGACTTTTGAAAGGTGCAATACGCATTAGTATTTTTACATACAGTGTGTAATAGAGTATGTTTCTAATTGGTAACTCAAGCTGACAGGTACATTTGCAGGTTCAGTCACTTGAAACTCCAACACCAATACTCTGAACTCTAGTCAAATGCTTGCAGTGCATAACACTGCAATTGCTTTTTGGTGATTTCTTTTTCAGTGTCAATGGAATGTGCTTACTTACACACAATGAGGATGTAGTTACACTTTGAATACTTTCAAATACATAGCTTCACTTGAAAATTAAGTAAGTGCCTCCTAGAACCTCTAACATAAATCAAAACTTCTCTTTTTACTTTTTGACACAGGCTGCCTAGACACATAATTTTGAAGGTGTTGCATCAGAAGGGTTCAGATTGGGAAAGATAGATAGCTTTTGACTATAAAGTGAAGTGGCCATAAATCTGTATGTCATAAATTACCTGTTCTAAAATGGATCTTCTCAATACAAAGTGCAAGTTTTTTGCATTTTTTAATATTAATTAAGGTATAAATGACCTAAATGTATTGCTTTGTTAGAAATCAGGATGAAAAAGGAGGAAGAAATAGGTTTGTAAACTGACATACGTGGCACAATGTTTATAGGGTCCTACTCTTGAAAGACTTCAAAAGTCATTACTGAACTTAGGCTGTGGATAAGATGAGGCTCAGCATACCATCTGAAAAATTTGTGTGATTGAGTAGCATGAGGTAGTCACAGACTATGAAAAAATTTTTAAGGGTGCGTGAGATTCAGCTTTCAATGACTTTAAATGCTCCAGTGTCTCAGCTCTCAGCATATATAGCTGATTTTCTTCTAGGACTACAGGTTCTACTGATGTATTAATTGTAACTTGCAAGGGATGTTTTTCTTGATGTTCAGATGTTACATTTTAAATAAGGCTTTTTATTCAGAGAGCACAAAATTTCTCTCTTGATTGGTAGAATAGAGAACTTGAATTAAAAGAGGTCATGGGAAGGTCTGAATTTGTTTAACTTAGTAAAATGGGAGCTGGAGAGCTATGATTAAAATCTATAAATGTGTTAAGGATGTCATCAAGAGGAAAGAAAAAGTAAGACAAATTTGTAAAATAATAAATTAGTCATTAATACAGTATCATCTAAAATTAAAAGTGAAATACTATTTATTGAAGAAAAGATAGTATTTATACTGTTGCCCTCAGTATCCCTCTATATCTTTTTCCAGGCATTTTTGCCAAAGCAAGAGGCAAAATACAATGTTTCTTCTTGTAGCAATGAACCTTTTTTTATTTCTTGAGAGTACTAAACCTGGGAAACAAAAAAAAAAATAAAAAAATAAAAAAAAATTGGTTTACTTGGGTGATTCAGGAATTGAATATGAAGACTCCCCAATTTCCAGACAATGTTCATAGACTTAACACATACGGAGGTTTTGGTGTCAGGTGCTGGGTGTCGTAAAATGCTTTAATATAACTGGAGATTGTTGGCATAGGTGCTAGCTCAGTAACACTCAGTAAGTGCCTCAACTTTGCCAATCCTAACCCTGTCTCAAACTCAGACACTGTTGTAGCCCAGAGCCCAAAACAAGGCCAAATGAAGTGTAAAAAAACATGTCTCATTTGATAACACTTGTCCTGGCTTAGGGCATCTTTCAGAATACAGTGCAAACATAAATGGAAGCTAATCTCTTCTCCCATTATCTTATTCTGTTTTAGCTGACATTTCTGATCTACTGCTGAATCATGTTTTTAAGTCCTTTAAGAGAGCTGTAGTTCAAATCCTGTTGTAGTGATGATGAAGACACACTAGCACAGACAATAAATATGTACAAACAATTTTCTGCTTCTGACTTTACTATTACTCACAGTTCTTAAAATGATCCAATTTTAGTAGACTGGCTCTTCAGCCTCTCCAGTCTGTAATTTTAGCTCTGCACTCAGCCACAGATGAAACATTTCAGGTCTGACAAGAATAAAAAAAATCCCTCTTATCCCAGGTTTTATCCTAGGCCAGCTGGCTTTACACCATGAAGTAAAGCAAAGATTTTCAACAGCCTTTGTTGGTTCGTAATTCTAGTTTCATCCTTATGAAAGACTGAGTGTCTAGCTTCCTTTCGTATTCCACAATTAATTTTCCCATTTTTCAGTCTTAAATTTGGGTTGTCTCCACCTTGTGTCAGTTTTTGATTGGTCAAAATGCACAGTACTATTGTTGTAAGACCCTTTCCAAGGAACCTCCTACATTTGGTCCCCTTTATTTTTAATCATAGCAGTCTTACTATGTCCAAAGTACCCCTTCATATCATGCAGGAAGAAAGTGTTAAGAGAGTATGAAACTAAAACACAACCCAAAAATTGGGAAGTGCTGGGCTATAATTTTCAGTGTCATATTAATTTTCTTTTTCTCTGCTTAAGTTGAAAAGTGTTCTGCAAGAACTGTGCTACATGATTTGTCTGCAGGTCATTGCTAACATATGGAACACAAAATAAAGATGATAATAAAAACACACTGTTAAATTTGCAAGTTTGTATATTGTCTTCAAGAAAACTAGCATTTGCAGTTTTCTGTGTTCGTTGCATCATCACCTTCTATACACTTACTTTAGATGTGGGATAGTTAACATTTTAATGCTTTGCTTTGTGCTTAAGAATTATTTTTATTTCTACAGACCATGTATGCAACAAGCCCATATTCAGATCCTGTTGTGTCAATGGATCTTGATCCCCAACCAATTACAGATGAGGAAGAAGGCTTGATTTGGGTTGTTGGACCAGTTCTTGCAGTGGTGTTTATCATCTGTATTGTTATTGCTATACTTCTTTATAAAAGGTAGGTGTACCCTTTAGTTTTCTTGCAAGGTATATAATTTCCCCTCTATATTGGTCACTTTGTAATGCTGTTCCACACTGTATTTTTATGCTACAATATTAACTGTCATTGCTTTGGGATGTTTTGAAATTTATTAATGGCTTCCAGAATGCTGCAGAATTTTTTGACTGAAAGTTTCCAATAATTACAGGTACATGAGTGCATTTTCCTGCTGATGACACTATATTAACACTGTTGCATTTAAATGTTTTTTCCACTTTGCATACATTTGTATGCAAAAATACATTTGTATGCGAAGAAAGTAAATATGTTATTGCACATAAATATGTATGGAATTTGCACATTTGACTTTTTAAAACTTGTTTATAGATGTATAATAGTAATACATTAGGGGTTACATTCAGCTTGTTGTTAAATGTGATTTTCATCTCCACTCAAGTAATTTGAAATTTAACTTTAGACAGTTGCCCTCAATTTGGCAGTGTATCCATATGAATTTGAAGCTCTGATCTGAGAGATTAAAGAGACATCAAATAGCTGTTTTCTGCTAATCTTGCAAAGAGATCAAATTTCACTCATTCTTTCACTGTCTGTGACACAGATTTAGTTTTGCTATTACACAAAGGACTTCCCTCTGCCTTACAACATGCTCAGTGAAAACTGTGTATGATGCCATAATTTATATGGAGCAGCCTTTTACAGTGTAAATGAGTTAACATGGGTCAAGATACTAAATCAAAGCCGAAGAATAAAACGCAAAAAGGTTTTTTAATGTTTATGTTTCATTCCTAATACATTTTTGAAATATATTGTAAAAGTATAGTTGAGGAACATTACAAAGATGCTGTCAATTTCTAGGGAGGGAGGGGGTACACTAGGAATAATTTTTAATAAATGAAGTATGTCTTCTAAAACTAACAGCTATTACCTGCATAGAAGTATTTAAATCTCAGCCAGTATGCTCCTCCCACCTTTAGTGTCTCTGGTCAAATACCTCTGAAATTTCATTAAAAGAACTCAATTCAGCTTTTGGAAAAAATTCTCTGTTTGACAGTAAATAACCATTCCAGAATTAACTTCACTTTTGGATTCCAAATAGATACACATTTATAGAATGGTTTTAGGGTTATAATCATACAGCAGCATAACACGCAGTCTGTTGCTTGCAGATACTATGTCTCCTGAACATTTCTGGTAGTGCACAGTGTCTAGCCAATCAAATTAGTTAGCAATTCTATTTCTGTCCATCACTTAAAAAACTGGTTATCGGAGATGTGCTAAAAGTGCGACACTCCTTTCTTCTGATTATTTTGAAGTATAAAAAGTAAATCTTCTCCAATACTACAAAAGAAATCCAAACAGTATATTAAACAGATGTGCAACTGCTTCTAGAGTTACTGATTACGTTTATGGAACCAAAATAACAATCCTCTAATCCGTTACGAGAGAAAAAAAAAAAAAGGGGGAATATTCCACATATGAGCAGGTAAATTTGCTTATCAGTAGTGTGAAGAGATTGTCATTCACTGAGAATGGGGGACATGTTTTCCATCTGTTATTTACTACTTGTACTAGAACTGTTCGGGCAACTGTCCATATGTATTTATTTATTTTTCTATTTTCCGCTATTTACTCTAATTTGTTGAACTGCACTGACTTGGCAAATTACCTCTCAGAAATTATAACTGCAGTTTTAGCAGTCTGTGGTCCTCAATGAGCTTTTATTTCAGTAAAAATGTAGTATATAATTGGAGGGTTTTTTCCAAGACTGTGTAACCTGAATGCAAGCTTACTGCTAGATTTTGATAGATTTACTAACTGTAGAAGAGCAATGACAAGATAGTTGGGATATTTAACATATTGCTTTGAGAAAACAGTGAAGTTTAATTTCTGAGTTAAATGGATTTAACGTGGTGTCCTGGTTTAGGACAAATCTGGAGGAAACCTCCAAAGGGGTCCCTCTAGAAAGCAGATTCAAGTGACGTCTCCCCAAGAGATGGCAAATGCAGGAAGTCCTTGTCATGGACTCAGACGCTCAGTCTTTCTCAGTCCCTCCTTTGCTGGAAAATGCTATGTCCTGGCCCCAGGTGTGAGTTCCTGGTGTTCTTTTGGGTTTTCAGTCCAGAGCAGGGCTGATCAGTTCCAAGAAAAAGAAAAGAACCACACTCCAGAGAATTTCTCTGCTTCAGCTAGCTAAAACAGCTAACTAAAAGCCAAGGAGAGCTCTTTCCTGCTGTCTGTCCGTGCTGTAGACAGCACAGGCCAGCAGGAATGCAGAGCAGTGAGTGCAGTCTGCAAACAAACTGTGCACTTCTTTTTCCCCTCCTTCACTCTCAGAACCAGTCCTAAAGGTGCAGAACTCAATATCCAGCACAAGCAGAACAAACAGTTGGGGATACAAGCGCCATATAGTCACCCTAAGACATGTGGCTACAAGAGTTAGATGGGGAAAATATATTTTAAAAAACACAGGCAAACAAGTAATTTTCATGGATACAAAAAAATTTTACAACTATATTTCTAGAATATATTGGAATGTAAATGCAGCAAGTATGATAGTGAGAAAAGAAAATGAAGGTAGAAGGCGTCAGTCTGGTTATGAACATATATGTAAAAATATTAAAGAGGATTCTGTTAAAGGATGTGCAGTGCAAAGGGGACATCCAAGAAATTACTGTGTCTTCTGAAGTGCAAAGAGCAGTAACTCAAATAAAGGTCAACTATGCTTAATTCCCTTTGTCCATAGAAACCTTTGTGAACAGACTTGGACTACTAAGCTCATGATTTACAATACTACTCATACATTTTAATTACAATGAGAGAGAAATTACGACTGCAGTTTCCAAAAGAATAATTTTATGGGGAGAAGTCTTGCCCTTCTTTAAAACATACCTTATTAGATAGCGTGGAAAAGTTGTATGGGTTGGTTTGAAGTATATTCAACTGTGCCAAAGACAAGGAATGCATGTTTGAACTCTTTATTATTTGTTTTTAAGTTTTATAAAGGTTATTGTCTCTGCATTTACTTTTCGTAAAATTGCAAGATGCAATTAGATAAATGTCAATTCCTTTCTGGCCATTTTCTTGTTGACAAGAAAATAAGTATTTTCTTTGCTCAGAGATGGAGTATCTTATTCAGTGCAGTGAGATTTGTATCCAAAATCTCAAATAAAAGAAAACCTAGATAGATAGAAGGTGTATGCCCTAGAGGAAATGCCTAACCATTAGGAGGTCTGCTTGAGTCATAGTTTACATATATTTTGTATGTTTGATACATGTTCAATTACATACTATTTGGTTGATTAGGAGCTTACTTAGTGAATGTTAAAGAGCTCTAGAAATTGTGTGGTGTTTCTAGGAAATGAACAAGCTATAAAGAAAATTGAATGTCCCCATGAAGCATCCTGTCATCTCATTCTTGGGTTTTGGGTTTATTTTTCTTTTTTTTCTTTTTTTTTTCTTTTTTTTTTTTTTAAATAAATTAATTATAAATAACTTTTTCTTTTTACCTTTTTTTTTTTTTTTGAA
>JANRMJ010000079.1:28591998-28608619 GCA_025584955.1 Alethe diademata | reverse complement strand
ATTACATTGCCTTCCTTTGCCAAATCACTGAAGTATCAGTAAAGGGTCATCATTTAAGCAGCTACAAATTAATCATAAAAGCCAACCTTTAACACATTCATACAGTGATTTGAATTCAGAATGTCCCCCTTATGCCTCTTCATTTTCGTTATTTGAATTGTAGCTATTGTAGCTGTAGTGCATCACAGGACATTAAGCATGTTTCAGCTCATGGGACTGAGTCAGTCATGATTTTAGAAATTGAAAACAAATGTTATAATACTGTAGATGACAATATTTGAAGCAGTAACAGTTTCCTAATAGGCACATCTAGGTTTTCAGATTGAAAATGTAACAGTTATTTCACTAACTGAAATGAAAATTCTAAGTTTGACAGCAACACGAGATGATGCAAACCAAAAGGGCAAGAAAGTCAATAATAAAAGTAGAAATAATTTGTGAAATTATTCTTATTAGCTGAATTCTCATGGTTAGCAGATGAATTTAGGGATTTTTTTTTTTGTATTTCAGTGGCTTAATAGTGAGGATTCAAGCTGTGTGCCTTCCCAGCAGTGTATCATACCATATTGAGAAGGAGGTGCAATAGTAGAAGAGAAAGAGAAATTGAATGAAAAATTAGGATAGGATAGGTTTTTTTAATATAATAAGCTATTTTAGTTTTGAGTTAGAAGGTATTGGGGGCAGGAAGGGCACATTTCAAAGAGAAGTTAAAATATTCATAGCACTGGTTTCATTTTTATGTGGAAAGTCAAAAGAGTAGTTAGGTAGACACACAGCTCATTTACAATTGGCAGAACTGGAATGTAGTGGACACCTTAAAAGAGTAAAAATATCTTACTGAACAAAATGGTCCAGAGAGATATATGTCAAGAGCCCAATGAAGCCAAATGCTTCCATAAATGTAGTGTGCCAGCTCCTTCCTTACCATGAAATGAGTGCATAATAATGTGTTCGTATCTACTTTCATGATCTTCCCAGCTTCTGCATAAACTTGTAGACTAGCAAATATCTTCTGTGCTAGAGTATAACTATTACTCTCTGAGTTTGCTCGTGGAAAAAATAAATACACAAATGATAATAAAAGACATGAAAAGAAGAATTGTAATTTGCTTATTCCAGCTAAAGGTGCAAGCTTTTAACTGGCTTCTGATTTTGCAGTTGTGATCTGCAACTGTGACCTTTTTGATGTTCAATTTGAAAAATGACATATCCAGTTACAAACATGAAGTTGGAACAGCAGTTTCAATACATTATAGGAAGAAGAACTATATTCTAGATTACTTAGAAAATCTGCACTGCCAAACTTTTATACTTCTCACTTGGCCCACACTTACTAAACTGATAAAACTGAATGTGAAGCGTTGTTATTGAAGGAATGGTTTAAAACTTGATACAAACCAATCTGACATACAAATGTGTGCTACTTCTGTTGATTTCCATTACAGGAAAAAAAAAAAAAAAAAAAAAAAACGAAGAAAATTGCAATAGTGAGACAGCTTTTTAGGGTGTTTTCCATGATTTTTAGCAATGTTAATGTCAACAGGTTTTCCTGAAATGCAGAGGTTTTATTACACAAGGTAAATGAACTACAGTTTAGTTAGGATACCCATCATTTTCTTTCTCTTTTTTTTTTTCCTTCTGTACAACTCCCATTAATGAATATCACTGATAGGTTAATTTTCTTAAACAGAATACTGGCTAATTCTTGTCAGAGCAGCATCAAAAAAACTTGAGATTGATGCATTTGGTCTGTTAGCAGAATTTCTCAGCTCTTTGATGGGGATCTGCTACTTGGAGGAGTAATCCATGACAAGAATACATGATTAACAATATGTAAATCTGCTGTCATAGAAAGAAAACTTACCTCATATTAGATAAAATACCTTTCTGTTCTGTACTTCCTTCTGATTTGGTTACAAGGAAATTCAGTTTGCTGGTAATTGGCAAAGACTCTTAAGGTGTCATGCAAGAAATAAATGTTTGACCTTGAGTATTGATTTCAGGATGGACTTATGGTATTTAGTATCTCTGGAAAATGTAGAAACTGTGAGAACTTTTGACTTTTATATAATTGTCTTCTAGAATCTGGCTTATATTTATTTTTGTTTCTAGCTAATCTCAGTTTCTTGAGAGTTTATAAACTGTTGCTTACTATACTATGTACTTAATTTTCAGTCACTAACTGAAAAAAAGTTAGGCATTTAGAAAGCCTAAAACTATCATTCAATGTTACAGGCATGATGTGATCCTGGACAGAAAAACTATGTACAAACCCCATTAAATTTTACACTTTAACTTTGTTCAGCTACATGTATGCAAATAGTTGAAACAAAACTTCATAAAGCTCAGTCATACACATGGCTGCCAAAAGATGGTCTGATTTGATTCAGTACAGTTGGCATCCAAACAGTTGGATTTTTCCCAACCTTCAGCTACCACAGCTATCTAGTCATGGGTCTGCATTGCAAAGTCTAACGGTATTTCCTAGCCAAGTGAAGCAGCAGAGGACAGAACAAACTGTGTTAATAGAAGCCCCATCAGGAGGGTTGGGAGATGGGTGGAAAGTTTACCAGCAAAGTATGATAGAAATATGTAAGACTAATTTTCTGTTAGATTATTGCTTGCCCATAAATTTACCTCTGTAAAGAGAATAGCAACCACAGCATGTTAAATGACTTAGAAATCGCGCTACAAATAAAGCTTAAATTCTTACAGGATTCATCATCTCCAGTAATTTCTATTTTTAAGAACATACATTTGGACAACAGGTTGCAAGGTGTCTTGTTTCTCTTTTAGTCAAACTGCATGATGCAAAGGTCTTATATAAAATCATTCTTTCTTCTCATTTGCTTGTAATGGATGTTTAAGGAGTTTACTTATTTCTGGGCACCAACCTCTTTCATAAAAGATGATGTTCATATTCAGAAGCATGTGCTTTTTTAATCAGCATAACAAAACTTTAAAACTTGAATGATGTAAAAGTAAGCACAGTGAATGAAACAGTCCATGTTTTCTCTCCCATGTTCATTTCTTTTAGTGCTGGAGTCGGCAGGACTGGCTGTTTCATTGTGATAGATGCCATGTTAGAGAGAATAAAGCATGAAAAGACTGTAGATATTTATGGCCACGTAACTCTAATGAGAGCACAGAGGAATTACATGGTTCAAACTGAGGACCAATACATCTTTATCCATGATGCGCTGCTGGAAGCAGTGACATGTGGAAATACCGAAGTGCCAGCCAGAAACCTGTACGCATATATCCAGAAGCTGACACAGATAGAAACAGGCGAGAATGTCACAGGAATGGAACTGGAATTTAAGGTACTGGGATTTTTTGTTGTGGGTAACCAAAACCAAATGGTCTAACAATAAAGCTTCTCTGTTCTCCACCAGTTGTTTCCAGTAATCAAAACATAAAAGACACCATTAGACTAAAATTTTAAATTAGGAAGATGGTTCTTTCTAAAAAGTACAGTTAAGTTCTCAATAGGTGTCTGGACAAGAACCATTCATTTCAGGGTGATTTAATCATGCTGTTCCTTTATTGATATTGTATTTTGAAATATGTGTTTGTATAGTGGTTTAATACTGGAATTTTTCCAAATGCACTGATGGAGCAAACATTGTACTTGTATTAGGTATTAAAGAAGCTTTACAAATATTTGCGTAATGCAGTAGAATATGGAAAAGTAAGCATCTGAAGTTGAAATTATTTATTGATGGCTATTGAGCAGATTGTAAAACCTGATAATGTCACTTGTCTTTGTTGCACCTGGCCTTAATTCTTTTAATTTGTTTTCAACAGCGTCTTGCAAGCTCGAAGGCTCACACTTCAAGATTCATCAGTGCCAATCTTCCATGTAATAAATTCAAAAATCGCCTTGTCAATATTATGCCATATGAATCCACAAGGGTATGCTTGCAGCCTATCCGTGGAGTAGAAGGCTCAGATTATATTAATGCCAGTTTCATTGATGGATACAGGTACAAAGAGTGATGTGTTCTTATCTGTACTGTTTTTAAAGTTTACAAATTTGTTTCTGTAATTACATTGAAAATAACAAAACTCAGTATTGAAATCTAGTAATTTTTTTAATGTATTCAGGACATGTTTGGGTGTTTTTTAAAATTTTAATGAAGGGTTTCTATTTTTTTCCCCATGTAATATAGAAAACATTTTTAAATTACATAGAATTGTAAACATATTTTTACTGGTGTTTAAGGCACTGAGAGCTCTCTGTATGCTTTAGGTGCTGAAAGTTAATGTTACTAGCAACTGTCAATAATTATGAGTAACAATTATTCTGCTTAAAAGGATATAGAGAGATAAGATACAGGAGATATACTCTGTGTAACAAGGTGAAAATCTGTAGTCTTGGAACAACGGCTAGGACTTGACCTAACCACCAAAAGCCTTTTGCCTGTAAACAGATGTGCAGCCCACCAGCATCTTTGTGACAACGTGGAGCAATATGCCCTCAGCTGACTTAAAGCAGCTGGTTGGAAAAGGCATGAAAGGGAAATTGCATAGTTTGCCTATGTTTGCCATATTTTAGGTGTGCCTGAGTATTCATATCCGCAGAGATAATTTTCTGAGCCTCAGCTCATAACTAAAACAAAACTTCATCTCTGCTATCACCCACAAGGGTGTATCTGTTGCTTGAAAGAAGCAAGAAAATACAAACTGGTCGCCATCTTATAAAGCTTCTGATCCAATCTTTTAACAATTTGGTGGTAGCTCCCACTTGTAGGATATTAGAGCCTGGAAATTCACATTCCATTCCCAAATTTTCTTCCTGTCTTACTTTTGCTAGAAGCATTAGACTGTTGAAATGAAATTAATAAAGAAACTGCTTGATGCTATAATTCCTAAACTTAATAGATTGTTAGACAGTTATTTCTACAAAATGAACCAGCACAACTAAGTGTTTCTTAAGTGCTTTTTACAGCACACAAAATTGAGCAATTAGAGTTGCATTAAAATTTAAATAATAATGATAAAGTGATACATCATAATATTAACAGAGTAATTTTCCTCTCAAAGTTCCAAAAATAAAAAGTCATCATTTGACTAACAATCATAATAAAGTTTTAATGTGCTCATTATTAACACTGTATACATTTTCCCTCCAGATAATGTTTTCATATAAGCAAAGAACATGAGTATAAATCCACTTTTTTATTAAAATAATACTCTTAATTTACTTTTTTTTTTTTTTTTACATAGACAGCAACAAGCTTACATAGCTACACAGGGTCCTTTAGCAGAAACAACTGAAGACTTTTGGAGAATGCTCTGGGAGCATAATTCTACAATTGTGGTCATGCTCACTAAGCTACGAGAAATGGGCAGAGTAAGTACTGCTGTAATATTCCTTTACTAAAATGTTGGTAACAGAAGCTCTTTTCATTAAAATATTTCACTGTTAGGAATATCTAAAGATGATAATTTTGGTTCCTTCTCCTTTTGAAATAGGAGTGGCCTTCCTGGTCATGAGGTATGAGTTTTTCCAATCCATTGATACGTTGCAGTAGACAAACTAGACAGGGCGTGTTTTTGTGGGAGACACTGAGACTGAGGAAGTTTGCATGCTGATATTCCAAGGTATACAGAGAGACCATTGGTGTCTGAAGAAAAAGAAAGATCTCTTATTTGGAAACCTCTTTCACAGCATCTCCTGGTAAAAATGTTAGAAGTGTGGTATTTTTTAGGCCTGAATGTCTGCTGTGTGATCTGTGATGCACATTAAAGTTTCAGCCCCCAGTTTACAGTTCTAAACTCATTTCATTGGTACTCTGTGTACTGGAAAGAACAAAGCAGTCTACTGTCTGGGTAGGATTATGTCAAGAGAAAGCTGGCATCTGATAAGTGAAATCTGAGTTAGGCCATGTGTCTGAGAGAATAGAGATTATTCAGGACATGGCTAGTGGATGCAGAGATGGAGGCATGACTGATGCTGGAGGGACTTGCTGCAACAAGCAAAAAGGAAGAAAACTAGAAGTGGTATCAAGATTTAAATTGAGATAAAAATTCCCCATTGAAAATTAGATTAAGGATAGCTCTTGTCACTGATAGACAATAAAACTGAGCAGAAGTATAAGCACATTCAGATACACAGCAACCAGTGAGAAACCCTTTGCAATGCAGTAAAGATAATATTTTACTCTACAGCAATACAAGGAGCTCATGTTCCTCTCACTATTGGCACTTCCCATGAGTATTATACTTAGCTGAGTAAAAAAAGGCTTTGTACGAATTTATGGTAGTGCTCTCAAGTAATAGGAAATGTATTTTACTTTGCTATTTCATAGGAAAAATGCCACCAGTACTGGCCTGCGGAGCGCTCAGCCAGATACCAATATTTTGTGGTAGATCCAATGGCAGAGTACAACATGCCACAGTATATTCTGAGGGAATTCAAGGTTACAGATGCAAGGGTAAGTCAACATAGCATTACACTTGTTCTCATAAGTTTAAAAGAAAATGTCTATTTCTTTTTTTTTTCTATGTCCAGAGGTTTTAAAATTTTTATTACTATTAAGAAAACCCTAGAGATACATTTTCTACAAGCAACAATAAAAAAGCAGATGAAGTTATTTTTAAAGAAATGGGGTATTTATGTAGGAATTATTGACTTCATTCAGATCGAGCATAATTTTATAGTTCTGAATTATTTGTGCCAAAATACATTAGAATATTCTAGAACCATTTTCCTCTTTTTTCCTCATTTTCCCCTTGATCGTTATTGGGTACAATTTTTGCTACATAGAGTGTTGTTTTGTTGTTTTGCACCACCTTTGCGGCTGAATGAGTATGATGGTTAATGCACTTAGATTTTAAAAATGCAGAGCAAATGACATTCATAAGAAAAGCTGGACAAGCTTTGCACGTTTTAATTTGATTTTTCATATAGTACATTTTCAGCTCTCTAGTTTATCTGCAGAGTAGATTCATGCAACTGTGACCTTAGCATCCCCATTGTCATATTTCATTTCTTATCTGAATCCCTGAGTCCAAAACTGAGTACGCATATAAGACTAAACATATATAAACTTCTAATATGTATTTGGCATTTCTCAGACTTGATTTCTAGCACTTCAGTCTGCATGGCAGGAAAACATACCATCAGCCTCTGTTTCTCTAGGCACTGTGGCATAATACTTGCTCAAGCAAAATGGCAGGATGTACTGCCCAGGAGTAACATGAGTGGCTACTCAGAGTTGCCTATCAGCATCTGAAATGTTAGACTTGCTCATGGTTAGCTAGACGTTTTTAATGTGAACTTCAAGTAAAATTGGATAGTATTGTATCAAGTCAGCATATGAATCTTTGGTTTGGCAAATGAGATTTAGGTGTAGGTTTTTGTAAAGAAAGTGAAGATCATTGCATCTGATTTTCATACTATTTGAAATGTTCTAAGGATAATATGACTCATAGCTTCTAACCTATTTGTGCTTCTGAAATAAGGAAAACAGGTTTCCAGCATGAGTTTTTAAATACACTTGTAAGCAGAGAAAGTCAAATCCTATTTCACTGCAGATATCCTGATAGCTTTAATTGATTTTCTATTAAAAATCTGTCTCAAGTTGGAAGACTTAGTATGTGACATAGTTCACAAAGCTGTGATCACAAAATTGCAGTTATAACAAAAAGCCATAGCTTGTAATTGAAGTGTCTCCAAACATTTCATACTTTTAAAAAGTTCTTTCAAGTACTTCTTTCTTGAAGTAGAATATTTAAGAAACTCTGCTTACCTACAGCTGTCAAACCAGTAAAAAGGGGTCAGATAATTAAATAATTAAATAATTAAATAATTAAATAATTAAATGTAGAACTAATTTAATTTGACATGATATTAGCAAACCTCTTTTAGAAAGCATTAAGCACAGTGAAAGTCCTGGTATGACGTCTTCCAATCACATGTATTTGTTTCTCAAATTTTAAAAGCCTCTTCATCTTGATGGTCCAAATTTTGTTAAACTTCTCAGTGAGCTGATAGCACCATCCTAAATTTTTTAGTTATGCTGAAAAACTATAGCTCCTTCCAAATTTACTGGAAGAAGTGGGAAATACCTACCCCCTTAGAAAATGTACACTATAGTTTTCCTCTAGTTAAGCTTTTTTGGCTGTCACACCCAGTAATTGAGATCATTTGACTAAATTGTTGCATTTAAAGAAGAGTAAATGCTGGAGTGATGGCAAACATCCTCTCTCCCTCTCATGTCCAAATCCATCTGTACTGTTACACTACCATCCATGCTCTGGCACAGCCAAGATGATCAGTTACTCCACAGGGACAAGAAATGAGGCACTGCACCTGTGTAGGTGCCAGCAGCAAGTGACTAGTGTGGAACTCTGTTACTTCTGAAACTGAACTGTGAGTTGTCATAAGGTGAAATTGACCTTTGTAAGTGTTTCAAGTTATTCCTTCTGACGGCTTTATACTCACTTTCTCTGGAAACTCAAGAGGTCAGTATGTTGGGTCAGTCTTATTTAAGGCTAAACTATTAGTGATGGCTGTAAGAGAGTATTATAAATTCTAAAGCCTAATCAAAAGACAATTGAATATCCCCTTTGAGGAGGAAGAATAAATCCAAATGGTCAGCCACTAAATAGGATGATACATTAAAAGCCCTCCCTGCCACATAGGGATCTGAAAGTACTTATTTTGATAACTAACTGTGCAAACTGTCACAGTATTTGAAAGTAAAGATTTTAATAAAATTTGGTATTTGTATCTGGACTGCTGTTGGCAAGAATCTCATTAAAAGAAATCAACACTCTTTATAATGTCAGTAGCAGAGGGAACTGTAAGAAATTGCAGATCAGTTCCCAATATGCTTTAATGCTAGTCTAACATAGACTAAGTAACTTTACTTCTCTGCTCATTAAATAACATTAAATAATAGAGGTTATTGTCATTTCACTGACTTGCATTGGAATACTGAGTTACTGAAATCAAGAAACACTATATATCAACTAATGCAGTTGATATAAACATACCGAAAAAGAAATATTTACCATTAGATCTATTTATGACAGAGAAATGTGTTAACTTTCCAGTGACAGACTGGACTTAGGTAAATTAGTGCCTCTCCCCAGAAAAAGTTACTGTTATTTAGTGTAAGTCCTGTCAGGGTCAGAAATGGAAGAAATTGAAGCGTTTCCATCTCCTCAACAACATGTTGCAAGTCAGATTTCAGGTTTTTTTTCTTCACTTGAGAAGAATGGAAGGTTATTTTGAATGGAGTACAACCTGTACTTGCGTCTTCTTGATAAATTTATATCATGTGCCTAAGTCTATCTGGAGGATGCAATTTGATTATGGGTTTTTTGGAGGAAAATGGGATTACAGGGACCATTATCAGAGATGTTTGTATTAACAAAATACCATTTTGGAAGTAAACATTTAGTTGTTTTTGTTGATGCACATGAGAAATCAAATTTGGTGAATATTTTCAAACCTTGCATATTTGTTTAAGTGAAGAAAAGAGTTTCACAGATATAGACTACTAAGTTGTCACAGTGCTCTAGTGGAAGCAGACAGTATGGCTGTTCCCTCATGGAGTAGTTGCTCGTACACAAACACACATTTTTTCTGTTTTCCTTACTCATCTGAGACATGGGAGGCAAAATCCCACAGAACCAGAAGTAATATAAAAGCAAAGAGTTGGGGTTTCATCGGTTATATTTAAAATTACTTTTGTATCATTTCAAAGTTCTGTAACAGCTGAATGCTTGTGGTCTAAGGAAAAAGAGAGATCGTTCTTGCCTCCAGCATAACTTGCTGCTTTTTGAGGGGAATCTCCAGTAATAATTTCAATTTTTCATGAGTTTTACTTAGAAGAAAATACAATTTTTCATGAGTTTCACTTAATAGAAGATAATTTTGAAGACATGACAGGGTGGGTGCTTAGAAAACAAAATGTCTAGAGGCACCAGTTAACATCGGTAGCTCATATTGACATGATTTTGAACATTTCAGCTGTGCAGATTGACAGTGTCAAAACTACCAATGTTTGAAAATGCAGAACAAATTTGTTTATCCATTTGTGTTGCACTTTTTCTGTGTCCTGACTTTTTACATGTTAAATAGCACTAGTTCAGCAATTCCAGTATAAAAATAACTACGATGCTGTATTCTGCACTTTAAAGAAATGCTGTTCGTATTCCTAACCATAGAGATTGAAGAGCTTCAGATAGCTTGTTTTGAGCAAGCTATTCCTTCCTCTCAATTCTAACTAACTCCAAGCTGTTAGTGAGTTAAATAAACCATAATTGAAGGTAAATTTGTTAAACAACTGGCTTGTTTATCTATCTTCTTCCAGGAAAAATGTTCACCTCGTAGAAAGCAGCTTACTATTAAAGATAAAATCTGCAAGGAGGGCAATGACTAAACAAGTCTTATCAGTAAAGATATTCCTGCTGTGAAGTAATTGAGCATACCTCAGAAATGGAAAGTCAGATTAGATGACCTTATTCTACCTGATCTGTATATTAAGGAATTTGTAGTCCATAGGATTAAAAACATAACATATCTAAAAAGTAATATACTCTGGAGGGGGTGTTACGGCTTTGGCCTCAGGCACACTTTTTACACCATTAGAATGCTAGACAACTCTTCTATGTGGTGTGCAACAGAATCCATGCAATATTGTTAATGAAGCTAACAATAACACTTCCGGGCCAACACAAAAGTTTCAGACAGTAATACTGCAGTTGAGTTTCCATCAATGTGATCTTAGCCATTCCCCAGCTCCTCTCAACATCCTTACTTTGTGATTTTCTCTGTGGTTATTGGCTGACCAACTTTAAGCCACAGCAACATGCTTTTGTGATACATTATTTGTGTATTTTGTTAAAGGATGGTCAATCCCGAACAGTGAGGCAGTTCCAGTTCACTGACTGGCCAGAACAAGGAGTGCCAAAGTCTGGAGAAGGATTTATTGACTTCATAGGCCAAGTGCATAAAACAAAAGAGCAATTTGGTCAGGATGGACCAATTTCTGTTCATTGCAGGTAAGTAAACAAAGCTTAAAAACAAATTATATGCAGATCTTTTTTTTTTTTTTCTGAAGCTGATTGTTGGTTGTGGCGAATGTGTATATTTAAACAATATTTCAGAGGTGAACTATCATGAAATGTAATCAAATAGAGGATCTAAAAAGGAACACATATGCCTTATGAAATGGGAACTCTTCTGTGATATGCCATTTATACAGAAATGGTTCTTCAGAAATATGTGGAAACGCATGATTTTTTTCACCTATAAATGCCTCTAAATGCAGTGTAAAAGCAGTCTGGTCAGTGCTGCACACAGAAGGCATAGGAGAAGCCTTATCACAGGCTGCTACATCTGGTATTTTTTCTAGAAATTAAAAGTGAGGCTTTTACTTTGGTGGGAATTATTAGCTGCAAACAAGCTAGTTACACCTCAGTGGCACATTAGTAGCAATCAAGATGAGGCAAAAAAATGAAAAAGTAGCTGTCTCAAGAAAAGGAATGGAAGAGAAAGTGGTGTTTAGAAATTTTTCCTGTCAAAGAAATCATTGAGGTTTGAGTTGGTAAGTTCTAACTTCAGAACTTGGTGCTCATTTTTGATGTGATGACTTCCCTCAATTCCTTTGCAGTTGATATACAGATGAAAACAGCTTGCACAGTGGTTAGGAATAATCCAGCATGGGCTTTTTAATATTCTTGGGGTTTTTATTTATTTTCTCTACAGTACTCTAGAGTCTATAGCAGATGGCCAAAAATAATATCTTTATCTTTTATCTCTTATTTAATAAATTGTTTTCTATAAATTCCATTAGTATTTTAGATTCTCATTTTTGTAATAAGAATTTTTTTTAGATTAAATATAATTATTTATGTAACAGAGATGTAAAACTGACACGAGTTGCAAATCCTTACTGCAAACCAAGTAGTGCCCCAATACTATGATGAAGACAAATGAATGAGTTTACAAGAGCCTGGTGAACAGAGGGAGTGAAATTCTCATCTTTCCAAAGTCAGGAGTAAACAGAAGTTGAGTTCTTTATGATCCCCTAATCTGAAAGACAGACAAAATGAATGTATTGGAATACTTGAATCCTACTTTTCTTGTGTGCCTAAAATTTTTTATGGCCTGCTGAGTAGAATAGCATTGCAGAACACTGGTTGGGATTCAATATGCAAGGGAGATGAAGGACCACACAGATAAGAATAAGCCTTGTTCTTAAACATTAATGAGTTTTGAGAGGACAGGAGTAATAAGCAATATTTGTGCCATTATGCAGATAAGAAATCAAAGTGATATTATTCTTCTAGGTCCTTTGTACCATGCAGGCTTGTCCACTTGTGACTACAGTGAATACTGCTTACAGTACATTATATATCACTTACAAATAGATGTAATCTTTCATGGTAAAATTATGGATTTCTACCACTGACTTTGCTAGAAACAAAGTCAAATCCAGTGTAACTAATCATGGATTGGTTTTTAAATGTCTTTATTATTGTTGTAATGACAATTTAGTGACTGGTAATGTTGATCATTATTGCCAGTGCTAGTCAGCTTACATGAATAGGAAGTGTCCCTAGCAAATCAGTGAATGTGTTTGTTTCTTTCAGGAAGTACACGATCCTGCATACCTGTGCTTTCCTAGTGTCTGAGGAATTACTGAAATAATGCCTCCAGTTTGTACCATGATGAGTTTTACCATGAATTAAAACTCTCCCCTAGTGTCACTTCCTTTGGGTCTCCTTCACACTCTACACAATTTTCACAAGCTTGCTTTCTTGTTATACAGTAAACCCCCACAACCCACAATTCTAAATTTTCTCTTTTCCTGGCATTTTTACAAATAGGTCAGTGTCTTGAATTAAAAAATTTCTAACCTCATGAGGCAGATACTTGAAACTATTTAAGGAAGCAAAGGTAAACTCTTCTCTCTTACAAAAAATCAATACATCCAGATTCATTAAAGCATCTTAACCTTAGTTTTTAGTCTAAATTATAAATCACTGTTAGTCATAATACATCATGAAGTCTTTCTTTAACATTGGAGCAATTCCTATCCAAAAATGCTTAGGATTTCTGAAGTTAAAGTATGCTTGCCACTCTAAGCAGAACAAGATCAGTTTCCTACAGGCTTTTCTCAAGACATTATACTTGATGACCAGTTAGTATTTGCAAGCATTGAGATCCTTCCACAGTAGTCTCTCTTCCTCATTAAATAGTGTCTCCAGGTACTTGCTGATTTTTTCAGTACATAAGACAAAAAATAAATTTCTTCTTTTGCTGGAGATTCCTGAGTAATCTTTTTAAAGTAACAAAGATTCATCTAATGTATGAGGCCAGAAATCCTCTCATACAATTATTTTTTTTTTTAATATTTAAGTGGCAAAGCAGGAATGGGAAGAAGGAGAATGTAAATTGGTAATCTGCCTTCACTCTGCTGGTCATTTTCTGGGTTTCTTAGTTTAGATCACACTGTCATTAGGTCTGTAAAGTTCAAGCTCTTTCCAAAGAGCAGCTTCCAGGATTTTTCAGGATGTTTCTTAATTACTAGCCGTCTAATTTACCTCATCAGGTACCTTGCACTACAATTGCTTTAGATGTCCAGGACTGTTGTTTTACCATACAGGTAAATCATCTCTGACAGCATGATATTCTGTCAAGTGATATGTCAGTTGTTCTTTGGCTTGAGCAATCTGAAGGCATACAGCCTACACAAAATCAATAAATCTAATTGCATATGTCTAATAGCCTTAGAAGTGCACTGACCTAAACCAAACACTAAAATACCATCATACAATTTGAACATTCAATTTCCACACTAGTTTCATGAATTTGCTGGATTTCTGGCATAGTTCATATGAACATGAAAGAAATCTTCAGGATTTCTCTATTGTTCATGCTGTGCCATTCATTTGTCTGGTGAATAGGTCTCATAAATATTCAACGTCCCAAGGTTATCTGACTGGACAAAACTTCGTGAAATTATTAGCATCAACAGTGACATGACAAGATGCTTAGTTTCCACCCATAGAAGTTCAGACTCAGAAAGTCTTTTTTTCTGTGCACTTACCTGTCTCTTTTGCAGAGGATAATCCTTGTGAGTAAATAATTGTTTAATTTTAAAAGCTGACAGCTATTGGCTCTATTGATGTCAAGAATTTCCATCACTTCTTGAAGGTTAAAGCTAATACCAGAAACCCAGGACAGAACAGAGAGCAAACAAGCCATATATAATCAAAGATTTTTAATGCTAATGTAGACAAACATGGTAAATGTATATCAGAATTGGTAAGCAAAAATCCAGACTGCCAAACTTGAGTAAGACCTGACTTGAGATTTTTCTCTGTCCATTATTTGAGTTGGAGCATGTACAAACAAGTTCAATATTAAATGAATGTCCAGACCTCTAACTCAAAGTAGTAGGTAAATTACCAGTGAAAATGCACAGAACAGGGCATATACATGAACAGTTAAAAGTAAGCAGTAATATACATTAAGGCTTCATTTTCTCTTGTCAGTTCTAAAGTATGTTATTGGCAATTTTTGTTAACATTTGCCTTTACCTTGCACTGATTGTTGTATATCTGAATGAACAAACCAAGTCACTTGGCAAAGAAGACTGGAGAGCCAAGATGTACTCAGCAGATGTAAGGTTAGCTTGATTGCAGTTATTTTTTTGAATGCAATGTGGTAATATGCTGTGGAATTTTGCTTAGTGAGCCTTTCCCCATATAGAAATTTGTACACATATGGTGTGTTGTAACCGCAAAGAATTTGTCAGCCAATTCTTTCAGCATTAACTGTCAAATAACTTTTTTTTTCCTTTTATTTTCTCTTCGTTCCCTTCAACAGTGCGGGTGTTGGAAGGACTGGAGTATTCATAACCCTGAGCATTGTGTTAGAAAGAATGAGATATGAAGGTGTTGTAGACATCTTCCAGACTGTCAAAATGTTAAGGACACAGCGGCCAGCCATGGTACAGACAGAGGTGAGCAAAACAGTATCCATATGCAATGGTGATGGAAAAGAAGTGGTATTTACCCAAGCAAGAAAATGGACAGATAGAGACTGTATAAGACATACCTGAAGTCATATATTGGCCCTCTGACTACAGGGTAAAATCTGCCATAAAGGCATTCCAAGGACTATTTTCTGTTACTGCAGTAGTTACTGCAAGATGAGGAAGAAAAGATTCATTTCAATAGTGGATCCTAAATTATGGTAGTTGATTAAATCCATTGTGAAGCATGACGCTTTTTTATTTCATCCTTGTTCCTTCGCAGAAATGTGTGGTAGTAAAGAAGCAGGCAAATTGTTTCTGCAGGTAGATCCACTGAATTTTTTATTTTCCTCTGGGAGCAAGGTCTTGATCATGTTTTCAGACTGACACTTGAGTTATTTTCATGTTTTTCTTAACTTTGTGTCACCAAGCAAGTGGCTTTTCGGCCTGAAAATCATAATGCTAAATTCAGCACTATATATTATATAGGATGACTATAGTGTAAATAATTTCTATGCTAGTAAGTGTGGCATAGAGAAATAATGAAAGGGATAAGTGATATAAGCCAGTTACCTGGGCCTATGTGTTTGGAACTCTCTTATGTCATAATGCATGCTTAAATGTTACCAGTTAATGTTGTGCTTAATTTTGGCTTAATTTCTGTGCAGAAGACCAGGACTAAGCCAGAGCCAGCAGGTTAGGAGATCCAACAAAAAGGGCAAGAGGAGGGAAACATTTTAGATCACTCATTTATTTAGTATAATTTGATTGACACTGGCCTTTAAATTGAGTCTGTGAAAATTGAAATGGTTCCCCAGAGTTTGCCATTTTCCACATTGAAATTAAACTTGTTCAGTAGAAGCTCGATGATTTTACTTTTAAGAAGACAACTTCATAAAAACTTATATGAAAAATACAGGTATTTATTTTTAATCTTGTCAGTTAGCCAAGTAAATCACTGTGACCATACTGAAGAGTTAATTCCATTTCTTTTCCATTACCATTATTCTTCTGGATAAGCAAAATGAAAAATGACTGCTTTCTGTCATTTTGGCTCCAAGAAATAACTACAGTATGTAGAGAACTATGCTTCTTTGAGCCTACCTGACAAATGCAGAGCTCAGTTCTGCAATATATACACCCTCCCCCTGCTTTGACTTATTTCTGTATGCTACCCTTCATCCCCACTGCTGGAAGAGGAAGTGTTGTCTGCACATTTCTTCAGGATTTTGTGGCAAACAAATATCTCATTCAGCATTATAAACTGCCAGGAAATCTAATCCTTATTAAACAAAGCACTTCCATGTGGACCACACATACACTTAAATATCAGGCATATGTGTAATGTATTCTGCCACAGTTCCAACTATTCCAACTAACAGAAAAAACTATTAGTAATCACACACCTCAGTGAAGGAGGAGATATCTTATTAGTTTCCTGGCCTCTGAAGAATTTTAATTGTGATCTTAACAACTGTAACCTGTGCAGTTATGACATAGCACTATCAGAAAAATAAACAGGTATCCCTGGTATTTTTGAGAAATTTCTTTTATTAATTTGTTTTTTGTTTTGTTTTGGTTTGGTTTGGTTTGGTTTGGTTTGGTTTGGTTTGGTT
>JANRMJ010000079.1:28565689-28578192 GCA_025584955.1 Alethe diademata | reverse complement strand
AAGTGGAGTTAGTGGAACCAGATAACATAAAGCAGATTATATACTATCCTTACTCTTACCTCTGAAAATTAGTCCAGTATTAACATTTCTATATACATTTCTTGCAGAAATGATTCCGTATTTTTAAGAAAATAACTGAAACAATTTTCCTAATTTTCAATTTCTCTTCTATCCAGAAGTTTCTATTTTACTTTCTGCAGTTCCTCCAATATTTTCTAATGGGAGAGTCTTTTGATTGAAAAAAAAAATTGTTTCTCATCTCATGAGCATGAGGAAGTGGGGTATACATCAGCCCTTGCACTCCTTTTTGTGTTTCTTTTTGTGTTCTCATTAGCTATTTGGTTTCCATAAAATTAGTGTTTTAGAGGCATTTTGTTCAGTGGCTTTTTGGCCAATGTCTTGGCTCTGTGCCTGTGCAGATGAGAGGGAAAACTGAAAGCAATTTCCTTGGAGGTGTATTTTTTGCTGTAGTTGAAGACCCATAGGTTTTTGTATTTGCCTGATTTAAAGACATGTCCAGAGGCTAAAATCAAGACTAATGCAAGCTGAAGTCTTATGCCATTTAATTAAAACATCTGCACTGTTTTCTTTCACTGTTGAATGCTTCTGACAAACAAGTTCCTAGAGCAATGTGAATCTGGTGTTTTCCAGATTTTATAGGGTGCAGCATGCCTAGCATGTTCTTAATTTAGTGCACCAAATGTATACACTGATTATGCTTCTCTTCAGTCTTTGTCTTTATTTCTTTCTTTTGTTCAAAAGAGGGAAATAAGTGTCTATCTCTTGTGATCTCAGGGGAAGGAATGAAAGAACACACAAGCAGGCTGTTTCTAGGGAGAGAAGAGACTTGTTGCATGAGATACCTGTATTAGAAAATCCATACCTTAGCCAAGACAACTTATGCATGGACTTAGGTCCCACAGAGCTGAGAACCTTCAATTTCCAACTGCTGAGTAGTAACTACCAGCTTGGACACAGCAGGCTGCAACAGGGAAGGTGTGGTATGAAACAGGTAGCTAGAAAAAAACCTCTCCACCCTAGTTTCTAATGTTTCTTCATCGAAAAAGAAGCATCATTGTGATTAATTTCTTTATGAGTGTTCTTGCCCTAAACTGTATGGATCTGTAGAAATGGATCCACTTCATGAGCCAGTTTGATGAACCAAAATTTCTATTTCTTTTACCAGTGGAGTGTACAATAGGACAGGCTTTTTTCTTCCCCCCCACTGTGGGAATCCAGCAGAGCAAGTCATGCCAGCAGGATGTAAAAGAGACCAGCAGACTGGCCAACTTCACACCAGCTCCAGAGAAAGTGAAGGGGCAAGTAGTCCTGAGAATCTTTTCTTGACACATGAAGGATAAGTAAGTGGATAGAAGTAGTCAGCATAAATTTACAGAGTAGCAGTATTATTATCAAGGAACTAGAAAGAAGTGAGGTTAAAAGAGAAACTGAAAATACAGACACCTATATTTAACTCTGAAGTTTGATATTACAGTAAATGCACAAAACCAAACAGGAGAAACAAACAAACAAAAGAAGATACACAGGAGTTGCTTGCAATTCTGAACCTCTATCAGACAACAAAAGTTTTTTCTCGCTCTGCTGGTTCTTCCTACAGCTACAAAATGTATGAACCTCAGACTCCTTTAGCCATATTTTTCCAGGGCTCATGTTCTATTTATGTCTATCTTCCTTTACATTCACCTATTGATTCTTAAAACAATTGTATCAAAATATCTCTATTTTTACATCTAGCATTTCTGACTATTCACAAACATGTTCCTGTGTTTTAGAAAGACACTCTCCTGGAGTATAACAACATTCTCCCAAGAAGAGACTGTTACATCTGCTGAAAGTAGGACAGCATGCAACAGACAGAGAGTCAGTCAGGATGATGTGTGTGTCTGTCTGGTGCTGGCAGTGGAGGAGAGCAGGGTGGTCTCTTTGACAAGAGACCTCTCTGATTGCCCCGTGCTGGACACAGCCTGTTCCAGCCAGCCCCAAAGGGAACCCATGCAAGACACAGATGGGGCCATCAGCCTCATAGCAGGGGGAAGTAGCACCATTGTGAAAATATGTTTTAAGAAAGAACAAAATGCCAGCCATCAAAGTGAGGAGGGAAGAAAAAAATAACAAAACAAACAAACGAACAACAAAAACCACATGACAATCAACCCTGTAAACCACAAGGTCAGTGAAGAAGGAGTGAGAGGAACATGTCCTCTCCATGTCCCAAAGCAGAGATTCCAGTGGAGCAAATATGTACCCTGTAGCCCACACTGGTACAGGTACATAATTTCAGAAAGAAATGCACCCTGTGGAGAACCCATGCTGGAGCAGGGGAAATGTATGAGGAGGAAGTGGCTGCAGAGAAGACCAATTATGTACTGACCCCAAAACTCCATTCCCCATCTTCCTGGCCTCCCAGAGTTGGACAAGAGGAAGAGGAGTTGTGAGTGAGGGAGTGAAGCTGAGCCTGGGGAAGGGAAGAAAAGCCAGGGAATGTATATATGGAGGGTTTATTTAATTTGTCTTAGTTTCTCACTGTCCAAAACTATTTTAATTAGCAATAAATTAAAATTAATTTTCCACAGGTTGAATTTCGTTTTCCTGTGGTGGTAATTGGCAAGTAATCATCTTGTATTTGCCTTGCCTCATGAGCTTTTTCATCTTATTTTCTTCCTCTGCCCTGCTGGAGGAGTAGCAGTGACAGAACAGCTAGGTCAGTGTCTGGCAGCTGGCCAAGGTAAACTAACTACACAGGTTAATGAGAAATATTTGGGTTTTGCTACTCTTTTGAAAGTACAACATCTCTTATGCCATGTAGATTTTGTAGCAAGCATAAAAAGGTGAGAATCACATGGTATGAAGAACAGCACTACTATGAACTACTTTTCTCTCCAAAGTCTGAGGAAGATTAAGATCTTTATTTAGTCCCATCTCAGTCATCTGAGAAGAGTAATTTACCCAAAGAAATAGAAAAGATGCTCAAAAGTCATGATAGAAAATTTTAGAAATGCATTTTCATGTATTCCCTTGCAAATACCTCTTCAGCTGGGACATTGCTGCACTGCTCCATGGTGGGGAGTGCAAATATCTGGATAAAGAGAGCTGAGAAGTATGCTGACAGTGAGGGAATGAGAAACTGTTCTTAAACCCCACTGAGAAACTTAGAGTGTACCTGTAAGAAAGTGAATCTATATGGCATGGGTATGATCAATAGGGCATGGCAGCAGCTTGGTGCCTCAGTAGACACAGAAGACAAATTGTTAGCTTGTAAAAGATAAGTTCCATGTATTACTTCCACACCTCTCATACTGTATTGTATAACTGTTACATATTTGGGTACAAATCAGTCTTTCATAACTCTGTCGCCACTTTCAGCAAGGACACTGGTGAAGACTTCTGTCAGTGCAGTCATTAAGTATCTATATACATAGAGTGTTATTCATGGGATCAATTCATTTAAGCAACTTAGTTGGCTAAAGCTGTGTGAAATGAATATTCAATTAAATCTGTTTTGGATCTCATTCAGATATTCAAATAAGCTAAACCTTTGGCTTGTTCATTTGTGAAATAAGGTCTTTTATATGGATGTAAAATAGCTTTTCACAATGGTTAAGCTCTGATCTCTGATCCACATACGTGTAACAACTAGAAGTAGCATAATCCAGGAATTTGAGAAGCTAGCAAGAGTATCCACACTGAACTGTTGCTCCACTGGGACTTCTCACTCTTCCAAAACCACATTAGACCAGACATGCTTGTCTTGCATGTCTGCACTTCAAGATAATGAAAATGCAGCATTGAAACATGGAAGAGTAGTTCCTAGAACACCTGATCTTCCCTTTCTTTTTTGAAATTCTGGAATATGGTTTGTAAACACAGACTGATACTTTTCAGATTTTCAGAGGACTTGGACTTCTTGTCTCATGAATTTTTTATAGCTAACTTCAAGCACTCATTTCAGAACTTTTGAAGGCACCAGCCTTTTTAAAATCAGATCCTTCCAAGCTTAACCTAGGTTCTTAGCTTAAGCTGGAGATTCACATAATCAGTAGTAAAATGTCAGCTACATAGCCTGAAAAAATAGGTGAAGTTTTGGATAAATATGACCAAGAACATGGCTGCACAGTTGAACAAGGGATGGCTATCTGTCTAGATGTCTCATTTGATTAGGTGAAACACGTGTCTTTCCAGTGCAACATTCAGCAACTGAAGAGGAAAGACATTCCACAGAAACAGGTGGGATAGGACTGCGTCCTATGTTTGGTTTGGGGTTTTTTCATATTTCTGCAAAATATGGTCTAGGTAGGAGACAAACATAATGGGACAAACTCTACCTGATGGCCAATTCAAATATCAATAGTTTCCTGTGTGTTGCATGACTGGAGTATTTCACAGGGATGAAAGGCACGTTGTGTTATAAGTGCTGTGATTGACAAACGACACAAGGGGAAGCAGGTCGAGTGTATCTCTTCATGTGAAAAACAACAGGCAAGACTGCTGTCACTTTTGAGTTCACTGGAGGTGACAAAAAGTTACCTGCTTAGTGAGAACAGAACTGATGACAGGGCTGAAAATAAAGAAATAAAGGTATCCCATCCCAAAAATGCATCAATAAGCATTAAGAAAATCAAAGAGCACTCTAAATATCTTTTCTATATGCTTGCAGATTTTTACACTACATTTTCCCCCTTTTTTTCTTCTTCTTTTGATTCATAGGGTTTTTTCAGGAGAATCTCTGTATACTTTATTTTGAGGATTAAATTCTATTCTTTCATGGCATAAATAGATTTAGAGAGATGAAAGACGGTATAAAAAAGGGTAAATTTCCTAATTACAATCAGATTCAAGTAAGAAAATACAGAAAACCCTAGTCTTTTCAAATGAAGAACAGCCACCTAATTGTGTCACTATCAGATGAAAAGGATAAAAATCTAAAATAAAAACTTACCCACAAAAAAAGTAACAGAACAATTGAGAAAAAAAATTGACAAGACACAGGAAAATAACTTTTTTTTCTTGGTTTTTTTTCTTGTTTGCTTGTTTGTTTTTGTGTCCAAAGTGAAACATCACAGCTTTTGTGCACTTATTGTTGTACGGAATTCAGGGGAAAGAAGAAGGTATGTCTGATTTAAGAAAAGGATCATTCTTTTACAACCTGAAAGGTTCTGAAGACTATTTTTAGACTTTATTTAATTTCTATTTTATAAAGGCAGGGCATCCTCCTTATCAAAGGATCCCATTGCCAACATCAGTAATGAGGGCTGACTGCAGGACAAAGGACCAGGTGTGATACTAGGAACAGAAGGCAAGGACATCTCCTGACTGGAAAGGTATGACTGAGGCACTACATGTGTGGTGAGTTTATTTTTCTGTGTGTCATACCTGATATGGTTTTGAAAGATAAAAAGGATAAAAAGCCAGTAGGCAAATTACATGATCTTGTGAAAATCATCCATGTGTCTTTCTCTTCGTCCTTCCTATGGAATGCCATAGAAGTGTTGTATGTTACAGTAGTTCTGCCTGGCTGTGTTGGATATTAGAGCCAATTTTAAAAGTTTTCTATCCTTGGGAAAAAGTAACTTTATCTGGTTGAAGAATACACACATTACTTATTGTGCTGAAGCATCTTCTGGACAAGTCAGATTTCAGTTTTTTGCACTAAAGAACCTAGTTATGGTTTTATTTTGAGGTATTTTTATTTTCTGTCATTTGAAATTTTCCGTCATATGAGCTTATAATAATTCTCAATTTCTTTCACCAGGAGAAGCCTATTACCCCAGGAAAAATGATCATTCATGCTTTAATCATGTGATCTGATTACTTTTTGGACTGAAAACTTACCTATTGCAAAACAAACATGAATCCAAAGTAAACTAATGAATCAAAACTATTAGCGGGTTAAATAAATTCCTAAAATAAAAGGTAAGAATTTACCCTTCCTGTGGCTTATATGACAAATGTTGAATAAATTATATGAAATAAGATATGCAAATTTCTCTAAAGCTAGATGTGTTGCTTCATAACACCAGAAGCAGAAAGTCTGAAGAAAAAATAGTTAAAAGACATTATAAAAAGTTTTTCTTCAGAGTCAAAATAGGAGCCCCCTCACATATGGCATAGAAGTTCTAGACCTTTGTTTCACTCCAGCATTTGCACAGAGTACCTCTCTCAAGAACATTTGTCTTTTGAAGTTGTTAACTCATAATTTGAGATTTATATGTCTGAACATACATAACATTATTGGTGTGTGCAGGTTTTTGGCCCATCTGTCACATCCTGAGGAGGGATCAAGACATTCTTCAGCCTAAGTTTCCCCACAGGAAGCCATTCTGCTAGATGCTTACTAGGTACTGTGCCCTTCCCCAGGAGCATGAACCCCTCACAAACAGCAGCAGGATCTCTTTCATGAAGCACCCACCACTTTGTTACCCATTACAGAAGAGTGGTTCTGCTTCCTTGGGTCCTTACACAGTTCAAACCCATAGCCTCTCACCACCTTCAAGCTTCTCTCCCCCAAGATTCAAAAAAGAGGACTAGCTTCCAAGGGCAATTAAGGTGGGAATACTTCTCATTGTCCCTGTGTAATGGTTGCTCATAGCCAAAAAATTGTATGAGCCTCTGAGAAGGAGAAAAGCAAAAATTACCCAATTACTTGTCTTGGGGCTTTACAGTTTCAAAAGCTGGCATGGCAATGAGTTTGGAAACATTTGCATTTCATACTTAGCTGTGAAAAGTGTTACTCTCACAAAATTTAAGAGAAACATTTGGGTTCAAGGAGAGCTAAATACCTGGGGAGCAGGGGAGAAGGAATACACCACATGTGCAGTAATGCACAAGAGCTTCCATGTATCACTTCTTGTGAGAGTCCAGGATTTCTGTCCCATTTGTTCTATAAGAACTATATTTTCTCCTGTGATTTTCCTAGTTCTGACTACTGGAATTGCTCCTATTTTGCTGGAAGGATGGCTAGGGGGAGGGAGAGGGGACGGATCAGGAGGGGCTGTGCAACCATCACATTGGTGACTGCTCTGCTGATCCTGGGGCAAGTGTAGCTCAGTGTGGGCAGAGCAGAGCAGCTCCCCAAACTGAACTGCAGAAGAAGGATCCCAGCCAGCCCTCTGTGGCCACTCAGCATCTATGTCCAGAGACAACGGCATCTCCTAGGCTTTCCAAGGAGCAAGGGTTTTTCCAAATAAAGCTTTCTGTACATTATTGTGCTTCCGATACTGGATTAAAAACAATCTTAAATATGATGTGTTCTCAGCTCAGCTGGATTTTAATGCTGATCTGGAAGGGAAATGAATGGTCTAAACAACCCATTTGCTACTTCTTATTGTTAAAATGTCACCACAACTCTTGATAGAATTAAAATATATCAAAGTAAATACTTTTCTGTATTTGTATTAAATATCCAGTTGCAATAAGCCACTTTACAGGCCAGTGAACTGGAAAATGAAATTATTATATTAATGTGACTTTTTACTTATTATAGGAAAGCAGTGTAATAAAAACGTCTGCATATTGGCTTTATTTTCACACCTGAAAATAAAACAAAAACAAGAAAAATCTGCTGAAGTAGAGTAAAAAGACATTGTTTGACTTTTTTTCCCAGCTCTGGCACTTTAGCATCTGTAGAGGAACTGCTTTATGACTGATTAAAATACCCTTTAAGATGAATCTCTGAAGAGAAAGCATGCAGACTCTTCAGCAGAGTATTTTCTTTACACAAGGACCATCATTTCCCCCAGCTCACCTGGCCTCCAGGGCTCTTCATGGTAAACCTGGATCTACCTTGCCAGTCTCAAGTCTCTCGTGCTGTGTACCCAGTTCCCTGTGTCTTCTCCAGATCTACATCCGCTGAAATAGCCCCCTGGAAACATGCAGCATTTAAATAACTCTGCCAGACAGTTGCAAGCCCCAGTGCTCCTGTCTGCCCTGCTCCTTGCTGGGGCAGTGGGATAAATCCAGTTGTCATGGTGAGCCCCCACCATTCCTGAGCTCTCATATGTCCCAGAAGAATTTTGTGTTGAAAATGATTTTTACCAAAGTTATTATCACCTTATATCTATGTGCAGGAGAAATGTAATCTAGTCTAATTTTATTTGATATTTGACATAATCCTTCCTAATAAATAAATTAAAAATATTGGTACTGGTATGAAAAGGGACTCCAGGTTTTAATTTAGATTTAGGTAATCATAATCCTGCCTGCTATAAGAAGTTTTTGTTAATATGAACTTAGTTCTTAAGAGATTTTTTTTTCTTACAACCATCTTGCTCATTAAATCTCTTACTAAACCTGATTCAATCAAAACCTAGTATTAAGCACTGCATCAGTACAGTTCACCACTGATACAATTCTTAAAGCAAATTAATATGGGGAGAAAACTGGTAATGTAAGGATACATATTTATTCTGGTGATTATTCAGAATTTAAGAATGTTTTGACAACTGTAGACCTTTCAGCAATATCTCTTCTTATTCATTCATTAATGTTTAATGAACATTAGCAATTTCAGTTATTACTCAACTCCAAAATTTTCTCTCACATTGTCAAAACCTCTTACTGTGCTTAGTAGATTAGAGTAACTTTGGAAATTCTTCGTATTTTTTTGTTTTGGGAAATGCTTGGGGTGCTTTTTCTCAGAAAGGTAATCATGAGCTGGCAGATGCAGCTTCTTTGCAATCAGCAAGACCATTGGTGAAGAGCATACAAATATACTCATGAAATTAGCTCACATAGTAAAGCACAAGTGGATGGCTTCAAATAACATTGGCACTCTTAAGATTTCTGGACTGCTGCATCAATAATTCACATTATGAATAAATGTGTCAAATAATATATTCATAGTGGTTTTAGTGAGTTGTGATATAGAATGATCTTCTTTCTCTGACCTAAGCAGCACTTGATGACATCAGAAAAGACCTCCCAGCAGAAAATTGAACCCAAACTACAATCATGTCTTTGATAAGTTTGTATTTCTAGGTACTAAACAGAAATATACCAAATAAGAGAAAGACCAATACTATCTGAACTTTCAGGCAGTGATCTCTAAACTCTTCTCTTTATAACCATTTATTCCTGCAGGTGTTTAAAATTCCATAGGTAATTCTTGGACGAGCAAGAACCTGAATTCAGTTGTCTGCATTCATTCAGTCTGCTCTTGACTGACTTGGTGAACAGAAAGCTTCTTCCTCACCTGTGCTATGATATTAAGGGTACAGATAGGTGTACTCAGGATATGCTCAAAAACATTAAGTTAAGCAAGTAAGACATTTTCATTCATATATGTAATGAGGGAAAGTGGTCAGGGTGGTCCTGATTTCATGCTAGACTAATAATAATACCAGACTGTCAAACTCCATAGACCAATTATATATTGAAGATTTGCCAAAGACTGTCCAAGAAAATAGTGTGCTGGATGACTAAGGAGATGAGTGTGACTTCCTTCTTGATTGAATGAAAACAAAACACACAGTAGGATTTGGAAGATCCTGTTAATTTGCTTCTACCCAGAGCTGGGGTTCTGGAAAACCTGAGATCTTGGTACCAGGAGTATGAGATAGTTTCATGGAAGAAGCTCCATTTAGGCTAAATGCTGTTTAATATGAGCTGTTTGGCTATAGCCAGCACATAGTTTATAGCATCAGAAAAGTCTTAGAAAGCAGCACAGGCATTTTCATGATCTTCAAACTAAATGGTTTTACACAGTCCCTATGTCTCTGAAATATACTCCCTTAAGTGAAAATTACATTAAAGACAAACTGAATGTTTGCCTTGCTGCCCCTCTTGCTTCAAAGAAGTTGGGGGATAGATTATGTTTCTTAGTATTTAAGACATTTAATGAGTGAAAGGATAGGTCCTGGACTGATTTCTTGAGTTTATACTCAACATACAACACACTGAATTGAAACCACATTACAGAGTTGCCTACAAGTAGACATGCATGACTAGACCCTGAACAAGGAAGAACTGGCCAGTGATATGAAAATCAGCATAACCTGTGGGTACAGCTACGATGACATAGCAGAGCTCAGGTCCAAAAAGAAGATAGCAAACCAAAAGTAGGACCACAGTCCTGGACCTCAGGAAAGCAAACTTCAACATTTCCTGCCTGGAAAAATTCCTAGGATGCAACCCTGGAAAGAAGGCAGGTCTGGGAGACCTTGTTGATATTCAAGGACAACACCCTCAAGCTCCCAGCAACTAGGGAATCAAGAAAAGGAGGCCTTCTTGTCAGCTATTCAGGCAAAGGGAAGGACCATCTCCAGCCATTACAGGCAATTTAAAAAAGGCCATGGAGAGTGTGAGCAACCCAGAGCATGAGGAACAGGAGAGTAGCACATATAAGAAGACATGGCACAGCAGCTTGCAGGGCAGTTCGAGCAGGCAGGGTTGCAGCCACACTGCTAGTGGTGCATTGTGTTGTATCATTTTAATTTTTTTCCTAGCAATGGTTTTCAATCAATAAAAATCCATTGCTAGTAAAAGTATACTAACACAAACAAAATGCTCTGTAGAGGACAGAGCTGTCCAAGCCAATGGCTGTATGGAATTTCTAAGCCTGGTGGTAGTACCAGAGGAAAATACACCGGCACATGGTGTAAGTGCATCTTGAATGATCTTCTCTGCCTGGTGGCAGAGCTTAAGGAAGAATAGAAAGACTAAGGAGTATTACAGAAAGTGAAAGGGAAGTAGTCTGTTGGAGTTACACCCTTCCATCCCTCAGAAAAGCCCACCAGGATTCCAATAAGCCCCATGCCTCTTCTCATCATGTGATGGAAGACCTAGTAGATGTGAGGGAATGGAAACAGATCCCTACTCGGGGAGGTAATAAAATCCCCTCCTGACCCCCATCACCTTCCCAGGTGCTGCTTCAAAATAGGTACAAGGCCCTGGATCCAGAGGTTCAGGCAGAAGACACCAAAGAAAATAATCTGCCTGGTGAGTCTCTCAGTTACACCTCATCTGTCAGATGGATCACAGCCTTTTGTATTAAAAAGGGCAGTCGTAGTAGGTGATTCCCTTCTGAGGGGAACAGAGGGGCCTGTTTATCAACCGGCCCCATCCCACAGGCAAGTCTGATGCCTGCTGGGGCCCAAGTACAGGAAATCACTAGGAGACTCCCTGAGCTTATCCAGCCCTCTGATTATTACTCCACTGCTGATTGCCCAGCCTGTCTATGACGAGGTTGGAAAGAAGGGAATCATTGCAATTAAAAAGGACTTTAAGGCATTGGGTTGATAGGTTGATGGGGCAGGAGCACAGGTGATGTAATTCTCAGTTCCCTTCTCTGCCAAGGATGAATTATGAAAGGAACAGGAGAACATGATCAATAAATGGCTTAAGGGCTGATGCCATCAGTGGAATTTTGGGTTCTTTGATCATGGGGCAACTTTTATGGCACCTGGTCAGCCACAGACAGATAGGCTCCATCTATCTGACAAGGACAAAAGGATTCTAGCCTGTGAGCTGGATTGAGAGGACTTTAAACTAGGCTTGAAGGAGGAAGGGGGTGCAACCAGGCTCTCCAGAATTGAGCCCAAGGGTGGTAAGCCAGAGCCAGGGGTGAAATCAGCAGCCCAGCTGAAGTGCATGTACACTAATGCATGAAGCATGGATAAAAAGCTGGAAGCCAAGGTACAGCAGGAAAGCTATAGCTTTGTATGATATCTATAACTATGACATAGTTACTATCACAGAAATATGGTGAGATGACTCACATGCCTGGAGTGCTGAATTGGGTGGCTACGTTTTCAGTAAAGACAGGTGAGGAAGGGACAGGTAAGGTAGAAGAGGTAGAGGAGTGGCTCTGTATATTGCAGAGGCTCTCAATGCCATGGACCTTGAGATTAATGATGATAAGGTCAAGTGCCTATGAGTGAGAATCGGTAGGAAAGCCAAGAAGGCAAATATTCTGGTGGGAATCTGTTATAGACCACCCAACCAGGATGAAGACGTGGACGAATTATTCTATAAGCAGCTGAAGGATGTTTCAAGATTGCCAGCCCTTGTCATGGGAGACTTTAACCTGCCAGGTATCTGCTAGGAGCTCGACACAGCAGAGAAGAGGTAATCTAGAAGATTCTCAGACTGTATAGGGGACAACTTCTTGACACAGCTGGTGAGAGAACCTACCAGGGGTGAGGTTCTGCTAGACTTGCTGCTTATAAACAGAGAAGTGCTGGTGGTCAGAGGCCACCTGGGGTACAGTGACCATGAAATAATAGCATTCCAAATATTCAGTGAAACAAAGAGGGCTATCAACAAAACTTCCACTGTGGACTTCCAGAGGGTGGGCTTCAGCCTATTGAAGAGACTGATCTGGAGAATACCTTGGGAAACAGCTCTTAAAAACAAAGGGATTAAGGAAGGATGGGCACATTTCAAGAAAAAAAATCTTGAATGTGCAGGAACAGAGAGTGTCCATATGCCAAAAGATTGTTACATTCGCTAGTGATTTCTTCCTAAATTCTATAAGAGGAAACCAGGCG